>CM070035.1:42224291-42240778 GCA_036250615.1 Ptychadena robeensis | reverse complement strand
TTTTTGCCCCCCAATTATGGGGGTGAAAAAGTGCGTCTTATATGGCGAAAAATACGGTAAGTTCAAAGTCAAGTCAGATTTTCGAAAATCAAAGTTTTGACTTTGTTTTTTAACTTAATTTATGCAAAAACTACATGTGCTAGAGCAAAACATTTTTTTATGTTCCCTTCTCTACATCTCCAGCAATTTTGGTGATGATACCATGTTCAGAGGCTTTACAATCAGCTCACAAACTTAGCAAGTCGAAAAATTCTCAAAAATCTGTAGACACTGGTCCGCATCCAAAGTAATACAATCATTCTAAAATTTACTAGCATGTCCGTTAATTAAGCTAGCCATACATGTGTAAATTAAGCTAGCCATACATGTGTCAATTGCTGAGAGATCGATCGACCATCCGATCGATTCCGGTGAAGCCACAGGCGTCGATCAATCGACCATACAAGTCTGTGCCTACCACCTTAGGCCACCGATTCCTGGACGATTCTGTTATCACTCGATCCATTCACAAATGTCAACGCCCCTTGATGTGTGCCAAATCTATCAGAAAACACCAACAGGTTGGTTCTCTGGCCGATCCGATTTGGGGGCCATGTCGATCGGGCGGGGTCGTTCGGTCAAGGTGGGCTGCACTCGATTCCTCGTCGATCGATCGGCGTGCACGCGCCTGGTGATCGATCGGCCAGGAATCAAGTGTGAAATCGACCTGTGTATGCCTACCTTTAGATCGATTTCCCTGCCGATTCATGGCTTAATTTTTCTTTTTAGCATTAGATTTGCAGCCAATGTTGCGGTCGATCGGCAGCACAAACGGTCGCAAATCTATGGCCAGCTTTACTGTTCTGTATGTTGTCACAGAGACTGATTGTAACATTGCTAATCATTGTAACGGCTGACACTGGTGTTCGGGGTTATGGAGAACACAAATGCTAGGGTTTGTCTTTGGTTTCGTTTCTCTTCTTCAGAGCAGTAACATTTCCCTATACCATAGCAATTATTCTTTCTCAGTTTATTTCCATTAAAAAACCACCACAAACACATCTGTCCCGGATGTGGTTTTAGCATAAAATATGTAACCCATGTGATCAGTCTTGTAACTTGTATTTATGGTGAATTAACAATAGCAAAGGTATAAAAACAGGACACGATCCAAGCTGTTTGTCATGAAAGATGGTAATTATTCTTATTTCTAAATAGGTTCAGTACTGCCTCTAGACTTCCTTTTTCTTACAGGAATCACCTGTCCTGGAGTGTATGTATGGAATGCAGCACCGCCACCTCTATATAGACAATTATTTGGTAAGAATTTCATGTTAAACAAAAATGGTTGAAAAAGAGCCTCAGCTCAAAGTGCGTCCCATTGTTCCTGTTGAGCCCTTCAGCATCTGTAAGCAGGAAGTGATCTTATCCCTAACCAGGAAGTGAGGTCATTCTGTAAAACACATGACCCTTAGAGATCAATCATTGTAAACCTCCTTTAATGTGAGTATCTTGTCTGTTGTTTTGTTTCATTTTATTCCATATTATTTAACCATTTACAGTGCCCTACTTTGTTGTACTAGGTTGTGCGCCTTGTGTCCTTTTTCTTATTTGTCTGTTACAGGGGGCCCCACTCCTCCATTTTGAGAGCTGCACACCTACACACATCTTAAACACCCACCCCTCATACTGACCCTATTTTACTCTACAATCTTTGCCCAGGCCTCATACACCCACTAAGGGACCTTCTGGCCAATGTAGCTGTGTAATCACTGCTGAAGGTTGTGCGCAACTATTTATCATCTTTCTTAGCTTGTGTTGTAGGATAAGACTTTCCTAAGCATGAACATACAGCTTTACATAACGATCGGGGCCAATTTACAGTTTAGTGATCTGCCGTAGGTGCTCCCACTTTCCTCCTGGAATATGGTGGTTTAACAATATTCACATCTTCCATCTTGATCCTCATCAATATTTTCTTTGACATATTACATGTTGTGGTAGTGAATGGTACCAACCTAAAAGAAGGCTTAAAAATTGAGGTGCCCGTATTAAAGGTAAAAAATTATGTATTTTTATTTAAGTCGTCATAAAAAAACTCAGCTGGCAGGTAGAACATCAGGTAAAACACTACTACATGTTTTACCTGATGTTCTACCTGACAGCTGAGTTTTTTTAATGAAAAATTAAATACAAATACATAATTTTTTTACCTTTTAATACCAGCAACATCATTTTTAATCCTTCTTTTACGTGAGTACCATTCACTACCACAACTCCTAATACCAGAGGGTCGTCTGACAGCGGCCAAACTACTTCCAGGGTCCCATAGGCCCCAGGAGAGCGACCAAGACACCTGCAATACATCACTGCGTGGAGACGGTGAAGCTCAATTTTGCCACAGGCCTACAGCTACAATGGGTTGCTGGGTTATACTCACCCCCAACTAAAGGGCGTGGCTAAACCAGCAGCCCAAAGCGTAAGTCACTATTATCTGTTCTATTTTTTCACTTATTACGAGTATATCCGCTCCTTAACACACTCCTAATTCAAAAAAACTTTCTTTTTTTCTCTCTTTCTAATTTAACCTCACTGCTCGAGATTTCCTTATCCAATCTCAAATCCGAGCTTACAGCTGCCCATACATATTACATGTTGGCTTTATTAAAATGAGTAGATGATGGGGTATGTTCCTTGGACTCCCTTTTTCTCCTTTTTCAGATAATTCTCTAAGATTTGGGGGTTTTTTGCGGACGCTCAGCAAGCATCTGAGCAAGCATTTTGATTCTTCTCCCAAGATCTTAACTGATGTTACCAGAGAATGCAGTCTGTCTCAATTGGGTATGTTAAAATGTAAATTGGTGTAGGGGTAACGTGGCAATTATCTTCTGAATCCCGATGACCAGGATTTAAGTGCATTTGGTGGATTGTCTCACTATTCTTAGATTGTCTCACTATATATATCATACCAAGAATGCAGAAGTATGTGTATATGACAACAATGTCACATGGGGAAGTAACACAGTTCAGTGACACCAACAGGCTCAGTTTAAATGTTTGATGACTGTGTTTTGCCAACAGATAAGAGCTAAAAATTAGTCACATGTTGAGCTAGTAAATGACATGGAATAATCAAGGATGGCTGCCACTGTATAAGGCTCAATTGCTCGATTGTTCAAACCTTTCAAGAACAGTCATATTCCTAGTTTTGAGGGTTTCATAATGGATGAAACTCAACCCAAGTTAACTCGGGCCAAACGCCCGGGACGTTAATAGCTGTCCATGTGAACTAAACTTTAATAAAGAATGCATAAATAGGGAAGTCCAATATCTATGTCAAGGAAACAATGCATTGCAGAGCAATTGGCAAAACATTGCTGTAAGATAAGCTTCTCTTCTCTATTGAATACAATCCTCAATAAATAGTTTCTAAATAGTAATCCTCTTTCACCTGTTACAGCACTGCTAAACGGCTTGTCCCCAATCGCGCCCATGTATTTAATGTGACTCATCCCAAAATTAGCTCAAAGCATTTTTGATCGGGAGCCAGGGACGGCCGTGCCTGATCACCCCTATCGTGGCCAAAGACATGAATGGACTTGTTAAAAAAACATGTTTCAATTCATTGATCTCATAAATATGGTGTAGAACTTGATACTTCTTCTCTGTACCAATAAAACATTTACAGCTGGTATTGGGAGATTGAGTTTATAATTAACCAGGCCAATCTGTCGTGACTGCTATAATTAAGTTGTCTGCATACCTCAAACCCTTTGGTTACAAAGTATTTTAGCAAACCAAAATGTGCAATGAAGTGTTTATAGAATTGTAAGTGGACAGCCTAGACCTGTCTTACAAAGACAATGTGTTTTCATAAAAGTCAGATTTTTTTTTTGCCAAATGCATTTGTTAAAGCTAAGCATACACAGTTCGATATTTCTGTTTAATCGATTTAAAATGATGAAATTTTAAGTCAATCGTACAGAAATCAATTCATGCACACCTGGTATGATCAAAAGTTATAGAAATCAAACATAAAATTGATCGAAAAGTGATCACACATGCAGGTAGATCATACAAGTATCTGACGTTTTTTCCCCCTAGGTATCTTGATCAATTTGTATGCGATCGCACTATGGAGCAGTGCTGGAAGCTTTTTAATTGTGTAACAAACTCTTCCAGCCACAGGGGGTTCCTGGAGAGCATTAACAACGCTGCTAAACAGACGTAATCGATTGTGTTTAAATCGAACACACTGTGTGGTGTTCCAACCGATGTTAGACTGACGATCGATATTTAAATCGCACAACACGATCTAGTCTTTGATCGATCATGCAAAAATCAACCAGTGTCTGTCCAGTTTAACCTTCTGAGCGCCTGGCCCGAGTTAACTCGGGCTGAGTTTCATGCATCATGAATCTCAGCCCCAGTTAACTAGAGCCGCACTCTAGGTATCGCCGTCTTCCTACGGCGGTCGGGAGCACCGGCATGTATGCGATCGGGGGCGGACCCGGAAGGGGTGGGGGTAGGCGGCGCCATAGACCTCCGTCAAACTGGAGGGGCGTCGCTTTTCTTCAGCATAAGTCCGGCGTCTCCAGTGACGCCAGGCTTATGTTAATGACCTCCAGCTGATCAGGAAATCACGGCGGAGCATATTGTGCTCCGCCGCGATTGCCCGTGGCACGGTTATGAAAAAACCGTGCCACGTGGCAAACGCTCAGAGGGTTAAGTATACTTATACTTACCTTATTTTCCTGCATATAAGACTACTTTTAAACACAGGAAAATGTGTGCAAAAGTCGGGGGTCGTCTTATACGCCGGGTGCTGCCATCAGGGGGGTGGAGGGGACCATCTAGGGGAGCCCGTAGGTCTGCTCCCCGGCTGCGCACTGGCTGACAGAAGCAGAGGGAGAGAGGCATCATCCCCCTCACCCCCTCCTTCTCCTTCCCGATGTCAGTGAAGATGTCAGTGAAAGAAGCTGGCTGCTACTGACGGCAAGTGTGCTCACTAGCATTATTGTTGCTGACATTGGTATTACAGGGACATTGAGATTAAAGCAATTTTATTGTCAAATGTATACAATTTATGTACCATAGGTAACCGCAGGGAAACATTAACACACACGCACCGAGCGGCGGCCGATTTTGCCGCCGAGAGATGGGCGTGTGCGCTCGCGGCCTTCGGCAAAATCGTCCGCCGATGGGGGGTGCCCACATGGGGCGACAGATCCCTGTCACCCCACAACTCGGCCGGCCGATATTCTCTGGCCGATGCCGGCCAATGCAGTTAACTTCAATGAAAACTGGCATCTTCATTGAAGCTAACGGCCGGCAAAGGGTGCTGGTCGATGGTGTCAGCTCTGGGAAAACAACGTGATGATGTCATCACGCTGCATTTTAGAGCTGATCTCTCCTGCTCTGTCGGCCCCCACTCGGTACGTGTGTGGGGGCCTTAACTAGTAAAAAAAAGATTGGACTTCTAAGGGTGTTGGAGATCTGTGGTTTGAAAGTCAGAGTAGACATAAAAATTATTTTTGGTGTGCGTTGGATGAGGGGTAGTCATATACGCCAGAAAATATGGTAAGTATGTTTTAATCTTACATACAACCCATACACACTATGCAAAAACTCTTATTCAAAAACACAACATTTTATGTAAAACTTATATATATAAGCTCCTATATTGGATCCCTAGGGGTGTTTCCATATTATGAGTGTGATCATTGTGATGATTGCCTGTTAGTGCCCCAGGATTACTAATTTGTGAATGTTGGAAACTGTTATTGAAGCATTTATTTTTCAAAAAAAAAAGTAATTTAATAAAGATATTAGTATATTTTGGCATACTGTGTAAAGCTGGCCATAGACATGTAAATTTTGTGCGATTTCTAAAAGATCAACCGATGCGATTGATCAAAATGGTGAGAAATCGCACAAAAAATCGATCATGCATGGATCGGACATGTCTGAAATTTTTTGTCAATTGATCGTAAATCGAATGACATTGTTCGAGACTTGCAATTGTTTCTATTGATCAACCCATGGACGCCATATCCCACTTCCGTCATTTCTGTAGCCGATCTTTAGTTATGTCACCGATCGATCGGTGATAAATCGGATCCCAAAAATGGTGCACTTTTTGATCGATGTATGACTTATGATCGACTCAATCTAGACTCAATCGCATGCCATGATTGTTTAAAAAATCGATCTTGAGGAAAGCATCTATGGCCAGCTTAAGTAAGAAAACATAGATCCCAAAATGGTGCAAAGTTATCAAATAGTAACCAAGAAAACTGTAGAAATGGCATTTAAATACTTAGCAAAATCACGCATTAAAGGCTTATGAATACAGTAAGGGGGCCTCCACAGGCATGCTTACCGAGCTCCTGACAGTCGCATACTGAAAAGTCCCCCTTCCACGCTCCTTTAACTTCTTTACAAAGTGATCCCCGCCATGTTTTTATTACTCCAAAACCTGATCCAAGCATTTTTTATTCCTTCCCTACATTATGGTTTCTTTTGCCTTTTACTGTGTGCTGAATCTTCCTTAAAGCGGTTTTAAACTCAAATTAAAAAAACACACATATACATTAAACAGACACAATACTCACCTGTCAGCAGTTCAGATGCTGGAAAACTGCAACACAAAAAAACCCCCACACTATACTCACTTCACTTGTTTGCAGTTCTCATGATGGCATCTTAGATCTTGGAGACCTGCAGCTACTTCCACCCTCACTGCCCCCCCCACCCTCCACATCATCTCCTCCTCCTGTCTCTTCTCTATAGGAGCTGCAGAGACTTGTGGGGGAGGGATGTGAAGAGGGGGGATCAGCTGCTGATGAGTTCCTGCCTGGTAGAGATGTCCCAGACACCACTTTGGCTGCCTAGGTGTGACGTAAGTGGGAGGGAGGGGCAGTGGGAGGACTTCTAACAAGCTCCCCTCCAGCTGTCAGAATAAGATAATTTTTTTACACTTAAGGATGCCAGCAATATAGGCTTAGCTGCAGCCGATAATGCTGAGTGACCTCCCAGGTGGTAGGTCATCACATCCTGTGTGCTTAGCATCTATCTGCCCTCAAATCCATCACACACGTATTTGTAGAATGGCATGTAGGCTCCATGACAGAAAAGGTATCCTTTAAGGAAATCCACAAGATGTATTGCTTCAGTGCAGAAGCATTCCACCAGGCACTGACTCTGGCAATGTGTTTCACCTTAATGTTAGATTTATGCACAATTGTTTCTTTGCAAGCTACGTTTGAGGAGATTGAACTTTTTTGACAAGGTCACAAAGCATTTTAAAATTGAAGTGTTTTTTTTTCTAAAGTTTCATACTTTGAAACTTTACTGCCCGCTGGCTGCTGCAATTATTCCACACATGTGGATGTGATGAATACCAGCAATACACAACATAAGAAATAGCGTAAGGAAAGACCGCGTGCTGTTGCTGGAAGCTGATTTTTTACTCCTCTAGCATGTCTCATACCTACAGCAACCATCAAGCAGCCAAAAGGCATCATTTTGTGACATTGAAAAGAAAGGTATTACAGGCATGTGTGGGATTTCCACCTGCCCTGTGGCTGAATGTTAGCAGATCACATACACACAAACACACGCAGTAAAGATGGTCAAATATTTTTATGAAATGTAACTACTGTATTGTGTGACTTTGTGGGAAGGGGGTCTGCGAAATGTAAATAGTGTTACCATGATATGAAAGGGGTTAACTGTATTTCACTGAGTATGACAGAAACTGCATTTGGGTTGTTGTTGGGCAGAACATAAAGTTGGTGGTGACTATGTGAATCTTCTGGAACATGTTCTGATGTAATCCTAGTTAGCCATTTGGGAGGGTACTAAAAGGAGATATAAGGCCAAACAGGGGGTGGAGCTGGGTCTTCATCGGTAGGAGAGAGCAGTGAGAGGGCTCTGATGGATCTAGTGGGGAATAGGCCTCAGACCTACGGATCCGGAGACCAGGAGTGTACGGAACTCTAACTAAAAACTTTACCCTTGTCCCCCAGCTTGGGGCAAGGGCATTCCTAGCCAGAAGTGACACCTGGGGAGAGAGAAGGCTGGGGCAGAGGTTGATACTGGCAGCGGCTGCTACCAGATGGCTCCCATGGGATAGAGTGTAACCTGGCACTGTGATGGATGTACAATAAAGGGGCACCATATTCACACCACAATGTGTACTGGACCTTTATTGTGGGATGAGTGCAAGGACCTGCTAACTAAAGAAAGCCCACCCCGCCGCTGTTAAGGTGAGAGACTGCTTAGCCTGACTGCTCCTTGGATGGAAGAGTAGCGTAAGCCCAGAGGGGCCTACAGAAATAGCCCAGAGTTGAGATAACAGTTGTCCCCTGATTCACCCCTGTACTAGCGATGCACTCGGTGCTGAAGATGGGCGGTCCATTTTCTTACAACTTAATTGCAAAGCCCCTGAACAAGGTATCATCACAAAAAGTGCAGAAGATGTGCACAAAAAGTACTGTGCCATCTCATATTGAAGTAAAAATTCAAGTTGATTTTTGTTTTGTTTAAATTTTGACTTTTACCTTATTTATGCAAAAACTACTGTACATGTGCTAGAACAATACTACTGTCCTGTAACGTGTTTACAACCCTACCCTACTTCTTCAGAAATGTAGGTGATGATACCATGTTTATGGGCTTTGCAATTAACTCACACATAAAATAAATTTTGCAACTGTCTCTTAAGACAGGCAGACTCCTCCATGCAACTTCTGTACAACCAACTTTTCTTCTACCAAAACCATGTAATAGGAGGACCTTTCTACACCTTCCAATCACTATGTATTCTATCAGGGAGGTCACTATACTACATAGTTGTTGGTAAGTCTCATGAAAGTTGTATGGAGGAGTCTGCCTGTCTATGGGGGGCTTTATGCACATTTTCTGCACTTTAAGACACACTACCTTATACCCAAAATTGAGGGGAAAAAACACTGGTGGGCAACTGAGTTGATATGTAGGGCCACAAGTGCGGCCCTCAGCATCACTAAAGAGCCGCACATAACATCGATCCAGACCCTCCCCTCATCGACATATCTCAGCAGGCGGTGGACCAGATCCCGAAAGGCAGTCAAAACCCGACAGCACCCACTCCCCCTCCTGTCCCTGGGTGCAGCGCTCATATGTAGACCTGGTTTCCCCGATCAACATTGACAATTTTACTGATGTAGGACCGCCAAAGTTGATTAGGAAAGCTCGGTCAGTGTGTGACCACTTCCCAGGTGACTTGCTATGCCTAAGCATTAACAGTTTTTGGGGGCTGCACGTGGAGGGCCAAGGGGGCTGCCGAACAACACCCAAAGGGCCACATGCGCCCCCCGGGCGGCAGGTTGGGCACCTAGGGGATAAAAGGAGTGCATGTTGTACTATGTACTACTTGCTATCCGTCTGGCCAAGCACTGAGCATAGCAGGGAGAGACAGGAAAACTGGCAAAAGGAAGATACGAGTCCCACGATTTCCCAGCTAACCTACACATAGCTAGAGCACTGACCGCCACTGACCGCTTCTCCACCTCCTTTAACTTTAGAGCTCTAACTTGCAGAATAGCTTGATTACAGGTATTTTTCTCTAATCAGACACTCTGATGTATAGGGTGCGTCTTATACAGGGTGGGCCATTTATATGGATACACCTTAATAAAATGGGAATGGTTAGTGATATTAACTTCCTGTTTGTGGCACATTTGTATATGTAAGGGGGGAAACTTTTCAAGATGGGTGGTGACCATGACGGCATTTGGAGTTGGCCATTTTGAATCCAACTTTTGTTTTTTCAATGGGAAGAAGATCATGTGACACATCAAGCTTATTGGGAATTTCACAAGAAAAACAATGGTGTGCTTGGTTTTAGATGACCCCAAAGACAAAAGTCTAAGGGGGTCAGATAGGGAGACTTTGAAATTGCTACATGATGATGTGTTTCCCTCTTTATGCACTGAAGCTGGCACGTTCTCTGAGTTTTTCCAGCAAGATGTGGTCCGAGCATTCCTAGATAAACAATTTTCTGAAAAGTGGATTTGTCATCATGGTCAAGGTCTCCCGATCTGACCCCAATAGACTTTTATCTTTGGGTTCATCTGAAGGCAATTGTCTATGCTGTGAATATACAAGATGTGCGGCACCTAAAACTTTGGATACTGGAAGCCTGTGCTAGCATTTCTCCTGCAGTGTTGCTATCAGGGTGTGAAAAGTGGGAGAAGAGGGTTGCATTGACAACCCAACACAATGGGCAGCACATTGAACACAGTTTATAAATGGACAGAAACTTGTAAATAACTCATGAAAGAATAAAGTTACGTTAAAACCAAGCACACCATTGTTTTTCTTGTGAATTCCCACTAAGTTTGATGTCTCACATGACCCTCTTCCTAAATTCAAAATGGCCGGCATGGTCACCACTTACATATACTAATGTGACACAAACAGGAAGTTAATATCACCAACCATTCCCATTTTATTAAGGTGTATCCATATAAATGGCGCACCCTGTACATCGGGGCATATTGGTATTCATTATCGTCTTTTGTCTAGATTAAAAGATTTACTTTAGACACTCAAAAAATTTCATTACATCCAAGTTACTGGCAATTAGATGGTTACGAATGGGAAACTGATAATCCAACCATTATAAATGTCAAGATCATATTGTCTCTCCCTGTAAAACAAACCACATATGAAAAAAAATATAATACGGAACTACTAAAGCTGTCCGGTAAGGTTTGCTCAAATACTGTAAAAATAAATATGAGGAGAGGTATACCGTGAAATGTAAGTACATATTTACTCTGACATTGTGTGAGGGTAAGAGATTCAGTCTGCTTTAATCTCTCTTCAAAACCAAGAAAAGGGTGAATACAATCCAGTGTATTAGCATTCAACTCCAGTACAAATGGATACAAAAGGCCTTGGAAAAATTCATGATTTAGGTGCATATACTTGTCAGCTGCTTTGAGCAAGTTTGATTTTCAGCCTTTGTAAATAGAGGAAATGAGATTTCAGCTGCCATACTTGTCTCCTCTCCAGGGCTGTCCCTTTCTGCCCTATCTTTAAACAGGGTACAGACGTGAAGATATGGGCCAGATCGATGGCTGCTTCAAGTGCCAACTTTCCTTAAAGGTAGCCATACACGGGTCGATTTCCCACACGATTCCTGGCCGATCGATCACCGGGCGCGTGCACGCGGATCGATCGCCAAGGAATCGCGTGCAGCCCACCTTGCCCGATCGACCCCGCCCAATCGACATTGCCCCCAAATCGGATCGGCCAAGAGAACCAACCTGTTGGTCTTTCTGATCGATTCAGCACACATCAAGGGGAGTTGCCATTTGTGTAGCGATCGATCGGGCACAGAATCGTCCAGGAATCATTGGCCTAAGGTGGTAGGCTCAGACGTAATTGGGCGATCGATCGCCCATCCGATCACCTGTGGCATCGCCGGAATCGATCGGATGGGTGATCGATCGTTCAGGGAGTCGACACATGTATGGCTAGCTTAACAGATAGCAGATTATTTGCTGAATTGCTCATTACTGCTTTAGGCCTAATTTTCTACTTGTTTATACTGTGCTTCACGTCTAATGTATTCATGAGTCACATAGGAATTGTTTTCCAGGAACAGAATAACAAAGCTCATTCCCTTGACAGATTATATTTTTCTGCCGGTATAGTTACAGTGCTCTAGTTTCCCATACATCTAACAAACAGATTAAGAGGGGCAATGATGTTGTAGGCCATGTTCTATATACAGTGGCTTACACATTTTATTGGAATTCCACATGAAAGACCAATACAAAGTGGTGTACACGTGAGAAGTGGATCAAAAATCATACATGATTCCAAACATTTTCAGCCCCCTGAGCCAATACTTTGTAGAACCACCTTTTGCTGCAAATACAGCTGCCAGTCTTTTAGGGTATGTCTCTACCAGCTTTGCACATCTAGAGACTGAAATCCTTGCCCATTCTTCTTTGCAAAACAGCTCCAGCTCAGTCAGATTAGATGGACAGCATTTGTGAACAGCAGTTTTCAGATCTTGCCACAGATTCTCGATTGGATTTAGATCTGGACTTTCTTGACTGACTTGACTTGCCTGGGCCATTCTAAAATATGGATATGTTTTGTTTTAAACCATTCCATTGTTTCCCTGGCTTTATGTTTAGGGTCGTTGTCCTGCTGGAAGGTGAACCTCCGCCCCAGTCTCAAGTCTTTTGCAGACTCCAAGAGGTTTTCTTCCAAGATTGCCCTGTATCTTCCCATCAACTCTGGCCAGCTTCCCTGTCCCTGCTAAAGAGTTCTTGGACTTTATGGTGTTGTTGCTCCCAATATTCTCTAAGACAACCTCTTAGGCCGTTACAGAGCAGCTGGATTTGTACTGACATTAGATTACACATAGGTGCATTCTATTTAATCATTAGCACTCATCGGGCAATGTCTATGGGCAACTAACTGCCCTCAGACAAAAGGGGGCTGAATAATTACGCACACCCCACTTTGCAGTTATTTATTTGTGAAAAATGTTTGGAATCATGTATGATTTTCATTCCACTTCTCACGTGTACACCACTTTGTATTGGTCTTTCACATGGAATTCCAATAAAATTGATTCATGTTTGTGGCTGTAATGTGACAAAATGTGGAAAAATACTTTTGCAAGCCACTGTAGTACATTCCAGACTGTAGATGTCACATTACAAGATGACACACAGCATGCTAGTATTCCATAGCATAGGGTTTCCTTTTATCTGCCACGTCTCTTATAGTGGAGACCATTGAATTTAGTTTTCCGTAGGGCTGGGTCAGTAGGCTTTGGGCTTGTGTTGATGTCATAAGCTTGATATTATTTCATTTAGAATTCATTGACCAATCCATTGGAACTTAAGCTGACCACTTTCTAACCTGCCACGACCTATGGCATTTGACATTTATGAGAATTCCATCTAATTAATAGAGATGATCGAAATGAATAAAATTCGATTCTACTTAAATTTCGAGTTTCCCAATCGAATTTCGAGTTTCCCAATCGAATTTCGAGTTTCCCAATCGAATTTCGAAGTCGAAAATTCGCATAATGCCAAGAATTCACATAGAGCACAAATACATTTGCATAAAGCCTAAAATTTGCATAAGGTCAAAAATTCACATAAGGTGGAAAATTTTGATTTGCTGTATGAGCTATAATAGAAGAATCAGTGTACATAGTAGCAGAGCTTTACAGGAGAGCTGAGAGCTGAGAGCTGAGATTTAAACCCAATTTATACACAAACTTGACATGTTAGAGCAAAACTTATTGTTTTCAAATGTTTCCCCAACCCTTCTCTACATCTCCAGCAATGTTTCCCCAACCCTTCTCTACAACTCCAGCAATTTTGTGAGGATACCATTTTCAGGGGCTTTGCAATAAGCTGACAAAGTTAGCTAGCACCATGCGAATGTTCGCCAACGCGAATTTACACGACTGCAAATTTTCCAATCACTCCCGCATGCGAAAATGTAACATAAAATGGCGATAGTTCTTTTTTCAGTTGAAATTTCGATTTCAGTCAAAATATCAGGCTGATTTTTGACTTTTTCGGCGAAAAGTCGAAATGACCCCATCAAAATTCGACTATGCGAATTTTAGGCGAAAAAGTCGAAATTTCTACTTAAAAATTTGCACTGCGAATTTTTCGACCATCCCTACTAATTAATAAAATAAACTTATTGATACTGGCCTATAGCCTTTGGAATGAGCTTCGGTCCTTGACTTTGCTGTTATAGTGGTATGTTTCATTTTTCACGGAAATAATTGCAGATCATCCAAAAGAAATAAACAGACTTGACGTCTAAAAAAAGAAGAAGCCAAAAGTCAAGGATTTCAGCATAAACAAATGGATGTGTGAAACAAACCAGGCGTTAATAAGGGAAAAACTGAATCACAGAAAGAAACAGCCCAGGATATAAATTTAAAACAGGGATCAGATGGACATCCCATGCAAGAAGCTTTACATCTTTACATCACATTATCTCATCTGTAGCAACAGTCATATTTAAATGTAATCTACAACATTAAAGACTCTCAGCCAAACCTCTAAACTGTAACAAAGAGTTAATAACTAAATGAGCTTTTTTTTTCATACATAAGATGCTTATTGCCCTCTTCAGTTAAAGTGGACCTACCATCTCGTAGGTCACAGCAAAGCCGATACTGCGGATATCCGCAATGGAAAATGAAAAAAACTTTATCTGACAGCAGAAGAGGTGTTTTTTTCTCCCAGCCGCAAGGGCATTTGGGTATCTGTCCCCAGTGCCCTGGTGGCTGTAGGAAGTCGAGTCCAGTCCTGCAGGATTGTGACATCAAGTCACATATGCAAGGATTTGTGATGGGTGATGAGGGGAGAGAGAGTCGCTGCTCACCTCTCATCACCTAGCCCAGCTCCCCCCCACGCCGGAGCGCTCCAGAAGCAGAGAGAGTCTGTCTCTGTAGAAGTTGGGGGAGCGGGGTTAGTGTCAGCTGCCCTGATGAGAGCTGTGTATTTGGAAGTGGCTTAGGCTTGCTGGCACCAAGAATGAAAACATGAGGAAGGTAAGTATAATTTCTGTTTGTGTAGCAGTTTTCCAGGATCTGAACTGCCGACAGATGAGTAATGTATCTATTTCATGTATGTGTTTTTTATTTTGAGTTTAAAACCACTTTAATAATAATGAATATTGCCACTATTCTGTGCAAATCAGTTCCGCTTTAACTCTTCCCCCAGGATAAACCGATGCCAAAGGTTTCAGAGTTCATAAATATGTGCAGCCAGTGAGTTCAGCTCTGGATTTTTAGAAACTTGAATATGACTATTTAAAATAGATAGTTCTTAGGCTTAGGCTCCACTGTCCATTAAAACCCCTGTGTTTAACACACAAGCTTTACAGCCAGTCAGAGCCGCGGATCCGCTGGAGCCTCTGTTGCCTTCAAGTTAACGCAGCAAGCTATGTCTATGGTAATGCAACGCAGGCTTTAGTGGACACCAGTGGATCCCAGCAAAGAGTGGAGCCTAATGCTAGCCATACACATGCCGATAAGCGGGCGATTTTTAACCTGACCGATGGGCGTGCACGCTCGCGCCGTCGGTCAGGTTAAAAATCGGGCGCTAATCGGCATGTGCCCACATGGGGCGACAGATCACTGTCGCCCCACTGCTCGGCCGGCCAGAGAACGGACATGTCCGATATTCTCTGGCCGGCGCAAGCCGATGCCATAAGCTTCAATGAAGACCGGCGTCTTCATTGAAGCTTATGGCCGGCACACAAAGGGTGCCAGCCGACTGAAAGGGCCCCATAATGGACCGGGGTGCAAACGTGATGACGTCATCATGTTTGAATCTCGATTCTTATCGGGACTGGTCTGCCTGCACACCATCGGGGTGTGTATGGCAGCCTTTAGCCTATATGCTAGCCCTGTAGAACGCCGCCTTCATCAACATCAACTCCTCCTCTGATTAATGCCCTAATACATACATTTCTACTTTAACGGGCATGGAAGGGCACATGTGCATGCTGTCGAAAAGTGTCAGACCTGTGTTCCAAAAATATTTTCTCTCAGACAGACAAAGAGAAGATATCCTAAAATACCAGCATCCCTTCATACAGGGTGTCATGATTTTTTGCTGAAGAAGTCGGTGCAAGACTACAAAAATTTATCAGGTCTCTTGAGGGCAAAATTGCTGGAAATGTCGGGAAGTTTTGTGGGATGTATTATTGCAGCACCTGTTTTTTGCATTTATTTAAGTTTGCGTTTAGTTAGTTTCAGGTACAGTAAGTCCAAATTATTACTACATCTCTAGCAGTTTTTGGTGATTTTAACAAAGTCAATTAACTCACAAAGTCAGTTTGTTAAAATTTCCCCCAAAATATCTTTTATCTCTAGTCTGGACATATGCTTTTATATATAACAATTTAACTTATTTTGATGCTCTAGACCAGGGGTGTCAAACTGAAAAACTCGGACAAAGTCACGCACCAACCTTTAGGGCATATTTATTGAAAAAAATGTCTACAATTGAGGATGTTTTTCCTTCTCTTGATGTAATGATTAATCTTTATACTGAAACAAACCTTTTTTTAAACATTGAATCTGGAACAAACTAAGCAGAATTCTATAACACACGTGACATTAAATGTCAAATAAAAGACACATCTGTGCAATTCATTTCATATATAACATTTGTTTAGAAATGTGCTTGCTTAAACCTGTGGGCAGAGGTTGAAACTCCTGCTCTAGATTGATTTAGGACCCCCATACACCTTTTAGATGTCTCTGTAAGATTTCCTTTAGATCTCCTTTTTTTTTACCAAAACCATGTATTATGAGGGACTTTCTAAACTATCAAGCCTACCTGTGTTCAATCACAGAGCACTCGGCACTACATAGTTGTTGGTAGATCTCAGGGCCGGGACAAGGTCCACCAACAACAGAGGCTGAGCTGCCCAAGTGCACCCCCCCC
>CM070035.1:42195491-42219123 GCA_036250615.1 Ptychadena robeensis | reverse complement strand
GCAGTGATATATACCTTCCAATCACTATGTATTCTATCAGGGAGGACACGTCACTACATATTGTTGGTAGATCTAAAGGAAATTGTATGGAGTGATCTAAAGGTGTATGGAGGGCTTTAATTTGTTACAAGTATGAAGGGTGCAAGTACATAAATTAAAATATATCATAAAAACCTCACCAGGAAGTAACAGAGGAAACAGTTGTCTACAGTTATAAAGTTGGTTACATAGTTTTTTGTTTGTACACAATAAGTTCATTCAAGTTGAATTACCCATACACATAGGTCGATCGATCAGGGCCATTAAACTAGACCACCCCTGTCTCCAAGAAGACAGGCCAGTCGAACAGGTAACGGACATGTCGGTAAATCCTGGTCGAATGGGCCCTTGGGTGCCGTGTGGTGACATCATCATGACGTTACCAGGCTGCGCTTGAACTTCACCAGCATAATCCACTGTTGCCTAACAACGTTGAATGCTTTATGGAAAATGAGAGTGGTTTCACTAGGTCTATCACTCTACTGAATGTGTCAGCATACCAACCCCTAATATTTTTTACCAAATCCATCAACTTACATTTAGTAGGAAATTGTATCTCTTAACAAATTTTCTACTTGAACGGTGTATATGAAACAAAACCCACCATAGATTGGCATATTGACATAACTGATACTGTCATGAGTAGAGTACTTACCTGTGAATTTTGCAAAGCGGCAAATCAATTGCTCATATTTTACTGAATAATGTTGTTGCTTACTTTCGTGTTACGCTGTTTTATGTTTTGTTATTTAGTGACAATAGGGAGATTCATGTTACAAGATGCGAGACAAGATACTTTTTATTTACAATGCATCTTAATAAATCGCCTTTGGACAAACTAATAATTACGACTATAATTAGAAATTGCTTTTGTAACAGGAGAAAACTGTTTTAAACATTAGCAATGTCCCAAAAATGTTATAAGTTTGATCTTATTTGATTGTGAAAATTAACCAATAAAAATTATTAAACAAAAAATTATTTTTAAACATGGAAATTGGACAAAGACTGTGGGAGTTTATGTGACCTGTAGACACATGTTAGGGTAACCATGCACGGGTCTATTTATTTTGCAATTCAATTTAAAATCAATTGTCCGTCAAACATCGATCGATTGTACCACCACACAGTGTGATTGATTCCCAATCGATCAACTCCTTTCCTGAGTTTGTTGCGCATGCACCATAGTACAATTGAATACAATTGTGTGTATGACTACAGTACAATTGAATACAATTGTGTGTGTGTGTATGACTATAGTACAATTGAATACAATAATGTGTGTGTATGACTATAGTACAATTGAATACAATTATGTGTGTGTGTGTGTGTATGACTTTAGTGCAATTGAATACAATTATGCAATTATGTGTGTGTGTGTATGAATATAGTATAATTGAATATAATTATGTGTGTGTGTGTATTACTATAGTACAATTGAATACAATTATGTGTGTGTGTGCATGACTATAGTACAATTGAATACAATTATGTGTGTGTGTGTATGACTATAGTACAATTGAATACAATTGTGTGTGTGTATGGCTACGTATAATTTAGCCAAAAAAGCCAATGTGTTGGCGAAATATGTCGCACATTGGGTGCACATATAATCCATGATCTACACCAGCTATGGTCAATAAGTGCACACTTTATTGTTTTAGATGTCTGACGCTGTTTATGTGATTAATAAATGGACTGAAGTCTGACAAGTGACATATATCCAATTGGTGATCCCTAGTACAACTATTACACATGCATTCTATTCAAAGTCTCATCAAGGGGGGAACAACCTTTCTTTGAATAGCTATAACTACATATGATACATTTGTAAAAATAACTGTACAAGGTCACCACCTAGTGGTGAGAATCAGTATATACACTGCTAGTGCCAACTACAAGAGATATACATGGTGTCTAGCATTACCATCAACATTAAGACCTCTTATAATTGTTGTCTTTTTTTTTTTGTTACATAAAACAAATAAGCACAAGTGACTTTTCATCACACAAACTATGAAAAATGCACAATGTAAAATACTTTTGTTAATAATAACAGGTACTTTTAATGAGTCCCATTAATAAGAATAAAAATGCTGTGCTCCAGGCTTATAGAAGGTGTAATCCTGCGAGTGTTCATGCTGACAGGTAATAGGCATTAGGCAAGAAGTTGCTGGAAACCACTTCAAAGGTAGCTGAGGGACAACTGATTATAAGTACTTTGCTGCTAATCACATTGTATCGAGAGTTAGCCTAACTAAAATCACGCTGTTTAGTACTGTTCCTGATATAGAACACTATATACCTAATAATTACACTTTACTTATAGATGTTTTTTGTAATTAAAATGGTGAATCTCTACATTAGCAAACCGCTAGTCACTAGGCTTTAATGGCTCATTGAGAGTTCTATATAAAAATATGAAGGCCGATTATCAGTTTATTATCAAAACTTCCAGTCATAGCAGTTGTTTCCAGTTATCTGTAACATGAATGAGCTTTCATAGTGCTGTTACTTAAACTCAACAAACACCTACTTCAAACTGAAGACTACCAACCTGTTACCTTGCTAACATGTCTTTTTTGGTGGTGGCATTTCTAGGAAATTTGTTTTATAGAGATGTACCACACCAAAGGTGAAATAGTCACTTGGTCAGGGGTACCAGACAGAGGCGTCACTTGCATCTTGTTAGGGATGTTTTTGTTTTTTTTAAAGCATCCATAATGCCTGTTGTTAATGTGTTAAGAATTAAAGGGCCGTAGTATAGGCACAAGTACACCTCAAATGGTTTTTTTCTCCTCTAAGGGTGTCCATACACATACAGATGGGCACATGATCAATGACCCGTTCGAGTGCAGTGTGGTGATAGGGAATTGAGGAGCAATGTCCATTACCTGTTCAACATTGGTTGATCCTGCTTGACGACAGAAGTGGCTGCTTCTGATAATCACGAGTGTGCATGGCGTGACATCAGCGCTCAGAAGGGTCTTTGATTGTGTGCCCATTTGTACGTGTATGGGCACCTTAACTGCCTATTTTTCATCTTGACCTAGAGACTTAAAGCTACACCCTATTAACAGACACTATATACTTAAGGCTTAGGCTCCACTGTGCATTAAAACCCTGTGTTTGGCGTACATCAAACACAGGGATCTTGACGCATCCATTGAAAGTCTACACATCCATTGGTGTTATCCATCAGCATGGGTTGCATTTATTGAATCCGTTAACGCAGCGCATCCTTAACACATAGTGGAGCCTAAGGCTATGTCTCCACATTCATTGGGACCCCCTTTGCTAAGCACAGTGCTTGGCGGGGGGTTCTAACGATTCATATACACTTTACCTGCTTAGCGGATCCTCTGTTCTCACGGCGCTGAGCCAATCCGGCGATGCAGGGGTTAACGTAGTGCTCTGTTCAGACATCCGCCGAGCAGTTTAAGTCTATGTGATCCGTCGAAACCCCCGCCAAGCACTGTGCTTAGCGTAGGGAGTCCCGACCAATGTAAAGACATAGCCTAAAGGATGACTAGACAATAAAGGGGCATCTCAGAGAAACAAAGACTGTTGTATTATTTCTATTATTTCTATTAATTGTGTGGGTAAACACTCCTTTATCGCTGGCTGATTTCCAATACAGATAACTAGTGATGGCCGAAAAGTTCGCCAGACGTACAGTTCGTGGTGAACATAGCATGTTCACAGTTTGCAAGGCCAGCGAACATTATGGGTGTTATTGGTCTACCCGTTCCCTATACCTTAACATGGAGACAAAGTTTGACCCCTCAACCCACAGTCAGGTGGGACAGTACAGCCAATAACAAATTTTTCCCTCCTGGATGAATCCCCCTAAAAAAGAAGCAGCCTGGTGGCCATTTTACATTTATCATGTGTCTGCAGTACTAGATAGATAGGGAGAGCTGCTGCTGATTGGATGGCTCAGCTACTTTGCTTCTAGTGATCTGTAGCTTTAGTTAAGGTGTTCTGTTACATTTAGTTCATCACACTGAGCCACAAAAGTCCCTTTCTGGGGGACCTGTGAGCTGTGTTAAAATCCTAAGCTGAGGTGTGCTAGCAGTTAAGGCCCCCATACACGTGTCGGATTCCCACCAGATTCCGGCACGATCGATTCCGGGCGCGTGCACGCCAAACGATCGTGCTGGAATCGCATGCAGCCCACCTTGTCCAATCGATCAGGTCCGATCGTTCAGGGGCCCAGAATCGGATCCGACAGAGAACCAACATGTTGGTTCCATCAGATTGATTCTGCCCAGATCAGGGGGAGTTGCCATTTGTGAGGTGGACAATCGGACACGGAATCGTCCCGGAATCCGTTGGACAAGGTGGTATGCAGCGATGGATACTCTTAATTGGCCGATTGATCACACCTGCGATTCCCGGCAGAATCGCCGGAATCGATCGGGTGAGTGATCAATTGGCCATGGAATCCGACACGTGTATGGCTTGCTTTAAGTTCACTATCACAAACTAAAGCAGGACATTGCAGAGAGACCTGACTAAATGCGATGTGCTGCAGAAGGTACTGTCAGGCTGGCGGCCCACTCCAGCTAACTTTTGGCAAAATCCGTAATCTAGATGTGATATCCGGCCATTAGACCTGAAGAAAACAGCATTTTAAAAAATCTTTATTTTTTGGGGGAGAAGTTTAGCCTCTGATCCCCCTCTGCCCAGATGATTGCACCATTTTAACATTTTTTTTTTGTATTGGTATTGTGGATATAAATATGACCTGAAGGTTTGAGAAGTTCACCCTCCATTAAAGTCAATGGAGGTTCGCTGTGAACATGCGAACGGCCGGTATTTGCAGAAGTTCAATTCGCCTGTTCGCAAACAGCCGCAGCTGATGTTCGGCCATCACTACAGATAACAGACATATATAACATATACATTGTTCAACAACTACAGTTACTGTACTTACTATTAGGAAGCAGGTGCCTAGCAGAGCCGCTTTGAGTTTTACATCCAAATCTTGGGGAAATTCTATCCCAAAGTTATCCGCATTGGTAAAAATGTCATTAACAAATCCTGACCAGTACTTGCAAATCTTGCCAATCACTGACTTTTCATGTAATGTTTTCACCTATGGAACAAAAACACAAAAAACAGGTATATATCATCTTAAGTATTACCATATAGGTCTACGGTTCTTGTTTGGTCAGATGTTACCCATCGGTTAATGAAAAAATCCAGGCTGAAGCAGAATATCTCTAAACTAGACAAGCATGAGTCAAAGTAAGCGTATGTGCACCCCATACATCCACCCCATTATAATTTCTTTGGTGTTACAGCAATCAGAGGTCAATGTCAGCTAATTTGCCAAACTCATACTCAAACTTGGTACTGAGGGATTGGTGATCTTTACACCCCTCCCTCACATTCTTTGCATTGTATTTGCTGACATAAGACATAAGCTGATTGGCCATTAAAACCCATTTCAAGAGGCTTCGGTTGCTTAGCTATGCCAGTTTAGAACTTTATAGTTATTCAGTCAACAGAACTTTGTAGGTTTCACCATGATCTATGGCCTTACATAGTCTGCCATGTTGTAGCTGAGGTTCTTTTGTTCATAAATGCATTTTGCAATAATCCCCCACAAGTCTGATGGTGGATTTTTTTATAGGGATGAAATTAATTACCTTGACCCATTGCAAAAGGGGCATCCTATGATCATTTCTTGCAGGAGAACAAAAAAACATACAATGCAGGCACAAAGTGAGTGACAGGAGGTACTTTACTGGACTTTGACATGACCCCATTTTTACCATGCTTTGTAGTGATTCTTTCTCTTTTTTTTCTTCTTTTCTTTTATCTAATCTAATCCTAACCATGTCCTTAGTGAATCACTCCTATCTGGCCTTTTCTTCTCTTTGGGGAACTTTGTGGTGTAGCAAACACCTTGATCCATTTGCATAGTCCCCAAACGACTCTTGAAGTCAATTATCTTGAAGTAGTTGGTACTGCGACCTTTTCATGTAGGGTATCCTACTACAATCTGTTACCCAGGTAAACAAGAGGAACTTCACCAATTTTCAAATGATCTAAAATCATACATTATTTTTCAGACCCAGTTGTTGCTCACTGTAGGTGGTTTTGGGAGTGGACAGAGACATCATTCTGGTCTGCAGCTTTTAAGCAACATACAGGATGCACCTGTTCCGCCATCTTTTATATAAAAACTGTATTTAGGATATTTGTGCTACAGTAGCACTTTAGTGCTTTCAGACCAAATGGGTTAGCCTCCATTCCCCATTCACATTGATAAGCTTTGAGTGCCAATGACCCTGCCACTGGTTCAAACGTTAACCACTGTTAAAGGTGCCCATACATGCATAGATATGCACTAGATCGATGGCTGCTTTAAACAACATGTGCGTTCACGGCCATCTATCTAGCGCATATCTAATGCGGCCACCCCAATCTTCGAGCGGGATTGATTAAAACAGGGTTATCGGACATGAACGGAAAATCGCGGTCGATGTCTTTTGCAAAGCATCGGCTGAGCTGGATGATGCAGCAGTGCTGTGCCTGAGCTCCTTTGATACTGTGCGATGGCATCATTGTGCTGAGCTCGACGGCTGATCCATCACATGGGCATCGACCCGTCTATGTCTGCCTTTACACTAAAACAACATTTCTGACTGCCTAATATTTCCTAAAGAAATAATCAACAATATCCATTTTATAACCAGTATATTATATTATATTTTACATTGTTTTACACATTTATCTACAATACATTGTAGAAACCCTGGTAATTGTGACTCACTAGTGCAAGGAAGGTCATAGGCCGCCAGATAACGTCTTTCATGCTATGTACAGTAAAACAATTCAATACAGAATATCTATAGATAAGGTATAGATTAAACCTTCTATGTATTATATAGGTACACAAAATTGATAAGAAAAGGTTAACCTTTAACTTTCCACTTCCATCTGTCTGTAGGGGCATACATGCTATCTATAGGTAAAGCCAAACTCCAGGCTGAAACTTGCAAAAGTAAGCAGCTCGGGAAACGACTGGGCGCCCCCGCAGCAGCCTGGGAAACTACATGTCTTGAGGGCCTGCAAAAATGTGCAAGTGCTCGTGGGTCGTTTCGATCATGACCCTGTAGTCGAGTGGTGCAAGGCTGTCTGACTGGGACCCTAGGGAGTATGTGACCTAGGTCACCAGGTGCTGGCTGGGTCTCTTACCGTTTGGCGTGCTTTTCCCTCTTCCCTCTAGGAAGAAGAGGGAAAAGCACGCCAAACGGTAAGAGGGCATCCATCTTGGGCCTGTTATGGGGAAATACACTGGTGCGGCTTACTGTCTGGAGACAGGCACCCTGGTCCAGACAGGTGGTCAGTGGGTTTACAACACACAGTTCCGTTTGTAGAAAGTATATCCACGACACAGGCCTTACATATGAGTAATAAAGGAATGTCCACACACAAGTTGCTGTTCAACTGGGGCTACTTTACTGAAGGGAAGATATCTTACACATGTAGCACTTCCTCTGTTCCCAGGGAAAGGGTCAGTTCTCAGTTTCAAACTGTAGATAGTGGGTGCTGCAGCCCAATTCCTCCAGAGGTGTCTTCCTATCTGTTAGGGACTGTGAGTTTCCCAGGGCAATCCTATGAATGGGGGTGACAGTCCACAACTACCCCAGCCCTATAGGGGAAATGAGCTACTCTCACATGCCGCTGAAGATTCCTGCATACCCCAGGCCTCAGGCCTGTCCCATGAAGTTCTGGCAGGAGGGCTCTGCTGAATCTAGCAGGCTGTATCCTTCTCCTGGCAAGACTACTTAGGCCCCTCCTATAATCTAGACTATATTCCCCTTGGGGATGGAGACACCTCCTCTGGGATGGGCTAGCAGCCAGAAAAACACAGAGATGCAATTAACCATTTCATGGACAAATCCTGTTACGCTACAACCCTATGACAAGTCTATCCAGGGACAGCCCGAAAACCTGCAGGTCAGCTGCACTTAGGCTATGCTCATGATTTTCAAATGTCTGTGGAATCGCCGGCGGACGATCGTCTGCTTATGTCTATGGGAGCGATCAGGAAAAAAAACACATGCAATCTTATCAATGGGGACAAACCCATTCAAAATAGTTTAGGCGATTGACAGCGATTTCACAGGCGATTGATCATCTAAGTGGGAACATAGCCTTTCTTCTCATTTACCTGGCGGTTGTTAACCCTATGAGCCCTAAAAGTTTTATTTCCATTTGTCATTCAGCTGTTTGCTAACCTCTATGTTCCTCAATTTAGGAATGGAAAGGGTTACTTAAACAGTGCATTTCCAATGACTTGCTAGGCTGTAATTGTAATGCTGCATGAATGTACACAAGGACAGGTATAGGTGCAGCTTTTTGTTTTTATGAAAGAAATTGAGGTGAGAAATGTTGCTTGTGTTCCATTTTTGTGTTCCACCATTACCAGAAGTGAGATGTGCGCTAGCCTCATCCCGCTTGCTCCCTGTTACACGCCGCCACAATAAAGCTCGCATTTTTTTTTTTTCTGTATGGCTGGAATTTGGAAACTTCACAAAGGTAACATATCTCTGGCAGCAATGAGTTCATCGTCTCATAATCTAAAAGAAAGGGAATTTTTAATGTGTTTTTTGCAAAATCTTCAAAGTCGACGTCTTTGCCTCGTAGGCTGTTTTTAGTCTCGCATTTACAGCACCGCACCTGCAAGCATGCTGGTTTTCGGTGGCGCCAAAAAAAGAATCTGAGAGACAAAGACCAATTTGACGATAATTAGATGCCACTAGGTAGCAAATTAAAGAAGGACTCATCATAACAGTACAGTCCTAGCAATGACAATACAGTTGCTTCACCGTGAACTCATGCTAAACATAGAAAAATCATACAAATCTTCAAAGCTATATTCGTCTCGGAGGATCTTGTAATTTAAATATTGTATTGGGGATACATGTGTAGCCTCTGCTAGCACAATTAAAGCAACACAATTAATTGTGTTAAGGCAGGCAACTCCAGATACAACAACATTTTCATTTTAATATACAACCAAAGTTTCAATTTACGACCAGATTTCCATCCAGAAGTCAGTGTACAGTATGGGTACATTTACATCTCTACATGTGTACTGTGGCAGAAAGTATTGCTGGTAGTGTTGGGCGCAAATATTTGAAATTTCAAATATATTCAACATTTCACAACATTTTGGGAATGTTGTGGCGGATATTTGCAATGTCAAATATTCATCACATTATGCATCACTGTCATACATTGCGCATATTTGTGCGCATTCCAAATGGAGATGCATACAACGTTGACACAGGCTAGAATGACTACAAAAAGGATAAAGCTGTTTCCCTTGCAAAGATCTATGCGTGATGTACGGCCATTGAATGGGGTTTTCCTCCAACATGTTGTATGCCTAGCCTTAACTACAGTTGGCAAAATACATCAATCTCAATTCCCTGACCCCAAAATTTATATTTTTAGTTGATACAGAAATCTACATTTTTTTTGTTCAATCAACTTAAAAAGATCCATTTTTTGGGGTGAGGGAATTGGTGAGTGATTGATATGGTTTACAACTGTATGGAAAAGATATTTCATCAACTTTTTGGGGATCAACTGCAAGTGTCAATGCATTTCACTAAACCAATTAAATTTACACCAGCATGTCCAATCCTTTTCAATAAATTGTTTTTTTCCCCATTTTAATTGTTTTAGTTGATCTAGCATGTGGGCTGCCATAGATTTTCAATCAATCAACCAAAAAATGTAATGATTAAGTTTGATTGGATAAAAATCCAGACGTGTATGGTGTGAGAGCGGCTAGGCATATGTCGAATTTGCGTAATTTCGCGAATATCCTCCATAAATTCCATTCATCTTCGCAATCTCGAAGATCCCGCACTTACCGACTGATTGCGATCTAAAATTTTGCAATTGTGATCCGATATGCGGCAATGCTGCAAGTGAATGGTGCCGTGAATTCGCTGGGAGAATGGGGTCCGTCATTTTTTCCGTTTTTAAAATGGCTGTTGCGATTATATATCGCGATCCTAGCATTGGCAATATGATTGGCGATTATAAATTGCGATTATCAAATCGCAAAGAATCGCGATCGCTTCGGATATCCGATGATATATTCGCGAATATTCGCAAAATGGCGAAATAGCCATATTCGAGCTAATATTCGAAATCGATAAGATTCGAGCTCAACACTAGTGTATGGGAGCCTTGTAATTGTTGTGTTTTTTTTTTTTTTTTGTTTTTTGTTTTGTTTTTTTTTTATTTGTGTTTTTTTTGGTTTTTTTTTGTTTTTTTTTTTTTGTTTTTTTTTTATTTTAATTTGTTTTGTTTTGTTTTTTTGATGATTTTTTTGTATTCTTATTTTTTCGCATTTTGTTGTATGTTTTATTGCTGGAGGATTAGAGCATGGGGTGTATGGTTATTTTGTTTGTACAGTGTAAGATTGGTTGTTTTATGGTGGTTTGGGTATTGTGGACGGTGGGATGGGTTTTGGTGTTTGAAGTGTCCAGTATATTGGGTATGTTGAGCTTTTGGATTTTTTGTTTTGGAAGATATTTGTTTGATCTGATTTAAGTGCTTGTTTTTAGGTGTGAAAATTTGGGGTGGGGTACGTGGGGGGGAGTGTGTTGGTGATGGTAAGTCTTGTTTGGCGTGTTTCCACACCTCATCATCCTTCCAGAGATTCCAGTCTTTTTTCCTCCGTTGGTGTTAATGACATAAAAGGCTTATATTATTTCTTGTGGTCAGTGGTTTTTTGAGTGTAGGGGTTTGTTTGGTTGTAAGTGATGGTTATTATTATATTGAATTTGCTTTTATGTATTGTTGGTTTGTTTTTCTGTATATTTTTTGCTTGTTTTTTTGTGTTGTTTATGTTGTTTATGTTTGTTAGTTTTTTTATTGTTTTTTTGTTGATTCACTAGATTTTTTTGTTTTTTTGATTTTTTTTTTTTTGTTTTTTTTTGAGTGGTTGTTTAGTTTGGTTGGTATTTTTGTTTGGGGGTTCGTTTTTGGAGGTTTGTGTTTTTTTTTTTTGGGGCTGTTTTTTTTGTTTGTTTTTGTAGGGTGGTGTTGAGTTGTTTGTGAACAGCCAAAATTCGGTAGTTTTTTGGTTTTTGTTGTGTTGTTTGGTTTATCTGTTTTTTTTTGTTTGTTTTTTTTGTTGTGATTTGGGTTGTGTGGTTTCGTGGGTTTTTTTTCGGTGGTATTGGTTGTTGATTTATTATGTTGTTTGGCCTTTCACTTTGGCTAGGAACATATTATAACTTTAATTGCTATGAAAGTAGGAATATTATTGGTATTTATTGTATGTTACACATATTTTACAACCTTCTTTTTTATGAAAGGTAAAGTAAGTGGTAATATGGGAGGAGAACACAGTACATAGAGTGTACATTTGAACAACGTTTTAATGTCATACAATCAGATGACAGTATTATGTATATATAACAACATTGCTCAGGTGACGTGTCCTTTAATCTATTCCCTGAGCAGGCAGATCAGAGGGAGGTAAATGATTGGCTTTAGGCTATAATCAGGACCCCTAGCTGGGATTCAGGCCAGTAAAATAACATCACAGAAATAAGTGTGAAGATCTGTCCTGTCTTTATATTTTATAATCCACATAATTTTCTTGAGATACCATAGTACAATGAACTATAAAGGAGTTCATATTACCGGACTCAAATGAAGGGATACAAGCTAATAGTTAGAATACACTAATGTCCCCGCTATGGAGCAGCCAAAGTCTAGTCTGATCATTGAACTTTACTGTTGGTAATAAAACATGTGATTGCCTGCGAATAGTATTAACAGGAATATGATAGAAAGGTTAACTGGTAGTGACAGAAAGCATTTACAGCTACAATTATTCCTCTGACATTTCCATCACCTTTATCAGAAAACGTTAAAGGGTTATAACTCTAGGAAAGGTTATTTCAGTCATTTTGGTTTGCGGTCTGCCTGTGATTTCTAACAATCTTATTTGTATGTTTCCAAGGGAAAAAAAAGAAAGTGCCCTTAATGATTTGTGATATCTATGGGGTTCTTCCAGTGTGTGTCACCACCGTGGCTGACATATCTAAGAAGCTATTAAATGTTATGTATTGATTTTCTTTTAGGTCACAATTAGTAATATAAGATAACATTCATGGCAATGCACACATGGTCACTTACTAGGGCTGATTTGTTATGAAAGCGGAAAGTATTTAGTTTGCAAAGCCAATATTTACAGAGCTTCATTAATAGAATAAAGCGGTGCTCAAAAAACAAACGCACGGTTGACGTGAACAAAGGTTCAGGGGTTGATCAGGGGTCGATTGCACGGAAATCAATGTGAACCACATGGGGACATTCATTCCCGTTCAATGGGGACCCCGGGGAGCTGTTCTCCCCAGCTTGTAGTGTGTGAATCAGAACACGGGCTAAAAGCTGGGAAGAAATCCATCCAGCCTGCTTCTCTCCTCACAGCAGCCAGATTCAGTGTAAGGAGTGCTTGCTCTGCCCCCTTCACACTGAGCCTGACGGCTGTGTAGGAAGGAGGCTGGAGCCGGCTGTTCCTATACTTGAAGATTATTCTTCAAGCAAAGTAATGGAGATTGAATGGGGTTTTCAATCAAGTTTCTTAGAGCGGGCTCTATTGATCCTGCTTGAAGGAACGCACACACAGGTAGGTTTGTAAGCTGATTAGAGTACAATCACCGTGAGAGCGCATGTTGATTGATTTAACTCAAATCTTTTTACAAATCTACCCGTGTGTCCATAGCTTAAGCTGAAGGAGTTTAGTAAATCAATCTCTTAAAGCGGACCTACCACCAGAAATCTATGTTTTCATGAATTGTACTAGACGTGCCGATAATAGGGAGGAGTGCAGTGAAAAACAAAAAAACTTACCTGTATTGAGCAATTTAAGAAGATAATCCCACAGCTCTCACTCACTTGCGGGTTCTGGTCTTGGCAAGACAAGGCAACATGTCACAAGACAATTTGTTTTCTGGATAATTCTGTGATTCACATAATTATATTGAGGAAAATTCTCATAGAAGATCATTAAACTGTGGTGCAATATCGCAGGTGGCCACTTCCTCAATATAATTAAAAGCGCTCTCATTTTTTTAAATTGCATTCCTCTCTATTATATGCAATTCTAGTGCCATTCATGAAAACATAGATTTCTGGTGGTAGGTCCGCATTAAGCTGGCCATAAACGTCACAATTTCCTAAAAATTTATTAAGTAGTGATCGATCAACTAAAATTTTCAGACATGTCCGATCCCTGCCTGATCGTTGTCACATGCGATTTATGACCATTTCTATAGAGCACTTACTTTATGCATGCATCGATTAGATAACGATCAATCGCATTGGTCGATCTCTCAGAAATCGCATGAAAAATCGTGACGTCTATGGTCAGCTTTATACATTGCTCCTATTATTATTACCTTCAAAACTTTTCTGAATTACAGCAGAAAGAGTACATCAAGTATAATGCCTAAGCTGGCCATAGATGTCTCGGTTTTTGCGCGCAATTCTGGTGAGATCGACCACCGCCATGGCTCGGTGTAAGCGTTGTTGCTTGCACAAAGTGATCAATTGCAAACTCATGGGATTGCATGAAGAAACGATCAAGCAGGTATCGGACCTGTATTTGATCCTCTGGAATCGTGGAACGTTAATGGACCATGCGATCGTTCCTATCAATCGACCGGATGCCATCCAACCCACATTACAGGACACCAATTTATCTCTACTGACCAATGAAGCAATAGTTATGGGGCATTACTGACTTGTAGAGATGAACTGCAGCCAACAAACTCTGTAGCTGCTTAGTTTGGAGACACAGCAGTTTGTATGTAATGTGTAAGCTAACATGGAATTGTATGCACTCATTGACCATCTCTAATCAGTTAACATCCTTTGGTGCTGATCTTCTATGTCCTGCACTGCACTAAATGGTGATTGCCTCTAACTCTTACAGCAGTACAGGACACAGAATGGGTGTTTATGTTGGTAGTACCCTGTTTCCCCTATGATAAGCCATCCCCATCAAATAGGCCACCCCCTGATTTTTGCCCAAAATGTTAAAATAAGCTGCCCCCCTGCAAATAAGACACCCACCGATACCTGCCCCTACCTGAATCTCCCATTCGGGTAGTACAATGGGTAACTGTGTGCCTCCGTGTGACTCCGTCAGGGTTGGCTGCAGTGCAAAGCGGAGCAGGAAGTGACTACAAAGGTCTGCGAACGCGCCCACGCCTCAGTGTCAGGAAGGACAAGCAAGCTGCTTATCCCTGCCATAAGGGAGTCTGTTATCTGGCTGTACCGAAGGGGAAAATGATTGGCACAGATTGATTAAAAGGGGACAATGAATGGCACAGAGTGATCAAAAGGAACAATGTTTGGCACAGAGTGATCAGAATGAGACATCCCCCTGAAAATAAGATATAGGGCATATTTTGGCATTTCAAAAAATATAAGACAGTGCCTTATCATCGGGGAAAACGGTAGGTACCCAAGGACCCCAGAAGATCAGCTCTAGTCAGCTTTTTTTCAGATCAGACTTAGACTATGTTCCCACATAGGTGATAACTCGCCTCGCGCTCGCGATGTAAACGCCGTTGATCGTGCCCATTAAGTTGAATGGGCTTGTCCCCACTCAACTGATAGTCGCGACCATGGGCGGCCACGATTTGACCAGCGATCAGAATCACAGCTACCTGTGTTCTGATCGCGGGCGGCAGGCGACCCCGATCGCGTTTTTTTTATCTCACCCATAGACATGATTGGACGCAATTTTTGGGAGAGATTTTTTTTTTTTATCGCAAGTGAAGATCGCCTGGTCAGCCACGCCCAATCGCCTGGTCAATTGTGTGAGCAATCGTGCATGATTGGCCCGCGATCGACGTGCATGATTAATATTGCATCCGCCCAGGCTATGTGGGAACTCAGCCTAATAGAATGTTGTTCTTAATACATTATTTCAGAGTATAGTGGTGTTTTCTCTTGATTGTATTCATGATCAATAACATGCTTAGGAATAAATTTGTTAGATGACCATTTATTGGTCAACAATTAATAATATTCCCTAAAAATATCAACCTTGATACAAGATGTACCTTTAATTTTGACAACACACTTAACCAGTCAACACAAAATAATTACCATTCCCAATCATTTTTGGTCATCATTTTAAAATACAATTATAATTGTGAGCATTGTGCATTGATCGTAATGTTTTTTGTGTAATCAGATACAAATATTGTATAAATAGTATGGTTAGCTATAGGGTGGTATCAATGCCTGTAGTATTGACATGCCCTTTTTATGTAATACAAACTTTCCAGCACACATCCCATTAAGTATGGATGATATGGACTCATTCCTTTTATTGAATCATATTAGGGTCATTTTCTTTCGATTTTACTGCCTTTTTAGATATGTTGGAACTCCAAGTCCCAGCATGCCTTGCCAGCCTGAGATGTTTGTAGTTCTCTAGCAGATGGAGAGCCACAGGATGCCAACAATACATGCAGGCTTTCAGTTTGAACACAAATCAATCCCTAGGTGTTCCCTTTTCATCTTTCCCTTTCTCTTCATGCACAAACCAGAATTAAAGTATAATGAGTCATACCTCAAAATCCACATCACCCAGGCAGCTGAATGTTAAATATGGACCAATAATCATTAGCACATCTTCTCTGCTCTCGTTCTGAATTGCAAACTTTGGCTGGAGAGGATCCCATTTCTGGACAATAAAACCAACAGTTGTCCCCGGTGGAGCTTGTACTTCTAGCTGAAATTAAAATAAAAATACCTTGTAGTACCAACAAATACCAAATCAAGGATGGCTGAATGGAAAGTGCATCCGAAACAGTAACTTTCAATACCCTTCAAATTAGCATTGCACCAAGGAATATCATCATGTTGATTTGGTTGTCAAAACAAATCATCCCACAATAGCCATCCCCTGAGATATGTCCATTATAAAACAAAGAAAGCTATAATTTATTCTGGATGTGTCAAAAATCATCACAAATGTAGAAAAGTGTTTAATTGTGCAGGAAAATTTCATCACAGAAAGCTCAGCACATTTGAATGGAAGTGGCAGGCACATAAGTCACACATACAAATGTCTGTTTAAAGCACTAATTTGATGTACTGCTGATTTGTGTGTATAGGCTCTGTTATTAAAAATAAAATAAATTGTCATTCCGCCCTCAGATTTGCAGCACTTTGTGTAATCATTTAAAGAACAAGTCCACCTAAACGTGATATTTCTTCATTTAATGGGTTGACCACACACTTGGGTCCCATTGACATATATGTAGACAGCAGCTCACACATGTTGCCTTACCCATATAATGCGATGTTTGGAGTATTGTAGCCCAATCAATTGAATAGGGTGCTGTCTGCAATGCAGTGTATCTGAACATTCTCTTGTGGTCCCTCATATTTCAACACTTGATATTTTCCCATTGTGTATTACGATAGTGCACAACACACTTTTGCTGTCATGGTCATTTGCTGCGTTAGTGGTGCCATTCAGAATCAATTACTACTGCAGTACTCTGGCCTGTGTAATTTTATGAAGTGTGGTACTGAGCACTAGTGATGGACGAACATCAGCTGCAGCTGTTCGCGAACAGGCGAATCGAACTTCTGTAAATACCTGCCGCGAACATGCGAACAGCGAACCTCCATTGACTTTAATGGATGGTGAACTTCTCAAACCTTCAGGTCATATTTGTAGCCAAAATACCAATAACAAAAGAAGTCAAAAGGGTGCAACCACCTGGACAGTGTCATGCCAGAAGGGGGTCAATGGCTAAACTTCCTCCCAAAATACAGATTTTTTAAAATGCTGTTTTTTTCAGGTCTAATGGCCGGAAATCACATCTAGATTACAGATTTTGCCAAAAGTTACCGGACAGTACCTTCTGCCGTGCATCACATTTATTCAGATCTCTCTGCAATGCATAATACAGCATACCCCACCCCCCAGAGGAGGGCTTTTGTGGCTCAGTAATGATGAACTACATGTAACAGAATACTTTAGCTATAGCTACAGATCACTGGATGGAGTGTAATAGCAAAGTAGCTCAGCTCAGCATGCCTCAATCCGTAGCAGCTCTCCCTATCTATCTAGTACTGGAGACACAGGATAAATGTAAAAATGGCTGCTGGGCTGCTTCTTTTATAAGGGGGGGGGGGTATCCTTCAGGAGCGAAAGGAAGTGTTATTGGCTGTACTGTACCACCTGACTATAGAGTGTGGGGTCACACTTTGTCTCCATGTTAAGGTGTAGGGGGCAGGTCGAACACCCATAATGTTCGCTGGCATTGCGAACTGCGAACATGCTATGTTCACTGCGAACTGTCCGCCGTGCTAACTTTTCAGCCATCACTACTGAGCACTGTATAATGTGATGTACTGCACTGAATAGATGTGTGAGGTGTTCAGCCGGTCCACCAGGGGGAGCTCTAGGCTCAAGCACATAAAAGGGAGCTCCAGGAAGGGGAAGGGGGAGGCGTTTGAGGAGAGTGTGTGCCCCTAAAAAAACCCAAAAAAAACAACAACCTGCAGAGAGGTAGCACATCCCTGTTCTGTGTGAGCAACAGTGTGGGGACAAAGCAGTAGTTGTATGCGGGCACCATGTATTGGAGTGACCCGTGGTTGGCAGTGCATTACTTGCAGTGGGGCTGACTGCCTGAAAAAGTACCTTGGAAACAAGGAGCACTTTGTGTGCAGGACTGTAACCAACCAGAGCGGAAAGTGTGATTTTTAAACCACCTCAAATAGATTGGCTACAGTCTAACTTACATTACTGGATTTCTGTTTGCCACCTTTGTTCGAATAAAGTTTGTACTGTTGAAGATACACTGGTGTCTGTGTTCTAGTTCACTTCCCTGGGCCTGCTCTGTTACAGATGTAAACAGGACCATAGGAGTCTTGAACCGACATGCAGTAGTTGTTGGAATCCATGGAAAGTTGGGTGCTCTGTGCACCCTAGCCAAAAAGGAGCTGCTTGTGATTCAACAGTAAACCAAGAAGGAATGATGAGATTTGCTACTGAGGTGTCCTGGTTGTGCCTATTGGATAATACCCATGATAATCAATCACCAGGCAGAGTCATGTGCAGGTGAAAATACAAAGTGAGTAGCCAGAATTTAACTGGAGTGGATCGCTGGAGAAGAGGCAAGCAGGAACACATAGAAATAGAAAAAGACACAAGGTGCCCCCCTCCGAAGAGGTACCAGGGTATTTTGGAGCACTAGGGCAAAATTTGCTGCAGCATTGGTGTATAATGACACATTTCCCAAATACCCAATGACAATCCACAATTGAGATAAAAATATCCCCATCAAAAGATGTGAAAATAAAGTGAGCTTTTCCTACTTAGATTTCCTCTAATCCATCAAATGGCCAACATTGTTCAACTACTTTCTTTGAGCACAGATCATCTTGGGCCTACCCCAGCCTAATACTAGACAGTGAAAGGAGAAGGACCAACGTGATCACCTTATCTCTATGTCATCAGCAATGTGCTGCTTCTCCACACACACTCCAGCTCTGCTAAACATGGACAGCAAAAAGCACATGCCAGGTCACATTCTGCTGTTTATACTCAAGTACATTTATTAAGGTATTAAATATATGCACATATGTCTTAATCACCTGGCTTCATAAAAGTAACTTGAAGAATTGGTACATACTCATAACATCAAAAACAATGTAAACTCATTCAGCAGACATATCTATTTAGGAAACCAGGCTAAACATTAAAAGGGCCATTAAGCTTTTATTTATTACCATTATTTATGTGTGAAAAGAAATGTTAGAATTAGCTTGTCATGCCTTTTGCATTGCCGGGTATCATAACATTTTGGTTGCTCTGTATCCCACCAGGAATCTACCCAGAAGGAGCCTTCAACTAACTGAATATATGTCTAAATGTATTCTTTATAGGGAATTATTTATTATTAATACCAATAGCAGATGATTTAAATGTACAGCAGATGTACTGTATTTTTCACCATCTAAGACGCACCGGCACATAAGACGCACCCAGGTTTTAGGGCAGAAAAACCAGAAAAAAGCATTTAATAAGTTTTTACATCAATTGGGTTAATGCAATGAATTTAATGGATGCAATATTCATTCAGCCAGAAGGTGTCACTAGCAGCACATCATACTTTACACTGATCTACAGGAGGAGGGAATGGGGGGGGGGGGGCTGTGTTCTGCTCTCTATCTCCTCTGCCGATGTAACTGATTCAGTGTCCGTGCAGAGTGATTGCTGTTCCCACGGACAGGAGAGCTATAGATGCAAGTTCATCTAACTCTGTCTTCTTTGCCTATGCCAGTTCAGGGCTGGCATAGGCAATTACACAGTTCATTTACATTAAATTCTAATCAGGGAATTTCCCAGATGTATAGAGCCCTACTGGGACTTTATGGGCACCTTGGTAGTCAGTCTTGAACACGTCAGTATATTTAAAAGGTCTTTATTGTTACTTTTCGTAGGACCATCTATAAAAATGTAAATACATATCCTTGCATTCATGCAATGTATACATAGTGCTGTTTACAGTCAAATACAGTACAAGGTATTTAAAAAAAAAGTTTTTTTATTAATCCGATATCGCATATACTGTGCGAGCCACTTTTATCCCAGCATAACTTTTAGCAGGTGGTTGCCTCCAACATATTTCACCTGTTATGGCTTCGTCAGGGAGAAAATGCTCTAAGATTTACACAGATATCTTGCACAATGTATGAATACTGTGTATATAATGATGTATTCTCCAACAAGTGCAGCACATATTTACCAACGAGCTAATGCAAATGTATTTATACTTTAGAGCATTTCCTCCCTGACAAAGCCATAACAGGTGAAACATGTTGGAGGCAACCACCTGCTAAAAGTTATGCTGGGATAAAAGTGGCTCGCACAGTATATGTGATATCGGATTAGTAAAAAAACGTTTTTTTTAAATACCTTGTACTGTATTCGACTGTAAACAGCACTATGTATACATTGCATGAATGCAAGGATATGTATTTACATTTTTATAAATGTTCCTACGAAATGTAACAATAAAGACGTGGCGGAAAGCCAAGGTGCGGGGGTCGCGCATTAGGCGTATAAGACACAGGCACTTTTTTGCCCCCAATTTTGGGGGTGAAAAAGTGCGTCTTATATGGCGAAAAATACGGTATACTCAAAATCCAACAAAAATACATATGCAAAATTAAAGTTTGACTTACCTCTGAACTGGTATGATGGTGAAGTAGCAATCCACAATCCCCAAAAAATATATACTTACCTGCTGTTGCCTGGAATCGTATGAGAGATTCCATATTAATTTGCCAGGTTTCCGGGGGTTAACTCTGGGTGCAATATAGCATGTGGCCACTGAGGGCGTGTGGCCACAAAGGGCGTTTATAATGGAAATCTATGTGAAAATACGTTCCATTCAGTTTAATGAACAGCCGAGATTAGTGATTTACCCATCTATCTCTGTGGTGAGTTCTGGGGGGAATCGAGGCAGCCCGTCATCAGAGCCAGGTAGAAGGGAGGGGCTGCGAGGGATTTTTTATGCATTCCTCCTTATTATGGGCACTTCTAGTGCCATTCACGAAATTATCAATTTCTGGTTGTAGGTTTGCTTTTGGTCCAATAAAAGCAGACCATCTATTTTAGTGGAAGGTTCACTTTAACACAGATTGTTACAGATATACCATAAATGTATACTATGTGGCTTCCCAAAGATAAAATAATACAACAAAAACCTTCACGGTTGTTCAGAAGCCCATCTTTTTCTTCTCATGTATACTTCAAGGTCAAAAACTGGATCGAACTGTACATAATAAAGTTAGCTTTCCTCCACCAATGTCTCTGGTTTTATTTCTGGAGACAATGAAGAAAAAAATGATTGTACAAATCATTTCAGACACAAAGTACAGTCATTGCATTGACTTGGCCTTTGCAAAAGGGCACAATTCAGTTCTGTGGTCTAAAATATTTTGCAAAACGAACTATTATAATGGCGATATGACATTTGAATTTATCTCTGATACATTCTGTTCTGCGCTACAGGGTCCAACACAGCAAAGCTCTTGGCATTAAAAGAACAACAAAGAAAATATATGCTTTATTATAAAGCTCCCAGATTAGACTGCAGGCATAAATTACATTGTCAAGCTGCAAGCTCCAAAACTGAACCTGTGCGCAGTTCTAATATTAAAATAAAGAATAAACCAATGACTTCATCATGCCGTGATTGTACAGTCATTATTCATACCTAACTGCCTACATACATGGAGAGGTCAACAGAAAAGGTCATAGATGGGCATATGTCTATACCAGTGGTGAGTTGATATGGAGGGCCACAAGGGTGGCCCTCTGCATTACTAAAGGGCCGCACATAATATTTTCAATTTATACTGACTTGTATAAGCATTTTTTTAATGGAAACAATTACAGCATGCGAAGCTAAAAGACATTATTTTAAATTTTTCAATACCAAAACTTGTTTTAAATTATACTGCAAGTATTAGGGAGGGAACATCAAAGGGAGGGATCATCAAAGGTAATGTGCCTCAAAGATATCATTAAAGCCTTTGAGGATATCTATGGGACACATAACCTATGACTCAAAGGTTATGTGCCCCTATTCTGTTCCTCTTCTCCTCTTCCTACTGTAAGAAAATTCTGGGAGAAGATGCGCCAGCAGGGGATCGGTGAACAGGTGAGTTGCTATGGCCTATACATTACCAGTTATTTTGGGGGCCGCTGAAGAATGTCCAAAGGGCACCTGGGGTCTATACTGTTAGGCAAATATATATCTGTCTATACATGTAGCCAACATAGCCTTCCTTGTGTCAACAATAGGATTAAAAAGCTACTAAATATTCCAAAATCTTTTAACCTTTTTCTGTAAAAATACTGTCCGACAACTTAATTTAACTGTAATACTACTTTTTCTATAGGTAGGGTTGCGGCCTGGCCAAACCTAATATTAACCTCCCTAGCGCACTGCTGAGGTCCAGATTTCTATACCAAAAGTGCACCATAGACTTCAATGGTAAATTTTTCTTTATGTTGTAGGCATGTAACTTCCCAAAATATGTCCGTACAAGGGTCTAATAGACATCCTGAATATAATCATGTTTTAAACACACAATTATGTAAAATATATATATATATTTTTTTATAAATTTAATTAGAAAACACAAAAATCAGGGCACAAAGCTATGCTGCTATGTACTAAATCAGACCAGTATCAGACATGAATGGTTTGCTGGTTATAAAACATAAGCTGGTAACAGGTTAAAAGGTAACAGGAGCCATTCAAGGTTCCAGGCAGCAGAGCAATGACGTCATCGCGCTGCTGCCCAATATCGGAGGAGCTGGAGACACAGCACTGAGAGGTCTGCATGCAAAGCAATGGACATTGACCGTGGTTTATGATCATGTCCGATATCCCTGTTTTCAAACGGGCCATATCTATACGTGTGTTACCTGCTATACTCTTGTGATCAGTTCTCTCTTGGTGCTCAATCATCGTATGCACCTAAAAACCTGTGGCAAAAGAAAGAGCTTGTCACATACCCTTCAAATTTCTATTGACTCGAGATTAGAGATGGTCACATTTTTAAAAAAGAAAATTCTACCATTTTGAGTTAATGGCAAAGCTTCTGAGCATGGTATCATCGCCAAACTTGCTGGAGATGTAGAGAAGGGTCTTTTTTAATAGTGTTTGTATAAATTAAATTCAAAGTCAATTCAAAATTCCAATTTTGACTTTTAACTTAATTTATGCAAAAACTACACATGTTAAAGCAAAACTTTATGTTTTTTTATTTTCCAACAACCATTCTCTATATTTCCAGCAATTCTGGTGATGATACCATTCTTAGAAGCTTTGCAATCATTTTACAAAGTGATATAGTCGCAAAATTTGACCATCTGTACTCGTGATTATCAAGCGCTGACTAAGTAGAAAAGAGAGGTGGTGCTGTTGATTCTTCATTGTCTAACCATAGACTGGGTTCTAAGACCCAACCTATCTGTATTATCTGTCCACCAATCCTGCCCAGTAGACTGACATGGCAGTAGAGTGCCATGTACATCTCTGAGCCAGATGGTCATGAACACAATCAAAAAAACAGCAACCATATATACTCTTTATATTTAAAATGTTTAACCAGTTTTGTCTGGAGAAACAAATCTCACTATATGATACATTTAAAGGGCCTCTAATGTGTCTTCTTCACCACTTCCTTCAAAGACGGATGACAATTCTGTTTCACACATCCCATATCATCACAGCACAAAGAAGAAAATGTGAAACTGAATGAACTAAGCAGCATGGGTCGCCACACCTTCACCATAACCATTCGAATGAGCCTCCAATAGCCACATGCATGTTATTTAAAGAAGGAACCTTCTAAATCTTTAATATGTATTTTATGTTAGTCTGATCAGGAACACTAGCAGACCATGCTAAGATATTGTTTAACCGCCCTAGTGGTCAGGACGGCAGCATCTCGTCCAGCGCTGCTACTGCTACTA
>CM070035.1:42172018-42194229 GCA_036250615.1 Ptychadena robeensis | reverse complement strand
CCCGGTCAAGGCTGCTCCCGCCTACTCTTCCTCCGGCTGCCGGCTCTGCAGCTACATTCAACTCCTCATCTGTGCAAGTTGATTTGAGCTGTTGTAAACATGTATTGAGGTGTTGTAAAACAAATCGCCATCTGAATATTTTATTATGAAATCCCAATGGGACTCCCCTGTACACTACTTAAACCTTTAGAACAAAATTTCCTTGAATTTTGTGCACACATGTGGGTGCTTTTTTTGTAGTGGGGGGTTTCATAAAGTGAAAGCTAATCAATTTCAAACTGAGTGAAATGTCAGAGACCAGACCATGCTGTGCAGGACATGTGGATGGGATACCATCATTTACATGTATGTCTACCATATGACGGTATGAAAAGTTGAGAGAGCCAGGCCTGGCTATAGGTCTCTAACCAGGTTACCCCTGTCTCATAAGGTCAGTCCTCTTTGATCTGGCCCGCAACAGGCAGAGCCTGGCTTATATACCCACTGCCCTAGGTGGATTATAGGGCAGACAATTAAAGGGGACAGTGCCCACTTCTCTCTGGTAGTGCATTATACTGAAGCTTTGCACGGCAGATGTGTAAGAAAAAAAAATACTTACAAAGGTAGAAAAGGTACACAAATGGTAAAGAAGACTTAGAAGGTTAGACAAAAGAGCCACAAAGTTATCAAAAAAGTTATCAAACCACACCATCCATGTTGTAGGCTGTAGTCTGTCTCATCTAGCTGACTTAAGCCCCCTATACACGCTTAGATCTCCGATCGACCGCAATGCAGGCTCAAGACCTGGCATTGTCATCCTGTAATAAGCCCATGCCACCAGGGAAGAAAAAATTCATTGATGGAATAACCTGGTCATTCAGTATAGTCAGGTAGTCAGCTGACCTCATTCTTGGAGCACATACTGTTGCTGAACCTAGACCTAGACCTGACCTGCAGCAACCCCAGATTTATCCAATCGGAGGCTCGTACCTATTTGCTTAGTTCAATCCAGGTGGCGACTTGTTTTTTGGCCGGGCAGTGTATGTCCCTTCCCTAATCATGAAAAGGTTTATTTTGACAAATGTTTTGGCAACACATCTTCTCAACTTTATTATAATTTGCTATTAGGTATACAAGTTGTTAATGTAATATTAGAAAGAGCTGTATCAAGGTAGGGACTACAAAACGTGAGTTGTATGTCAGACTCATTCACATATAAAATTCCTGAGTTGAGCTATTGACTTTTATACATTTCACACTTTTAACATGTGCAAATGTGTCCAAATCTCAGTATTATTATTGATCAATATTTCTTCTTTACTTTTTTAGTACAACAAGGTAAAGGTTACTAGCTAAAATATCTAAGCCAAACAGAAAATACCTAACAGAAACTACAATGCAGGAGACACCTTATACTGCGAAGAAGACACCTTATACTTACCTGTCATTGAATCCTGCAGTGAGGTAAGTGCCAGATGGAGCCACAATGCTCTTGAAGATGATGAATATAAAAGATCTTTCCACAAGATTAACTCTTTACTCCCAAGGCTTTTGGTGGCACAAAAACTATTAACTTCTAAACTGCACTGCACATGTCACTTGTATTGTATTGTAACAGAATCACGTCTTACTGGAGAGACACTTATACACAAAATGGCTTCCATATCTCAAATTCCCCCAAATATTATATTTTAGGTTTTCTCTCTTATGGTTTCTCTAAGTCTCTCAAACTCATCTTTGTCATATATTAGGTTTTCTTTCTTATGGTTTCTCTAAGTCTCTCAAACTCATTTTTGTCATATATTCACTATGATACACTGTCTGGTTGTTTTGAGGTGGAAATCCACTGCTCCTACTTCCTTTTTAGATTGCTTCGCCCGGATTAGAGATATTCATGCCCAGGAACACGAACTCCAGCCAATTTGAATAAAACTTGGGTGCTATGATTCTATTTTGAAAATTATTTGTTCATGGGGCCTACTATTGCTCTGCCTTTATCCCAGAGAAGTTGGGATCTTGCCCTTGAGATCTTACTAGGGTCTATTTCACAACAAGAGGAGGGGTGACACCAAACTTCCCAACCAGTGCAATTTTTTTGTGCCCATAGCTTGCTTCGAGTGTAGAAAATGGACTCCCATGGCTGCAAAGCCAGTGTGAAAGTTCTAGCAGGGGCTTTGGCTTGAACTCTCCAACTGTGAATGGTACAGTCACGGCTTTACATATAGCTGTGCTGTGCTTGTCTATGTCTTCTTCACAATCCAGATACTATTAGGATTATAATATTAGGATGAAGCATTAAGGTGACCAGTGCTGGGGAATCTTCTTACTGATTCTCCATATGCCTTAGATAGGGGAATGGTCAGGACTTCTGGGGGTAGGTTAAAAGTGGCTGGAGAGTTTGGAGAACTTCAAGTCCCAGCATACCTAGGGGCAGTCTTTACCAGTGTTATGATAGTAAATTGCTAATGCTTTACAATAATTATGGTAAGTATGTGTTAAAAAAGAGATCTTTCCCATGGTATGGTTGATTTGCATTTAATGTTAATGGTTTAAAGATGTCAGGATGAATTGTCGGCCCTCAACACATTTTTGATTTAAATAACCTGGCTCTCTTTGCAAAACTTTTGGACACCCCATTACACTGTGTTGGTTACATATATATGACTTGGAAGATAAACTGTGAGCTCCTCTGAGAGAAAGTTAGTGATCTAGCTATGTACTCTGTCAAGTGCTATATAATTAGCCTGTGCTGTATAGATAATAATAACCTTCCTTTAGTGAACCTTACCTCTTCTTCTTCCCCTTTTCATTGCCTATCTCTTCTTTTATTTTAACACCTTTTTTCTTCACTATATAACTTTCTTCCCAATTGCAGGGATGCTGTTATAGATTTTCCGCATTTACATTTTATTGCATTATAATGTATAAGAGTATGTTGTACCACAGATCTCTGCCTTATAAGGGGTTTTTTTGCATTTACTTTAATGCTACAGCCTTAACAGGAGGATCATGAGTCTGAGGATTCAATTATGTTACGTAATGTATATACAAAAACAATAATGTAAATAAATGTCAATTTAGAATGCTGGTACTTCAGGGATAGGCATAGTTATTTAGAACGTTTTGTATATTCCGTTATGATTATCTGATTTTCCCTATGTAAATGTGCCTTCTATTAGTCTTTGGAATTTTACTGTTGTTTTGTTAATTTTTATGTCTTTATACTTTACTTTATACTTTATATATATAAAAAAAGAATATATATTAACTTGCCAGTGAGGTAAAAAAAGCAACAGGGTCACTTTAATAGGTGTTGATAACTACATGGTAGCATGTCCCTTTGCACAACTCCAACCCAAGTTATAATACAAACATTTGCATCACATTTACAATCAAGACCAAGAGATAAACAGTTCCTATTATAAAATGTCAAGACATGTTCTATTAATTATTTAATGTTCGCTGTCCTGTAGTGCATTTTATGAAATGACCTATATGTTTCACATTTTAAAAATGTTTTCAATAGGAAAGCAAAGTCTAATGATTACTGTCATTTCTTTTTTGTGTTCTAAAAGTCAATATGACATTTATGAAAGCATTATGTATTTTCGCTCCTCATCTGAAACCTATGTCAATGCCATTTTTAGCCCCCTTGAGGAAAGAAAACGGTTTTAGCAAAGAACATGCTCTGCTCATCAAAAAACTGCTGTAATAATAACAAGTGTGATCACCACAACTTCACTGACCTCTTGCAAATAGCAGGGAAAGCAGCAAGTAATGCATCTCAGGGGTCTAATAACTGTGATTACTTCCCGGCCGGCATTATTAGAAATGTGCATTTTGAAAGGCCGCAGTGGGCTACACAAGTTTTTGTTAAGGTAGATGTTTTCTTCCTGTGCAAAGTATATTCTTTGTCCAAAGATGTCCTTTATTTCATACTTGTTGCTCTTTTCTGTGGCAAGGAATACTAGATACACAAAAAATAAGTTCTGTTAGCGCTCCAATAGCACAAAATACATGGTCCAAAGGTATGTGAATACTTGAAGAAAATACTTTCAGTTTTTAATATTTTTCTATCACTGAAGTTTGGGGACCTTCTTGTAGTAAGGCAGTTTCAGAAAACAGTGAACAATTAACATTTAACGTGGGTTTACACGTCAAGATTTTTTCGGCCGACAGATGGACGATGAATGATTTTTTGGTTCGTTGTACAAAAATCTGAAACGGCCATTTGCTCCGATGGATTTTTTTTTTCAGATATCTGACAAAAAATCGTCCACAAGGTGATCGGACATGTTGTAAAAAACGAACGTCCTTATTTCACTCGATATTTTTTTCCTATCACTTCCTAAAAAAAAAAATCTGAAAGATTTTTCATTCGTGTTTCCAACGATTATTTTCATTCGATATTTGCATCGGTTGTACAAAAATCAAAAAAAATCGAATTACCTTCGATAAATGGACGAACGAAATCCGATAAAAAAATCAAAAAAAAATTCGAATCTGAAGTTGAACGAAACAAAAATCTTGACGTGTAAACCCACCTTTAGGCTATATGCAGGACCTTCTAGCCTTAGGACGCATTCATGTGTAGTGCGGTCACACAATTTTTTCTATATTTCTAAAAACAAAATCGATGATCTTAATGCAACCCACAAGCAAGCTTGTTAATGCATCTTAATTGTATAAATTGGCCCTTAACATAAACCCATGCTATACCCAGGCAACTGCACCTGGTTACTTGGTTGACTTTTGTCCCATTTGCCCATGTAATACAGAAATATTGTCATTTTTCTTTTCTGCAATAGACTGAACTAAGCTGGATGGAAGTCCTGGCATAGTAAACGAACTGTAATCTGACTGTAATCTAAAAAAAATTAACATTTACATTTAAGGAAGATTGTAATTTAACTTGTTCCTAAACGGGATTGAAAGAAAGAAATCCATGTGTGTGTGTGTGTGTAGGGGAGGGGGGGGGTACTTTCTGGCATGCCATTGTGTCTTTGCACTTATGTAACTTCAGCCTCATAGTCACCCGGACAAGTGACTGAGCCAATGAGCACCCCCCACCTCACAGACCCTCCCACCCCCTATAACATAGCAAGTACAGGACGCCATTACACATGCTGCTGGAGAAGGAGACAGTGTTAGGAGAGAGAGCTGCTGCTGCTGCTATAAGGAAACCATTAACTAGGGCAGTGTTCTGTGTGCTCTATCTACAGTCTTTATTGCTTCTCAGTCTGCTGTCAGGACAGAGTCCTGAAAATACCCCAAAAGCCCTTTTTAGGGCTCTTTTTTTGCTATCCAGTTGCCTGCTGGCTGGCAGGCCAGGCTGCTGCCAGAGATTCTCCAAGCCACATATTGCACAGTGCCTACTGCCAGTGCTCATATCTGGTGGCACTTTGTTTCCCATAGGGGATTTTTTCACCCTATTTTAGGGTATTAATATATATTGCATGGCTTTTCATCGCTACAGCCTCGTGCCAACTGTGTGTGCACCCAACCTGCCCAGTGCCCACCCATAGTTATCTGGTGGCACTTTGTTACCCCAGGGGATTTTTCACCCTATTTTAGGGTATTAATATATATTGCACGGCTTTTCATCGCTACAGCCTCGTGCCAACTGTGTGTGCGCACACACTGCCCAGTGCCCACCCATAGTTATCTGGTGGCACTTTGTTGCCACAGGGGATTTTTTCACCCTATTTTAGGGTACAAATATATATTGCACTGCTTTCCGTCCGTTACAGCCTCGTGCCAACTGTGTGTGCGCCCACACTGCCCAGTGCCCACCCATAGTTATCTGGTGAAAAAAGGTAATACCCAGGCATTTTTTCACCCTATTGATAAAGGGTGTAAATAAACATTGTACGGCTTGACATCCATTACAGCCTCCTGCCAACTGTCTGTGCCCAGTGCCCACCCACAGTTATCTGGTGGCAGGGTAATACCCGGGCATTTTTTCACCCTAGAGTTATCTGCTGCCCAGAGTTATCTGCTGCCACAGGACCTTGTATGCAAATCTGATAAAAATGACAGGCAGAGGCAGAGGCAATTTTACATCTCTGTGTCAATGACATAATTTTTTGGGGGAGTTTTGCCAGATCCCCCTCTGTCATGTCATTGTCCAGGTGTTAGTCCCCTTGAAATAACTTTCCCAACACTATTGTGGCCAGAAAGAGTCCCTTTGTGTTTTAACGTTCCCCTGCCCATTGAAGTCTATGGCGGTTCGCCGGTTCGCCGGGTTCGTGGACATTTGCGAATGTTCGCCGTTCACAAACAGCAAATTCTGTGTTCGCGACATCACTAAAAATAACAATTAGATCTTACAGTTCATAGCTGGCCAACTTCAATGGTGTTTCTTTTTGTTTAAATTGGACCCTTGCTACTAATAATTCCCACAAGATTAGTATGCGCTGTTCTTCCCATCGCTGTGTAATTTAATGCAAAGCTATCGGGTAATTGCTTTAAGCAATATTTAAATTCTTTATACAGTGTGGGGCTGAACTGAAACAGCAATGGGAGGGAAAAGGTGGAGCATTAACAGAAGCCTAAGGGCCATTTCTCAGTACTTATTTTCATAATTCATTGGTGAATATAATTCATTGGTGAATATAATATTAAATACCAAATAAGCATCCTACAGTGACCAATCAAGCTTGAACATATTTTTTCTCTTTTGCCAATTCTCTGTATACCTGATTTTGTGCTTTAAATCTCTGTGTAAGCCATTAAATATTGCAGTCATTGCAAAAAAAAGAAAAAGAAAAAAAGGCACTAAAGGAATGGAAGTTTGTATAGCCATAGGCAAGATTATCCACGTGGAGTCAGTTGCAAGCTGGGCTTGTTCTCCTGTGGGGTCCTTTAGCTATGTTGTTTAATACTTGTCTCCTACTAAGACTCAAGCCTTAATTGAATCCAAGACAAAATGTTCTTTTGTTAAATCTCACTGTCATCATGTACATTATCTTTTTTTACAATTCTTTCTAGACCTCTTGTAGCTAATTGGTGGCAGTTTTTCTGTAAATACAACTTGTACCGAGGCAGGAGTGAAAATCATGAAAAGCATCACTAAGTGTTACAGTTCCTTTTATATTCTGAAAGATGTACAGTGATCCAAAAAGCTTTAATTTGAATCCAATTTGAGATTCACAGAGAGGTAACAAGAAAGGAAGAATGCATTTTAATAGTAGGAAGTAGGATGTGTGAAATGGAGGCAGGGGTTGTTTTTCACATAAGTATTTCCCAAGTAAATGTTTTATTGATCTATAGATCCAGTTATGAATTCTAGGTGTTGTGTAGTTACTGATTTTATATATGTATATATATATATATATATATAAAACTTGTGACATATTTGCTTATATTTCTTAAAAACATCCTTCATATATCTGGGGTAATAAAAGCATTCTATGGGGCCCCTCTTCCTTTCTCTTTCCTCATTATTTGTCTCTCTCTTTGGTCTATATATATATATGGGATGGGACTTTTAGTAAAGTTGGACGTCCGCCTGTTCGCAGGGAAACTTCAAATTCAGAAAAAGCGGAAGTGACGTCACTGATGCCATTTCCAGTTTTCAATGCCTGATCCGGCCGGTGGAAGAATAATAAGCGTCTTCTAGGCAGAGAACGGGGTGGGTTGAACACCCGTATTGTTTGCAGGCAAGAAGAAAAGCAAAATTTTCTTTCAAATGCACAAAGCCTTTTGTCCAAGTACTATATTGTTGCAATTAAAATTAAAATAATTTTTATAAATAAAATCATTTTATTATATAAACTCTACATGTTCGGCATAACTAAGACATGGTAAAGCCTCTCATACACGGATCATTTTTTTTTTGATTGCTGTGCACAAACATGGAAGCCCTTGTTCAATCAAACCCGCTCAAAGAAATGTTAATCGAACACAAAGTGGTGCGCATCGACGAAGGATCATTGAGCAATTCTATGCGTCTCCGTGCTGCAATTGATCATTCGCCTATGACATGGGTATTGACCCGCAAGGGTTTGTTTTTTACCTACATCCTTTAGAATGAAATATAGTCATCTTTCTCATCTCAGTGAATTGAGAAATGGGTTGGGATGTTGTATCCTATTCAGTCATTAACTGCTTACCTCCCAGGAGCTCCACTTGTTGATGGACAATGATCTGTTGTACCTACAAAACCAATACAATACCTTTCTAAATCATGAAATATAATTGAGTGCATATAGCTTAGCATACATAGTAAGACATCTTGTAAGACATTGGGGTTTCTAACAGCAGATGTAATAAAATCCACAATATTGAATGATTTATTAATTGTTGATGATTCTAGTTGTTCTTTTAAGTTATATACCAAAAATAGCTAAAGGCTAGGTTCACATGTTCAGTTTCAGAGAGGCTGCCATAACCCCAACTTCACTGCTCTTTGCAGAGATTGTCACTTTGATTGGGGAATCCCCCAACCATCTGCTTTCCAAATCTAACATATCATATAACGTCTTACCCACAGTTTAGAGTGTGGGGAATGGGGAATAATAAACATTAGGTTTTAGACAGACCTTGTCAATCTAGCCTAAATGTAGACCACACCTTAAAACAGTGTCCCCCCTTCAGGCTTCTAATGGTCTTCCTCTGGTAGACTGCCTAAATACCACCCTATTCTATTAGCTAGTGTAGGAAGCAAATTGGGATAACAGCACATACAATACAATATGCTGGATAAAATCCTTTTATTTCGGAATCCTGAATTAGTTAATTTGTTTTTTTTAAACAATAAGATTTTAAACAATAAGATTTTATAGTTAATTTGTTCTGCCATTAATTTGACTTAATTAGTATCAAAATGCTCTTATAGTAATTTTGCTATTACAATTTATTAACACATTTTCTGGCTTTTGAATTTTAAATTTAACTACACTAGTTACAATATTATTAATTTGTTCTTACCCACAAAATCTTTTAAAAAATTCTGTAACTTTTTATTTCTGCCTTTCTTTAGATGAAAACCTTTTAACTAAAAATTACCTTGCTCAGATGCTCTAGACCAGGTGGTACCAGGAACCTGGACTCTGGAACCTTAGTATCGGGGTTTGCTTTCTGCGGTGGTGGTGAATCTACCTGCTCATTCTGATCTTCATGCTGGGGGGTGCCAGGCAAATAATTTGGAAGATCTTTATCTTGATGAGACAGAGGATTTAAAAATACAAAATAGAAAAGTGTCACTTTCCAAACATTGACATACATGTTCATGTTTTGTAACCTTTCATATTTAGCTATATGATATGACTAGAAACACATAGTCAAATAAAACTAGACTCTGCAATGTTGAACATGTTGTTATCCAAGCAGCTTCTTCAAAACACAATAAGTTAAACACATAGGCAAAAAAAACTGTAAGAAAAAGTCCAAATGAACTGGTTGGGTTGGCACTAAACCCAACAATTAGGACTTAATACTTGTTACTGTATATTTTGGGGGTTTAGAATGACCTAAACTGTGGAAGCTGTTTCCTAAAAAGAATGCAAAGGATTACTGGAGTCACTATTACGCCTTAATTTGTAAAAGGGTAGCTATTGTCAGGGTTATGTAAGCAACAGCTTTATAACCTTTAGCAACCATAAAACAATTATAAACTGGAAAAGTTCCAGAGATGGACGTAATTTCACCTCACGATTCAAATATAGTGAATATGATTAAGTTGTGCAATCAACCAAACAGAGCAGGAATAATCATACAAAAAATACACATTTATTTAGCAAACACAGAGATATATAAGCATATAATAAAAGATAATAATACTGCAAGATATATAGGAAAAAGTCAGAAAGTCAGATATCAAAATGACACCATCAACATGTAATTAACTCATCATACAGTATATGGAGTCATGGCTGAATGCCGGTGAGGCATTTAAAAATCTCTCAGTTATATAACAGGTGACACACACAGGGAATACATGAAACTTAGACTCTGCAAGATCTATGCCAAAATCTCAGATAAAGGCAATTATTTCTCCAAATAACAAGCTAAGATTGTATTGCTAAGATACAGGCTAGCGGCAAATAGCCCAACAACCAAATAACCAAATAACCAAGAGGTTACCATAGAAAATTCAAACTCTAACCTCTGCAAATAAACAAAGAACTAAGTATCACACTAGCTTGTTTAGAAATATAATATAAAAATATACTTTACCAAGATAGTGGACAATGAATCCTCATAATACAATGACTGAATTCCCCCTGGTGTTAGGATTGACCTCTATAAACTTTTAGGCCAAAATAATGTAATATTACCATTAGGTAGCTGGTTGGCAGTATGGTATAAACTATACAGTAAAATAATATTTTAATATTAGGAAATAAACAAGATCAACAACAGGTGTTAAAGTTACAATGTTTCAGAGTAAGTATTTTGTGAACAATGTCTGCTTGATTCTAGGATGAATCACATGCCTGTTAAAGTAACTAAGAATGTTTCAATATTGTACACCCCAGAGAGATATCATAGGTCTTTCCCAACGCTCTTCAATGTTCCAAGGACAATCCGTAATATCTAGTCATAACAATGTCCATTGTTCTCAGGCTGAACATCTGGAGATGGGTCTTACAGATTTCTCTTCAGTATTGTACTTGTGTATTCTCTACTGATCAATTCCAGCTTAGAAGAACCCTATGATTGTTCAGAAAAAGGATTGATGAGCAGATAGCAACTTGTTCTAGAAGAGTCATTTAGAATGTACTGAAAACGAAGTAACAACATAATAGCAAGGCATAATTAACAAGTGCAGCCTTTATATATGTTTCCTGACATGAATGCATTGTGTGGAATGCATCATGGCAATCAATATCATTTTATCACTGCCATAACCACAATCACACCTATAGTAACAGCAGTTAAAAATAATCTATAATAATCTTGATGTGGATGTTGGCACATCCCATGCATATGCATGACTTCTCGCCCAGTCTGTTCAAGCACCGTTCATAGTGTCCGCCGGCCAAGAGTTTAATGCAGTAAAGTAAATCAACCTCTGATGTCCGCGTTTGGCTGATGGACACGATGAACGCCGTGTGAACAGGCAGGATGAGAAGCCATGAATATGTATGGGTTGTGGTGACATCCCCGTCAAGGCATGTGATTAACATAGGGGGTATCCCTAAACATTGTGAAAACATAGCCTAGTCTAGTGTTTAGCACTATGCTATTACCATTGCTGATCATTTACTGCCTATCTGACATTTGCCTAGATTCCTTTTTTTTACATAATTTTGTGTTTCAAACATTATTATATTCATGATGCCTACTAGACCCTTGTATGGATATATTTTGAGAAGTTACAGGCCTACAACATAAAAAATCCATTTAAGTCTATGGTGCACTTTTGGTGCAGAATTCTGGACCTCAGCAGAGTGCTAGGGAGGTTAAAATAACCCATACAACAATAGTCGTTGGGGCCATATGAAATGTTCTAATTTATTGGTACTGAACACCCCCAGGTAGTCATGAAATAAAATGAACTATTTCATTCATTGACAACTATGATTTTGAATGGCCAAGTGCCATGCATTATGATTCCAAAATATGGACTGTATCCCCAAAATACACAAAGCCTATTTGTATCCCCCAAAATACACAAAGCTTATTTGTATTCCCCAAAATACACAAAGCTTATTTGTAGGTCACCAAATTGATTGGTGTTCTTATTTAATGTCAAAACTCCCCAATGACCTTTTGCTCTTTTTGCTTACACCCTTAGTTCTTTGAGCTTCTTGTGAATAACAAACCATAGCTGACAGCAGTATTATTTCCAATAAGATTGTGTTGTTGTTTTATTTTTTTTTTCTTCTTATTTTAGAAGTGGAGTGTCAATTCTGTTATCATTTGCTTCCATTACGTTGCCAACAACTGCTCTTTCTACCAATCAGTATAGATAATTGCTGTACTGACATGCTTAATGTGAGTGAATGAAATGCCTTTTGTGAAGTCCTTTTCTCCCCCAGCTTTGCTGTTCTGAAAATGAGTGAGTTCAGTAAATGCCTTTTACTGCACATTGGCTCTTATGTGTTAATTAGACATAATGGAACAGCAACCACTCCAGAGTCTGACATCACAAGGAGTCTAGCTGCTACATATCACTTCCTACTGCCACGGCTGCCACTGTTTCCTTCTATTGTTTACTCCTAGACCACCCTGAAAAACTTTCCAGAACCTCTTTGAGCTTCTATTTAAATATGTATAAGTATGGTGTAAATAATTTATACATTGATCTCCAGTCCATTTTTTCAGTCAGCATTGTCTCATAGCTCTGTTCCTTTGTGCTATATATGAGAGGTAATTAAATGAAATGAAATGAGCTGCTCCAGAGTGCTTTAACATAAAATGCAAAGTTTAACTTTATTTATGATCTTTGAAGTGTTAGAAATATCTTTATTTCTATATCAGATGCACTGTAGTTTTATGTAACATATATTGCAGAACTAGTTATTTAGCATAGTTTTCTTGTATTACACTCCATCTGCATTTCTTATGTTGGCCGTATACTGGTCTATGGCTGCACAATCCTCCTGATGATCATTTACCTGTATACTCCTGGGCACCCATTAACCAACATTATGATAAAGAACCCAGCCAACCAGAACACTGACTGTTATTTACTATAAACATTTTATTAGCAAATGTAAGGGTAAAAGCAAGGGAAAGGCTTTTTTTTTGGATAGGGAAGCAAGACCTTTGCCAGATCTTTATTGTTATTGTGGAGAAATTCACATTTGGTTGTAATCCATACTAAGGGCTCTTTCCTACAAAACGTGTTGTGTACCAGCAATGCACACATTAATGCAAACACACACATTGCACAGTACACACTGCATATGCTGTGGAAATTCTTCCCATACGTGAGTATGGTAAAAGCTCCAGCAGCGGTAATAAAATGCATGCAGAAGGGCAATTATGCATTAATGCACGTTAATGCTTGTAAACGCATAATGCAATGCACACAAATGCCCTATGAAAACCTGTCTACCAGGGCGTAACGCACACATGCATTGTATGTTAATGTAAAACACAGCCCAAACACAATTTTCTTATGGAAACTTGTCAACCATGCAGTAGTCTGAATGAGCTTGGAGAGTATTGGGTAAAAATATGAAGGTGGTGCAACAATTAGGGGTACACTATCAAATGAGAATCAATATCTTTCTAACCTTCTATGGTGGTCATTTTCTCTCATTTCCCTTTGCATCTCTTTAATTTTGCAAAAATATTCATCAGTTTAGGTGCAGGCCAATCTGTCCAGCAAAAGTTACAGGTTACAGATTTCAGGGCAAGCTATTATTCTGGTCAGGCAGTTTACAATGGTCAGCTTTTATGTATAATGCATTTTACAACCCTGAATGAGTCCGCGTCCATGAGTCTACCAAGGTCCCTGCATCAGGATCATTCCAGGATCTCAAGATTCCTTTTCAAACGAGAAGAGGAAACTTCCTCCTTCTGTAATGCATGCATTAACGCACGCCTTACAGGATGCCCACGGAGGTCCAAACACATGCTTTAGGACTTCCGTGGGCATCCTGTAAGGCATGTGTTAAGGCATGCATTGCAGAATAAGGAAATGTCCTCTTCTCCTTTGAAAATGAATCTTGCGGTCCTGGAAGTGATGATGGTGAAAGAACGGAAATTATGTTGGGTTACTATTTTATCAAATTTTTTGTAGGGAAAGCAGTCCGTTACCAGAGGATACCCATCCACTGGTAATGCAATCAATGCATTTTCATATGCGTTAATGTTGACGCAGGGCTCTACATTGAGATTAATGCAAGGGAGCACAATGCATCATATCATTGCATATGGAAACAGGAACATTGAATGTATTGGAATGCAACAACAGCTCTCCGTTTCACGTACTACAAATTGCCCCTCTATTTGACGCCGTGGAAACATAGCCTAAACAAATGCTGATGTAACTGTATAAAAAGTATTCATGAACTATAATATGCTAATCACGTATTCAGTTACATGTTACAGTAACTATATCGATATACCCTGGAAAGAGACTGACAAGGCCACATTGATACTGTATATTTTACTCACTGCTTATCTATTGGATTTTCAGACCCAAAGTAAAGGTAGGGCACTCTATTGAAAGACTTAAGCTGTCCTTACATGGGCAGATTATCCCTCCAGAGATGAGGGACCAGCTGCAGCGTGATGAAGTGATCACACCCTTTGTTGCCATTGCTTTGAATGGGTACAGCCGTTGATTGATCCCGCTCGAAAGCAGGGATGGCCACATCAGATATGCGCCAGAAAGATGGCCATGAGCACGCATGGCTCTCGAAGCGGCCATCGATCTAGCGCATATCTATGTGCGTATGGCCACCTTAACTGGATGCGGATGCTTTTTTAGATTCCAACACTGAGATTGCTTAGGTGCTGATAGATGAAGGCAGACCCATCTAGATCCCTGTAATTTTAAGAAAGGTGATGTTCAGACAAAGTTTTTCTATATTTTACCACCAGCCCAAACACAATTCTTAAGCATCTTTATAACTATGTGAATGCCCCATATTCAGCATGCTTCCTAAATTGTCACTTTATATGAACTAGTGTGCAGCCAGGAACAACAATGGACAGGTTCCCCTATCATACCTGCTATATTCTAACGAACAATTAAGCAATCTGTTAGCAGAATTTTAGAGATGGTCGAATTTTTTGACTTGCTAACTTTGTGAGCTGATTGCAAAGCCCCTGAACAAAGTATTTTCTGGAAATGTAGAGAAGGGTTGTGGGAACATTTGAAAAAAAAAGTTTTGCTCTAGCACATTTCGTTTAAAAAAAAAAGGTTGATTTTCCAAAATTTTACTTGATTTTGAACTTCATTTTTGTAGTGTACCCCCAACCCAAGTATAGTGATAATACCATGTTCAGGGGCTTTGCAATTAACTCGAAATCATCGAATTAAAAAAAAAAAATTCGACCATCTCTATAGCAGATATTTAATTGTTTTCATTTTACATAAATTGTAACAAAGGAGATAAGAGACTGATACAATGGTTGTAGTTCCCCCTTATTAAAATATAGAAAAATAACTTATGACTGGTTGCTTTGTGGTACTGCCTGTTGGTCTTTTATATATATATATATATACACGCTATAGCAACATATTTTAAATACATTCCTATTCAATGATCATGACAGTCACTACAAAGTCTAAATACATTTACTGTTGTATAGGTGGGGTATAATTCAGCACACTTACACTATTTTTACACCATCAAGTATACACAGTTAAATAAAAAGATATGATTTTATACAAGTCCTTTTATGTGTTGTTTATTTCGTTATTTAGATTTATGGTGTGACTGCTTCATAAAGAGCAGCTTAAAGCAGAGAACCATCATTTATTGACTTACCTTGGGAGGCCATGGAAGTGCCTATGCCACCTCTTCAAAGACAGCTAGGTTAAAAGCAATAGCTTCTTCTATGTGCTGTAAGGAAGGCAGATCTCAGCAGGTACAGCAACTTCACAGGCTTCCTACCTGGTGTTATGTTCCACAGGAACAGGTAGGGAGCGACTTTCCCATCTCATGTTGCAAACTCATGTATATTGTGACTACAGCTCACAGAACATGAGTCAATTAGAGGGAATATTCCCTGGAAGTACAGTGTAGAAGGCACGACGCATTGTACACACAGGAATATAAATTAGAGTGCAGAAAAAGGATATTTTACTAAATGATGCAAACGTGCTGTTTTGTATATGATCTTCTGGACTCAATTATTCATTCATCCATAATAGACGAGCTTCATGGGGTAGGACTCGGAATTACATAAACAGCCCTCTTGTTTCATATTGCAGCCTTTCATTTCTATGGCCAGACATTGACTTGACTCATTTTGTCATAGTCCTTCCTTTCTTCCATCCATCCATGTATTAGGGAACTATTTCCAGGCAGAACACAAGATATTTGTGGAAAAATATTCTCTTATGTCTGCTTAGCAGTTACATGGTTCAATTCATTAAACTGTAATGCATGTGCTATTTGCCGTAATGATCATCAGCCATGGGATAGTTTTCTCCTTGACTATCCTTGTAGAATATAACAATCATGGCAAATAATAATAATTATAAATTAGTGAGTGGAGACTGTATCTCTTTCAGCATAAAATAATATATATGCTTAAATCACATATTTTACATGCTTCATCTAATGATATCTCATGATTTGTTTTTTTCATTTCTGAAAAGAACTAGGTAGTCATTATAAATATACTTTGACAATTTCTGTAGGGTCCAACTCATAGTTATCTGTACCACCACCTGTGATGCTCAGCATTGCTGTCTCTGTACTCGCTGTCACTAGTCTTTCCTGGGCAATTGTTCTGATCATTATTACCTTCCAGTCATTACGTTTATTTCTTGACTATAAATTGCATTGTCCGTATTCCTAATCCAAGATGTCAAATGTATTTTCTTCCTTATCCAAGAGTTTCATTGTTTACTGAATATTTTTGGCCCATGACCTTAATCCTGCCCAATCCAGTGAGGGACACCACTAAATAATGTCCATATACTTGCCCTCTGTAGGTCAAGGTAGCAAAGTAAGGCCGGCCATACACGGGCCAATAGCCATTCAATCAATGAACCCATGAGCGATGACGTCAACCGACCTTTGCCGATTGAATGGAGTCGGACTGTGCAGTCGGATCCATTTGATGCTTGAGTACAAAGTAATGGCAATTGTTGGCAATTTAACAGGGATTTATCAACATGTTGAGTCCCTGTTCGATCAAGCTTTCAAAAGGCTTGAAGCCATCGATTCAAGCACAATCACTCGCCATGAACGCACACAGTCATCATTTGTGCTCAAATAGATTCAAAAATTTTGCCGTGTATGCCTATCTTAAGGTGCATCTGCCTTTAGACAGGCATATACAGCTTGATTGTTTTATCGTTTTTAGCACAATCAATCGCCATGCATGATGATTGATTGTGCTTGAATCAATTGCGATTACCTTTTCTTTGAGAGGGATCCCGTTTGAAAAAAAACCTCAAACGAAGAGGGAACCAACATGTTGGTATATTCCTGTTCAATTGCCAATGATTGCCATTACTTTGGATGCATCCAAAAAATTGAACAGGATGGATACAGGATCATCATGCTGTGTTCGAGGGGTCAGGATCCGAACCCAGGGACACTCCAGTGTCTGGCTGCAGCTCTATCCCCTGAGCCACCGGAATGTTTGCATCAGTACCTTTTAGGATACCTTGTACTTAGACACTTGTTACCTAGTTCTCGTGAACCCTGAACCCTTGGCCCCTCCCATGGACTTCCTATAAAAGCCAGGCCCCAACTTGGATTCAATGCCAGATTATTGTGCTTCCAGACAGTATTTTGCGTCCTGTTTTCCCCTGCTCTTGCCTTTATCATCTTCGTGTACCAACCCTTGGCTTTAAAAACCCGCCTACTCTTCATCTTTCGACCTACGCTTGTTTTGACCACGCTTCTGCTTGCTGTCCTCGCTACTTGTTGATCCTGGCATTACTTGAGTCGCTATTTCAGCTACTGGACTCCGAAGCCTGACTGATCGTTACATGAGGGTTCATTGATGGCATGGTATTGTCAGGATCCAGGACAGGGAAGACGACCAGGCAAATTGCACACAATGAGATCCAGACAGATTTGGTGGTGACAAAACAAACAGGTTTAATGAAAAGACTTACAGGTACGAACACACAGAAACAGGTGCAAAAATTCAGGGGTATCCGGGTTCAGGGTAAAGTCCACAGGCATCACGGTTCAGAAACATAAAGCCAGGGGAAGCACAAGGTTCAGAAAAGCACAAAGAAACAGACACAGATCCAGATCCAAGTCCAAATGAACAGCAACCATGGCCTGGATGGAGCACACCTAAATAGCACTAAGCTAACGAGTGAGGAGTGAGCTCCACCCAGCCCATGCCTGCAGGGAGCCACCTACTGGTGATGACCGGTACAGCCAGGGTCCTAACAGGTATCGAACCGTGTATGGCCAGTCTTAGTATCTTGATGAAAAAGTCCTTGAAGAAAAGGACAATTTTTTTGTGTATGAGACATGTTGATAGACCTGTTATGTCACATATCTAGGACTGTTCTTACATTTTGGGAACACTCACATCTAAAGCCTTGCAAACAGCATTTATTTATGTTTATCAATGAGCTTCTTGATGTGAAGTTCATGCATCTGAACCCTCTTGCCACATACCATCACATGTTATCACATTGCCCAGGGCTGTATTCACACTTATGCTGCACAGCAAGTATAGTATTTGCCATGTTACCACACTACACAGTTACATGTGGTTGAATGATCATGACAATTTTCAGCATCATTTTGCCAATATTGTACACTTGGCTAGCTATGTTTTGTCGTGCAGCATAGTTGCCCCTGCCTCCGAATACATAGCTCTAAAATCTCTAATGTAGCTGTGCATATGAGAAGCCTCACCTGAGATCAGCACAATAAGTGAAATACAATATGGAAGTAGCATGAACTCAGTGCTCAGTTCCATAGAGCCACACGCCAGTTGCCGACTCTGCATGTGCACAATGATAATATGAGTAGTTTGGTAATGCAAATGGTCTGAATAATGCAGAAAGGCAATTCTCTGAGATGGATTGCAAAGGTTATACATTTCCAAAATGTTTACTTCCACCTAATATTGTACTGTTTATTGAACTATAATATAATGGGTATTTTCTAAATATGTTGGTGTTTACATTATAATGTTGGCATTATTCTCCCTCTGCTGCTACATAGATTTTGCTTAAAGAGAACTAGTCAGAAATGGGCATTTTAAAGACTTCAAATTACCAAATTCTTGTTGCTTTGTTCTAATAATACTGTCTTTCCTGCTGTCTATTTACCCAAACTGTTCTCACAGGATCAACCTGTAAGGCCAGACATACGTGCAGCTTGTGACCTTAAAGTGACCATGAATTGAGATAGCCCTTAAAGATGCAACAAGTAATAATAAATGTAATTTATAACCAGGAGATAAAGAGCTGTAAATATCTGGAAACACCCACCCTTAAGGTAGGAATACACTGGTCGATTTTTCCCAGATTTCTGCATAGCCGAGTGCCGTGCACACTCACTGCACTTTGCTGTGCAGAAATCTGGGAAAAAATTGACCCATGTATGCTGTTTTCATGTTGGTAAACCTTGTTCGATATCCTATACTTTGAATAGGGAACCACGGTTCCCCATTCATAGTATAGACCGGCTGACAGCTGGCTCCCGATGTCGGGGAAGCCTGGCAGTAGCGTGATGACGTCATCACGCTACTGCCGAGATCTCTCTGTCGGCTCAAAAATCGTGCCGTTTATCCCAGCCTTTAGGGTGCTTAAACACTGGTCGATATGTGTATCGTGACGTCACAATGCTGCACTAGAGCATTCGTCCAATGTACTAGTGATGAGCGGCATAGGCAACATTCGTATTGGGAAAACATTCGGAAAACATTCGGAAAATATTCGCATTCGACAATATTCTTCTAATTGCGAATATTGGCAGTTTTATGCAAATTTTATATATTCGCGAATATATGTTTAACTTGCATTGAGGGGCGTGTTGAAAAAAAATTGCGAATTTTGGACGCCATCTAAGTGATTTTCGCGAATTTTCTAAAGTGCAGATTTTCGCAATATTCCGAATATTCGCATCACCCCAATATTCGATTTAAAAACTGTTGATGGTCACAGGGAGTGTTGCTAAGCTCTTGTTGCAGCCTTCCCATTTGTCCACTTGCATTGAGAGGCATGTGTAATGGAAAAAAAATACCGAATATCCGGAATTGCGAATATTCGGCAATATATTCACCATCTTCGCGAATGTCCGAATTGCCGATATTCGCGATTATTATTCGGAATCCGAATATTCGTGATCATCACTACAATGTACTGCGAATTGAAAACTTTGAAAACTCCATTCCTGTTCAGTCCCCATCTAAAGTAATGGCAATTGAACAGGAATTTATCAACATGTTGGCTCCCTGTTCGATGAAAGATACCACTCAAAGAAAGGATGGCCGTGTCCGATTACGGAACAATTAATCTCCGCAAATGTGCAAGGCAATGGTTTGTTCCGGAATCAAGCGAAAAATCGACCCATGTATAGGTACCTTTACTGAAAGATCAGGAATACGGGCTTATCAACACCACTATCTGCCAATCCATCTTCCCAAAATTTTGCCTGTCTGGCTGTCATGGTAATTTTTTTAACTTCACTTTCTAATAAACTTGATACAAAACTTTAAAACATTCTAGTGTCTAGTGACCAAGTATGTGAATGTGAAAAACCAAGTAACCAAGTCAGAAACACAATCACCTCTTTTAACACATCAGAAAAGCATAAACAGCATATAAAAAGCTAAAGAAGAGAACAAAGGTGATGACCAGATTTTTAAAGACCATCTCCAACCAAACCCTTGAGTTCCACAAGGTTTGCATTATAAGACCACCTGGATCCAAAGGAAAGTACCATGAAGAGTAATGCATTGTCTTGATGTGTTGCTATTCTCTGTATCATTCAGCAATCAAAATATGTAAAAGGAAGCAAACCCATGGCATCATGCAACCAGCCTGAAAAGTTTAAGAGTCCTACATGGGAGTTGAATCTGGTGGCATAGGTGGAGTTAGGTTGTAACACCCAATTGATACTGTTACTGGACAACCCCAGTCTATGCAGCTTTAATGCTTTTTTGACAACACATTGGTGACACACATTTTATGTAAAGTTTTATGCAGTACAGAATGTTTAATCAAGGCCATTTCATTAAATCCAAATTATAGAAGAAGGCTATGAAACACAAAACATGTTTTGTCTGTTAAAGGCTCATAAACGAGAACTGTGCCTTGAAATGTATTTGTTATTCTGTGTGTAGGATTTTTCATGAGCACAACATGCAAAACACTCACAGCACTGCAGGTAAGTAAACATTTGCACAGAGAAGATACTATACCATCTGTTGTGTGGAAGATATTCTTATGCTACGATAAAGTTGGACTGCCCTGTGGATAAAATGCTTTTGTTCGCTGTGTACTTTGCTGTTGGTTGGCTTGCTTATTCCTGCAGAAGTGCTGCCTGTCAAAATGATTTTCTAACGTTTACTTTTCCTATCAGAGCAGTTTAATGGGTTGGAACACACCGTTTTACTTTTTCATTTTGAAGGAGAAAATGAACGGAAATATTGTACTAATCTAGATTTAGAGAGCTTATGGACAACACCGGTTTTCACATTACCTGTCAGGTTTTATGAGCGAGTTTTATTTTTCCTTTTTAGTTTAATAGCTTCTGCTTCTCTTCCCATCAAGCAAATCACTACCATAAGGCATAAATGACTGGAATAATTCCTATTGTCCCTGCCTATATTATGTATTGAGCTTGCACGTTTGTTCTTAAGTTGACAGCTATGACAGAGCAAGTGCTCAGCCACCATCTGATGCCATGGAACGTTGTCCACTTGCAGATTAACCTTCCCACTTATCATTGTGGAACTTTTGTACTAAATCACTTAAATACCCAATACTATGTTTAGGCTGTTATTTCTGAGGCAAGTTTAAGAAATATTATTTAGGATGGTGAGGTTTCCCCTAATAGTTTGTTTAAAAGTTGATGGGATTCCTACTGTGGAATTCTAGAAAATCCATGACTCCACCCATTTATAGCCATATTATGGTTTCGTCAATCCTAATCTCTAAAATATAACTCTTCTCCTGGTAGAGGAGAAAAAGCACAGGCTGCAGACACGCAACATTAAGACCTAGCAACATTTATTTATTATTTTTTTCCAAAACATTTATTTTTAACTGAGCCTGACAGTTTTGAGTTTGCGTGTGTAGATCGGCTGCAAATTTAAAGGAAGTAAAATGCTTTTTTTCTATTGGATTTACTGTAGCAAGCTTTTCATTTAACAATATACTCTGCATATATCTGTAGGAAAGTGGCCCACCTCTCTCAGAACCGGGTGCAGCGCATGCACAGTGATGAAACAGGGGACACCTATGACCTCATCCCCTGTTGGTGCAGACTATCGCTTCTGGGCATCACAGCGGCACCTCCCTGAAGGACAGGGAGGCCACTAGGAAAAGCTCTCTTACTGTCGCCTCGTGGCCAGACTGTGGTCCTCCATCACAGCATACACTCCTATTAGTGATGGCGCGAACCCGGAATTTGATGTTCGCGAACGGCGGATGCGAACATTCG
>CM070035.1:42120399-42148652 GCA_036250615.1 Ptychadena robeensis | reverse complement strand
GCTGGGTGGTATTGGTGAGGAAGAGCAGCCATTTTATTCCCTCCCAGTCAGCCCCTAAACTACCCTATTATGTAGTAAATAGTAATCAAATTGTGCTGCATTTTATTTCTTGTACACCAAAGTTTGTTATATGTCTATTTTTCTTTTCAGATTCCTCCTTTCACTACTTATAGACATGCTAGCTATGATATTATATAAAATCAATAACAATATTATTTTGTATCTGTTCTTCTCTTTGCAACTCAGAGAGTATAGTTGGTGGCAGGAGCTTTAATAGTTATATGTGATTATGTTCCTGGGTGGTTATTATTATTATCTTGTATTTATATAGCGCCGACATATTACGCAGCACTTTACAGAGTATATATAGTTATATCACTAACTGTCTGTCAGAGGAGCTCACAATCTAATGTCCCTACTGTAGTCATGTGCATGTAACTAACACAGTCATAGGTCACATGTAACTAACATAGGAGAATCTTTATTTGGGGAAGCCAATTAACCTACTGCATGAGTGTGGGAGGAAACCAGAGTACTCAGAGAAAACCCACACAGAAACAGGGAGAACATACAAACTCCTTGCAGATAATGCCCAGCCCAGGATTTGAACCTAGGACTCTAGCGCTGCATGGTCAGAGTGCTAACTACCTGAGCCACCGTGCTGGTTCATCTTTGGTGTGCTTTTTAAAAGGGCTCCACAATTTTGAGCCCTCCCATGTCCTACACAACTCCAGCCTTATCATTGAACTTGGGGGTATGCTGGAAAAATGCTACACCCCCCCCCCCCCCCCCCCCCCCCGCCTCTCTAATGTCATGAATGACGTCATTGAGGTGGACCCAGAACAATCGCCAATACGGAGGACCGCTACGGCCTCCCACCAGACTCACCCCGAGTAGCTAACAGCCCAGGAGGTTACGTGCTTCACGTATGAAAAGTATTGATATCTACAAATGATAGGGGAAAGGAAAGCATAGCTCAGCTGCGGAGGGCTAGATGATGCTCAATATCCATCCATAGTCGTCAGAAAATGAAAACCACCAGACAAGCTTAGACAAAATTAAAACTTTGTCTGCTAGATGCTGTTTCTAAAGTAAGAGATGTTGGATTTTTTCCTTGCTGTAACTCTACTACAGGGGATGAGGGACTTTCAAAATGTAATTATCTTATTATCGGTAAGGGTTATTTTTTCACAGATCGTCACTGTTAAATTGGGTTAGCGTGCAAGGGACATGAAGTACAAAGGGTGAATATAGGTCCACTTTAAAGTTTAAAGTAAATATTTCCTGTATATTCACTTTGTGGTGTATATTTGGGTCCAGACGTAGGATTTATGTTTCTTTTGGAACACAAAAAAACTAAAACAAACCTATAGATCAACTTCACAATTTCACAACTTAAAAATGTAAAATCTCTAGGATATTAAAATATCTTCCAGCTTTTTGCACATCTGATTCACTGCAGCCCAACATTATGCTAATCTGCATGGTCTCATTTTCATGTTTAAGACAGAGAGTAAAAGTTTCTCCATTCCATTCCCTTGCCGTAAAATGGATATGTTTTTGAAAATGCGTAGCAAGTAAAAATATTAAGTGTTCATAGATATATTTTTCACACTTATACAGGTTTGCCTTCAAGCTGAATTCAACATGCCCCATGAATTTGTGTTTCTGGTATATTTTTAAATATCCTTTTAAAAAACCAAGAATTCAATCATGCTTGTATCTTCAATAAAAAAACACATTCTAAGGATTAACATGTGGCCATACACAGCTCGGTGTTTCAGGCACAATCAATTGCCAAGGGTGCTTGAGTGATTGATTTTGCTCCAATTTATTGCAGCCACCGGATTCTTTTCGATCCTGCTCAAAGAAACTTGATCGAACAGGGAACTAACATGCCAGAAAACCCTGTTCAAATGGGGTCGAGGGTGCAGAAGAGCTGCGCCTCAATTTTTCAGCATGATGAAGTCATTGATAGAGATGCTTCTGAAGTTTTGCTGATTACTTAGTTCATTGCAAAGCCTCTGAAGATAGTGTAACATAGCTGAAGGGGTGATCTCAGTTGAGCCTGCTAGGGGCGGGACCCTGAGTAGAACGTGACTCGGGACACCAGGTGTAATAGTACCACTGTCTTCTTTGGTGCACTTTTCCTCTTCCCTATCCCTGGTGGGGGGTGAGGAACTGAAGCGGGGCAAAAGTGGGAAGACATCACCTTACCTGACAGACAATCAGTGGGTTCCCCGTTCTGCACAGATCCGTTGTTCATCAATATAATCAAGACACAGCTCTCTTTGTATAATAAAATAATGTCTACACACTAGTATGTTGAAAACTGGGGTCTCTATTTACTAGTGGAAGAAATGTAATCAGCTTAGCACTATCTCTGCTCCCAGAGATAGGGTACAGTCTTAGGGTTATCACACAGTTGCAAACAGTCTATGCAATAGCCACCTGCTGGAAAGCTGATGTTCTGACCCAGTTATAGAGGAGAGGTGCAGAGGGACAGACTAAAGGGAGAGGAACAGGCTATGATATGTCTGGCTATGCTATCCTCCTTCTCAACCCCCAGCCCTTTCAGGGAAACACCCACATGGTGACTGCTGGATCCTGTAGTTCCCCAGGTCAGTAGGATGGGCCTGCTTCCATAGGAAGACGATGAGGAGCCTAGCTGCAACTCTTGTGTCTCTCTCAGACTCAGGACTCTTGGCTTCTCCCCAATTCCTTTACTTCTTTGCATATGCTTCGTATTGAGATCACATACAATTCAATGGAAATACCAAGGAAACCCATCAAATACTTATAAGATGGACTGAAATCTCCCAACATGTCCAATCACTGCTTGATAGATTTTATGTTCAATTTTGATCACTTTTGGTGGCTCCTACCAGGTGTGCTGGAATCAATTTCCATACGATTGACTTAAAATGATAGATTTTTTGATTGATTGGACTGAAATATCAACAACTGTGTATGGCTACCTTTACAACCAAATTTTAGGTTATTCTAAAGGTTCTAACATTATTTGAGATAGAGCACCTGTAGCCATGGGTTCTCCTTTTTTCTTCTGTTCAGTGACGGGTGTTTTTTAAATAACTGCTACTATCCTATACAATTCACAAGATGAACATTAAACAGAGAACATTATGTAGATTTGATATCGTCTGATTAAAAACATTTGCACAAAGTGATACGATTATTTACACCTCCCTGACAATACTTTCCCTTTATTAGCACATTGAAAACTATTGTAACAAATGTCATATTCATGTCAAGCCTGCAGAAGGTTTGAGCTGAGCTAAATGTGACAAAAAAGTAAGTGTTTCAGTTTTCACTTGAAATAGCTCGGCATTCTTTTCTGTTAATTTATTGTCAAAGTGAATCAAGTGCGGATGCCTCTCAGGCTGCCCGTGGCTATTGATTAAGCAAACACTCAGCTACTGTCGTATCAGTGAATACCACCCTACTGAGTGCTCGCTGGGAGAATATCTGGTAAAAACCTTATGCACACAAATTTCCCACTGTAATTTTAATTTAACTTTTCAGCCCGTGCAGCCTTCAGATAGCTCTAATGACATTTAATGTGTTTTTTAGAGCAGAGACTCCATGATGGCATTTACACCTTTTTAACTGTATTTAACATCCAGGGGAATGAACTAGAGATGTACATTGTAACTGAAGTCCAATAGACAAAAAATGTCATGTATTGCATCGTATTCATCCTCAGATTATGTGGCTCCATTATTTATATTTCCTCACTATTTTCATTATAGAAACCTTTTCATGATGTTCTGTAATGGTGGATGAACTTTTTTGGCCCCTCAGTAGTGATGAGCGGCATAGGCAACATTCGTATTCGCGGCATGCCGCAAATTTTTTGGAGAACATTCGGAAAATATTCGCATTCGGCAATATTCAGGGGTTTTTTTTATTGCGAATATCGACAGTTTTTTTGCGGATTTCGCACATGCAATATATGTTTTGAATATTTAAATATTCGATTTAAAAACTGTTGATGGTCGCAGGGAGTGTTGCTAAGCTCAAATATCCAGAATTGGGAATATTCGGCAATATATTCACCATCTTCACGAATCCGAATATTCGCAATTATCACTACTCCTCAGGGAGAAAGTGTTGTAACTGAAGAACACCCATTCTCTACAACAAAGGGCAATATTAAACCTCCCTAGCGCACTGCTGAGGTCCAGATTTCTGTACCAAAAGTAAAATTTTTTCTTTATGCTGTAGGCCTGTAACTTCCCAAAATATGTCCGTACAAGGCTCTAATAGACATCCTGACTATAATAATGTTTGAAACAAACCCCCAGATCTTATAACTCAGTAGTACAACCCTGACATTTTCTGACTTAGTAACTAACCCCTGAGACTACCTGCAGTCCAAATGTCAACCGTTCATAGTCACATTCCAGTTATCACTCAGTGCTTTTCTCTTGTTAGATTTTACCCTTACATATGTCTACTCTGACTTTCATCCCCCAGATCTCCAACACCCTTTGAAGTCCAATCTTTCTTATTTAGTTATTCATATTGACCTGCAGTTACCCAAGTGACAAATTGTATACATTTAACATTTAGCTGTGGCCTCCCAGACAGGGAGTGCCTTCACGTTGTTAGTACGGATATCAGCTTTGTAGCAATAATGCAGGTACGCATGGCTAGTTTTTAGCCCCTTTTAAGTACCAGAGTACTACTTCTGTGCACCCCTGTACATATGGTATACGCAATGACGTCACAGTGACAGATCCTGATAGGAGTCCACTAGTCATCTCTTTGTGTGCATGCCAGTCAGTGTGACAGAGAAGTGACAGGCATAATCCTGGAATACAAGCTGTACATTGACTATTATACTATTACTAGTATACTATTATACACAATGAGATTGTGTGTGTGTGTATGTATATGTTTATACATGTAAATATATAAATATATTATATATGTAAAATCTTCTTATCATCTACTTTAGAACATTGCCACCCAATTTGGCACCCATCTTACTTGTATAATGCCATATACGCCGCTATGGGTTTCTCAAACCAGCAGACCTGGTGACCCCACTGCAGACTTATAACATTTATTACTGTAGAACAGTCGCTTGTCATGTTCAGATGCCAGTTTTTATACTAGGCGCATATGAAACACACTTAGTTTAATCAGACTATATACAGCATATTGCTGGTCCCTTCATCTCTTATAATCTTCCTGAAGTACAGACACAGAGTATGTAATAGAAACAGAAAAAAAATCAAAACAATATGTTAATGAGGGCAAGGTGGAATCTGAGAAAATTAAAATATTAGCATTTTAAACATCAGATTTAAGTGGGGGCGAGCATTGGCTTACTAAAGCTCCTCAGTGGACATAAACGTGTAATTAATCAGCATTTTATGAATTGTAATAATAACAACAACACATGTATACTTAGCATTGTGCATACCATCCGCTAGAGTCTGATGGAACTCAATTTAGGTTACATAACCCAAGGAATAGTCTTTCTTTGTGATTACAGAGCAGACACAAAGCCAAGCTGCTGTATAATTACTATGAACATGTACGTGTTAGAGAAGTAGCTGAACATTTTTATATCAGTGCATACAAAATGACAGCCCGTAATTATTCTCTCCTAGCAATGGAGATACTGAGGGAACAAACTGAGAAAGAAATTGTAAATGTAAAAAATTTGCCCATTTACCTTTTTTTCTGTATGAAGTACAGAGACAAATTCATGCTGAATATTTCACTATCTTACTTAACTCTTTCTCTCAATGGTGGGAACTGACATCATTAAAGTGTGTCTGGAACTTTAGCATTAGACGGTAATATTCCAGCACGATTTTGCGGCCGATAGTTTATCCTACGCATTCCCACCGATCGGCTGCAAATCGGATGCGCCCAACTGGACAGACCGACCAGGATTACACCACAAGTTGCAGCATGATGATGCTAGAGAATCAGGCAGGATTGTACCATCTATGGCTACCTTTAGAATTTGGTCCTTTGATTTTTAATATAGGTAGACAGGTAAATGTAATCAAATGTTGCTGGATTTGCTTACACCTAACAAATATCAATCAAGTTTTGATTGGTTTAAGTATACATCAATAGGCATAATTGGACAGAGAATCCTGAATGACACGATTGCCATGTTTGATACATAAACTGTTACAATTCCTGTTACATGGTGATATAATGTAGTGACAACGAAATCATGAGTAAAAACGTATTTGTCTGTGAATGTATTGTTCTGGCCACATACAGGAGTGGCACTGTCCCCCAGACGGAGACAGGTATAGATAGAGATAGTTAGAGATAGGGATAGATAGATTGATAGATAGATAGATAGATAGATAGATAGATAGATAGATAGATAGATAGATAGATAGATAGATAGATAGATAGATAGATAGATAGATAGATAGATAGATAGATAGATAGATAGATAGATAGATAGATAGATAGATAGATAGATAGATAGATAGATAGATAGATAGATAGATAGATAGATAGATAGATAGATAGATAGATTACTGACAGAGAGAAGTCCCTGTGGGAGACAGGCCTGACCAAAAACATGTGGGACTACAAAAACTTGCTTCACCATTTGAGTGTTAAAGAACTCTCCCACCTGGACTTGGGGTAGAATGGATAGGACTTAAGTGATAGTCAGCTATGGGAACCTTGCTACCTTGCTAGGACCTTTCCTGGGCATCAGCACCATCTTATCCTGGAATGTCATTACATGTTCTACCAAAATGTTTCCTTTCTTATTCTTACTTCCAGTAAAGTTCCCTGTTGATGGTTGGCAGTGTTTGCACAGTGAATAAATTGGCAGAGGTCTGTGTTTAAAACACAAGCTGAAAATAATGTAAAGTGTGAGGGAGATAGTATGATGGGGGGGGGGGGGGACTTAGAGTTTGGGAATGGCAGGAAACCCCACCCATAACTTGTGAATTCATAATTCAAGTCATTGAGTTGGCAACCAAACTTGTATCATAATTTTCAAAGTTTCCCTGCATTATTGTACCTGCTGCTATGCTGACTCAAATAATCTTTAAATTTCTATGTTTAATAAAATGAAGAGAAGGTTTGTACAAATGTGCTAATACAATAAAAATCAGCTACATGTAAATGTATTCTATACATTATATTTACTCCAATAGTAATGCTTTTTACTTCTTTGTGTCTTTATAGTTCTAGCTAGAGATGGTCGAATTTTTCGACTTGCAAACTTTGTGAGCTTATTACAAAGCCCCTGAAAATGGTATAATCACCAATCTTGCTGGAGATGTAGAGAACATTTTTTACTTGACTTTGAACCTAATTTGTGAAAAAACTATTTGTGTTAGAGACATACTTTCTTTTTTCCAGCAAGTTTGGTGATGATACCATGCTCAGGGGCTTTGCAATGAAGTCGAAACCGGCGAAATGGTTGAATTTTTGAAAAAAAATTCGACCATATCTAGTTCTGGCCCAGCATAAAGAATAATGCTCTGGATTTTAATAGAAATGATCATACAGTACAGATTCTCTAAATTAAATATGAAACATATGAAAGGTTGAGTTTCATGAATCTGGAAGCTTAATCTTAGACCTGCACCTGTAAAGGATCTTCCTTATTGTGTATGGACCACATATTGTGTATAGGACAGTGTCAGCCATTACAGAAAACCTTTCATGACAGTCTAAATGGCTGAGAAGGAAAAGGCACTGGAAAAAGTCATCATTGTTAAATAACTATTATAGTGCATTATAGGCCTTGACTATTTAAAGCAATCTATTGTCTCCAAGCTGTGCCAAGAAAATAACCTTTTCAAAAATGTCTTGGCTAAAAGCTGCGTTCATAGTATGTGATTCTGTCTTTTTCCCAGCCTGTGTTATTTTGCTTTGATTCAACGATGGCATTTTGTTATATATCTAAAAGTGTAGGCAGCAAATATAAAATTACACATACCCACGCTAAAAGGAAGTACGCAATTACTGCTCTTGCAAAATCCCATTGTGACTGCTTATTGTTTGGAGCCTGGCTTAAAAAAAAAAATAACACATAGCACTTAAAAAAAAAAGCCGCACTGGAACTGTGATCCATCCAATATTCCTCATCTAATGTACAGAACTCAAATCATTTATAAATGATCATTGACATTTAAAAGTTGGTTAAGTGCTGTCCAACCCTAGAGCCAAGTTACTTGTTGTACTATGTAGCACATGGGTATTTTAAATTGAAGGGCTAATATGGCATAATTACCTGTAATTATCCCACTCAAAAGACATATGGCCTCAGCGCTTTGCTGGAATCAAATTAAAAGTACTAGCTATCCAAGTTTTTTTTTCAGGAGATGAATATTTAAAAAAAAATATTATAGAATATTGCAACTTGTTCCTTTTTAAAGGGCATATAGCAGGTATATACTATTTTTATATATATATATATATATATATATATATATATATATATATATATATATATATATACAGTACAGGCCATACGTTTGGACACACCTTCTCATTCAATGTGTTTTCTTTTCATGACCATTTACATTGGTAGGTTCTCACTGAAGGCATCAAAACTATGAATGAACACATGTGGAGTTATGTAGTTAACAAGAAAGGTGAAATAACTGAAAACATGTTTTATATTCCAGTTTCTTCAAAATAGCCACCATTTGCTCAGATTACTGCTTGGCACACTCTTGGCATTCTCTTGATGAACTTCAACAGGTAGTCACCTGAAATGGTTTTCACTTCACAGGGGTGAAGCCTTATCAGGGTTATTTTGTGGATTTTCATGCTTTATAAGCTCATATTATGGCAAGAACCAAGCAGCTAACTAAAGGAAAACGAGTGGCTATCATTACTTTACAATGCTTTAATACATTATAAATATGAATTGTGGGTCCTTTGGAAATAAATGTTTTAAAAGATTGTGGAACAATATAATGCATCAGTGAACCTTAAGCATAATTATTTTATTATCACCTGTACTAAACTGGTTTTCAATCCTGATATTCATAGCATGAACCTATATATAAGTTTAAAGGCCCCCATACACCTTACAATCTTTCCATACAATTTCTGTACAATCCAATTTTGTTCTACCAAAACCATGTAATATGAGGAGCTTTCTTATCCTTCCAATCACTATGTATTCTATCAGGGAGGCCACTAAAGTACATAGTTGTTGGTAGATCTAATGGAGATTGTATTGATCAATCTTTTTTGACTGTAAATTCTTTATTTTGTTTCTTGACCAAAGATCATACACATATTGTCCATGTTACATTTCATATAGTATATTACATTGGTACACTTAACATTGCAACAATCCATTCATCTCAATCACATGCCATGTATATCCCCACCCCCCCTCCCCTCTTCCCGCACTGCTATGGGCCAGGTCCTCTTCTGTTTTTGATGTAATCATCCCACTGGTCCCATTCCGCGCGGAATACTTCATATTTATCATTTATACGTGCAGTCAGATATTCCATGGTTCTTACCTCATTAATTCTATTAAATAGTTCCCTACGGGTTGGGGGTATTAGTGACTAGAGATGGTCGAATTTTTCGACTTGCTAACTTTGTGAGCTGATTGCAAAGCCCCTGAACATGATATCATCACCAAACTTGCTGGATATGTAGAGAAGGGTTGTGGGAACATTTGAAAAAAAGAAGTGTTGCTTTAGCACATGTACTTTTTGCATAAATTAAGTTCAAAGTTAAAGTCGAAATTCCGATTTTCGAAATTTTTACTTGACTTTGAACTTAATTTGTGCAAAAACTATTTGTGTTAGAGACATACTTTCTTTTTTGGAGTATAGCCCCAACCCTTCTCTACATCTCCAGCAAGTTTGGTGATGATACCATGTTCAGGGGCTTTGCAATTAACTCGAAATCGGCGAAATGGTCGAATTTTTGAAAAAAAATTCGACCATCTCTATTAGTGACTTCCACTTTGCTGCTATTGCACAGCGGGCTGCCGTCAGTATATGCGCTGCTATTCTTTTTTGTTCCCTGTCCAGGTGTATTGATCAATCTTAAGGTGTATGGGGGGCTTAACATGTTTTAACACCGTTAATGGAACTGTCTTAAGCTTCATTAATTGCTCCCCTGATTATCTTTGAGATGTTTCTGCAGCTTAATTGGTTGACCTGTGGTAAATTCAGTTGATTGGACTTAGAAATGCGCACATCTGCCTAAATCTGGGGAAGGGAACAGAAAGTTTTCTGCTGCTTTAAAGGTCCCAATGCGCACAGTGGCCTCATCATCTGTAAGTGGAAAAAGTTCAAAACCACCAGGACACTTCCTAGCGCTGGCCAGCCATCTAAATTGAGCGATCAGGGGAGAAGGGCCTTAAGCTAGCCATACACATTTAGATACCCCTGCGTTCATTGAACCATTGATCCTAAGGTGGATACACCACCACACTGATCGATCGTGCACTGATCGATAGTGGGATTGATGCGCTCCACCTTGGGGAATTGATCTCTGGTTGATACTTTGGATGGGGATTGAGGGTCCCCATCCAAAGTAATGACGATCGAACTGGAAAATACTGACTTGTCGGATCCCTGTTCGATCCTTGTTTTCTTCGATTTCGACTCTCTGGGTCAATAGTTCAAGGTGGACAGCCTGCGATTCCCCAGAGAAGATCAATGATTGATCTGTGTGAACAGGCACGTCAATAGATCAATGGGGAATCAAAGGCAAAATCTATACATATATGGGGGGGCTTTATTCAGGGCAACTCTGCAGTGCTGCTGCTGATAGTGTAAAGTGCCCAGTAAGGTGCGCTTTAACCTCCCTAGCACACTGCTGATGTCCAGATTTTTGTACCAAAAGTGCACCATAGACTTCAATGGTAAATCTTTCTTTATGTTGTAGGCCTGTCACTTCCCAAAATATGTCCGTCCAAGGGTCTAATAGACATCCGGAATATAATAATGTTTGAAACACACAATTATGTAAAATAAAATATATATATATTTTTTAATAAATTTAATGAGAAAACACAAAAATCAGGGCACAAAGCTATGCTGCTATGTACTAAATCACCCAAATAAAGTCTCTGGTGCCCCAGATGTGCCCATTTGCAGTTAACACTCTCTAACCTGGTGTGATGGATGTGGTAAAATCACACCAGGTTAGAAAGGCTTACTGCAAATGGGCACATCTGGGGCACCAGTGACTTTTTATTTGGGCGAGATTTAGTACATAGATGCACTTTGAAATCAGTTTTCTACATAGAAAACTGATTTCAGGTACTGTACTTTCAAATCTCCCGCCACCTCCCCGATGTGACCTCTTCACGTCACTCGGAGGGGGGGGGGAGAGAAGAAACGGAGGCATGCTGGCAGCCTTGTCACATCGGGGACACTGGGACAGCGCAGAACTGTGAGTATGTAACACATTTGCCAATACCTCAAGTTAACTTTTTCATATTGTGATTATGTGGTGTTGTTTGTAGAATTTTGAGGAAAAGAATTATTTTATGCATTTTGGAATAAGGCTGTAACATAACAAAATGTGGCAAAAGTGATGCATATTTTATGAATACACTGTACTTATGAGCAAACAATTATTTTAAGCTACTGGGCGTTGCACATGTGGCGCATTTTTTTTACAAACCACACCACGGGCAATCGCGGCAGAGTGCAACATGCTTCACCGGGATTTCCTGTCTGCCCGGAGGTGCCATGCATAACCCCGGCGTCACTGAAGATGCCGGAGTTATGCTGTAAAAAAGATGATTCCCCTCCATTTAAATGGAGGTCTATGGCACCAACTATCACCTATCATTTATGATGCATGAAACTCAGCCCAAGTAAACTCGGGCCAAACACCCAGGAGGTAAATGACAGATAGTTGCATTTGCTTCTACATGTAAAATCCTATTGTTTACACAGTTTTTGGCACTTTAAAAGCTAACCTTGAAACTAACCCATCTAACCTTCCATGTCCCATCTTGGCAATTTTTACCAGGTAAGTATTTTTTTTTACTTTTGACCTCAGATCTGGCCTATTTTAGTATAAGTAGATGCATAAATACATTATACCAATGTTAATTCTGATGAAGAAAAAGCTATGCTTTAGGTTTGTTCTTGCCACAGAACCTGGGCAACCTGTAGCTATTGAGTTGACCATGAACTCTTCTGTTTCCCAAAGCATTGTAAACAGTGTTGAGGGGCAATATAATTCAAATCAAATTTTTTTTAACGAATATCTGCACTTCGAGAATTGGTGAAGATTTGGAATATAGTGCTATATCTCCTTAATCTCTATATGAGATTTTGGGGAAAGTACCATACATTGTGCATGCAATAGTCGTATGTACAAATGCAGATTTTCGCAAATAATTCGCAAATGACTTCATAACATTACAACGCAGCTGCAATTTCACATTCACCACTAGATGTTGCCGTGACAACACGCATTGCTTTTATAAATCCCATTTTAAATGCTGTTATACTGGACAGGAGATCTAAAATTTGTGAATATTTGGAGAATCATTCCAAAAATTTTGCAAATTTGAATATTGCCTATGTTGCTCATCACTTATTGTAAAGTGAAATATAAGGGCCATTCTTTGTGGCAACTGAAGGTTGGCCAAAGTTCAATTATGTTACAAGACAATGGTTTAAAGACCTAAACTAAAACTAAACTGAACTAAAAGAATGTTATAATGAAAAGGGTGGCAAAATTCCTCCACATTACAGATGACGACGTTACACTGGGGAAGGGGCGAAATTTTTTCATTTAAATTTCAAGTACAATTGAAAACTGTATTCAATTTAAGAGAGAATTTAAGAGATGCTCTCTTCTTATTCTGATCTTCTCCCGGTATGATGGACGTTATGACATGAGGCAGCAAATTTAACGTGGAATTGCATTGAATACAGTGAAAAAAACTGTATCTAATGCAATTCAAAGTAAAAAAAAAACACATTGTCCAATTGAATAAAAACATTTATAAAAACAAAACACATTTTTGCACTGCAATAGTTTAAAAATGTATCAGCCATCCTGGATCACTAATGTTTAACACTGTGCTATTGCCATTGATGATCATTTACTCCCTATCGGACCTTTGCCTGAATACCAACTTTGATTTTGCCTGCAGCTGCCTGATTGACTTCTTCTTCGATACTGACTACATTTTAGAGATTTTGTTTTTATCACAGAAAGTTTTCATTGATTGTCATTCAAGTGACACCGTTTATTAAATGTATCTATTTAATTTAGGTGTATTCTCGTAAATTAAAATGTAATTATGAAATGTCATTTTATTTACATTATTGTGTGTGTTCAAACCTTCTGGACCTCAGCAGTGCACTAGGGATGTTAAGTTATTGCTGAGAAATGTGGTTCTACAAATTATTGACCCATGAGTAGTGATGGCCGAACTGTCCGCCGGGCGGACTGTTTGGCACGAACATTGTATGTTCGCTTATCTTCTTACAGCGAACAGTACTAATGTTCAACCCGCCCCCTTCGCCAGCGAGAAGAAGTCTAGAATTCTTTCCGCACCTGGTCTGGCCAGAGGAAGAATTATTTTCATTAGAGACCAGGTAGAGACACCTGATCTCTAGTGTTATACCAGGCACGGACCGGAAGTGGTTTTGGAACCAGGAACTTTGCATCCATATATCAAAAGTGACATCGCTGCGTCATTTCTGGTATAGTTCCCATCCAAATATCCTGCTAAAAGGCAGGGGAATTTAAAGTTCTCCGCAAACTGGCGGATGACTGACTTTTTTTAACGTCCGATCCGCCTATTCGCGGACAGACATGGACAATGTTCGTCCATCACTACCCATTAAGTGTTTTTCACCCATGTCTTTTCCATTTTTTACTTTATTTTTGTTAAAAAATAATAATTTGATATAATTTGTTGTGTATTTGCTTGAGAATAGATTTAAATAATTTAAAGCCCCCCCATACACCTTCAGATTCCTCCATACAATTTCCATCAGATCTACCAACAACTTTGTAGTATAGTGACCTCCCTGATAGAATACATAGTGATTGGAAGGTGTAGAAAGGTCCTCATATTACATGGTTATGGTAGAAGAAAAGTTGATTGTACAGAAATTGCATGGTAATTGTATGTGGTGTATGGGGGGCTTAAGAACTCACTTTGGTTTAGCATGCGTAAGGACCCATATAGATTGGACCACAGTTTTTCAAAAATACTACCACAACTGGATTGATCTACTACATAAGAAAATTTGTTCCTGTAATATCCATTCACTTAAATCATCCAATCATAAGCAAGAAGAATTCTTGATTTGAACACAGCATTCCCACCCTCAAAATTAAAAAAATAATACACTAGATTAATCAAGCAACATTTTGAAGAATACATTCATGAACTAACAATTCTTTAACATCTTCCCAGCTTGTTTTTCTTTGGCGCCAGAATCTATCCTGTAAACATTCGAGTATTTTGTGGGCGAGAATGGAATAAAACAATGAATAAATCAAGGCTAATTAAAACCACTTCTGAATCTCTGAAAAACAATAGTCACAAAAGATAAAAGCATAGTTGTTTGTTTTAATAGTTATATAACCAATCAATTCCATTCCCCAACAGCAACTGTATAAACACATACCCTTTAGCAACTGCTTTGTACAGCCACCTGCACTCTGATCTAAACTAAACCTATACAAATGTTCCCATGAGAAGCTTTCTCTTTCCTTAGAATAGATTAGCACATATTACCAGCCAGGCTGTATCTTTACAGACAGTGCAGCATTTTTTCTGTACAAGATGTGATGCTATCATCTGGGAATTTTTTTATTTGCATTGTTCTTCTACAGGAGTTGATGTAAATGATGAAGGTAAAATAATAAAATATTTATAATAATAACTCCTCTGTGCAAAGTGCCTGTGGTATTTCCTGTAAAATATATATGTGTATGAATGGCATACTGTGACCTGGCAGCCTACCAAATGGGAATCCACCTTAACGTTTATCTAAACTAAAAAACAAAAAAAAATATCTTATATTGCTCCTTACCAGCCCGTAGTTGTGTCTATGTTAGTTTTCTTTTTCCATGCTTTTCCTTAATGTATTTCTACTTGGTGATTCAGCCAGTAACACATATCTTGCCTCAGGGTAGCTACACTCATTCTACTGTATTTGTAGAAAAGGAATGAATTTGCCTTTGGACAGTAAAAATGTTACCTTTTGGAGAGTCTTGTTTCAGATTTAGATGGATTTTAACAAAGACCTATGTCACCAGTTTGCTCTCCTTTTCTCTTTGTTTCTGGATACTGACCATTTTCAATGAGATGTGTAATGTTTATTTGAATAAACCCCCACCTATTGTATACTCTGTTTCCCAACCTATTAGATTGTAAGCCTGTCTGGGCAGGGTCCTCCACTCCTCCTATGTCATACCTGTACCTGTGTGTTATTGTGTGTTTATATCTCCACTCTAATGTTTTGTACAGTCCTGCGTAATATGTTGGCGCTATATAAATAAATGATAATAATAATAATATATAAAATTTTCAATTTTTAGGTGGCCATACATGATTCCAGTGAGTTTATTAACTTAAACTGACCAAAATGATCTAAATCAAACATAAAATCGATTGAGCAGTAATTAGATATGTTGGTTAATTTCAGTTGATCGTTCAAATATCTGATGGGTTTTCAGTATTTCAATTGATTTTGTATTTATTCATACTATGGAGCATGGCCACAGGCCTTTGAAAAGAATTCATCTGCTTTGAATATATCATGCTGTGTGGTAGTAGGATCAGTCTATGATCGATCGAGCAAAAGTTGATGCATGAATGGCTAGGATGACAACAAGAGAGTAGCTAGAAGCCTTGTCACCCAAATAGAGGAATAACTTAGATAATTACATCTGGAGTAGTGAGTAGAGGTGGTCACAAAATTTGGACTCCATTCATGCGCCCTTTGAAGACCAATAGGCAAACATGCGGCCAATAGCAGTGTCACATGTAATGGGATGTGCTCATTGATTTTCAATGAACGTGCCCTGCATCAGACATGCAGTGGTGCCATGCCGCCCAATTAAAAACTTGACAATCTGCGTTTGTTTTGCACAAAGGCAAAGTTAACGCATCATAACCCCATTATTTTAAGGGACAGTGCTTCTCCTGTGTGTTTTTTTCTGGCATAGTGGAGTTTTGGCTCTTCAGGGTGTCATTTTTTTTAGATATGGTTGAGTTTTTAAAATACTGCAGTCCCCTTTCCCTCCATAAAATAAAAAAAGACTTTATATTTTAAAGTTGTCAGTTTAATGTCTTAGAAGTGTTCACCTTGATGATTTCTCCTTATCACTTTGAGTTGATTAAGGAGACACTTAATTTTAACATTTATAGGTTACGTTTGATTAAAGAATAAAAGTAATAGTAAAAAAAATAGTAAAAATATGAAAAAAATCTAGAGCTGCTTTACATAGCTAGGGCACCTCACATAGTAATCCCACAACAAACATGTAATATTTTCATTGGTAGCACAAAGCCTGTTTGCAACCTCTTCTTCCTGCCTATTGTCTATGTAATGAAACAACGACTGCATGGCAATTTTTTAGGTTAGGTGTCGTAATTATGGCAACTGTAGTGATTGTCTTTAGTCTCTTTCCTCAGGCCCATGCACATGCTCCACAGTAAGATCAGATACAAAATCCATCTAAATATCAAGGAAACATGGCAGATACTTAAACGCAATTTACTATGTATGCATTATCATATGTTCAAAATTTTTTACTTAAATGTCATTTTCATATGTTATGCTACAACTTTTCAATAATAGTTATTATGGTAAAAAAAAACGTAATTTACCAACATGTCCTATCTCTGATCACTCAATTTTATGTTCAATTGCAATCCAATTTTGGGATACATTTTGATTTCAAACCAAAAAAATTCACTTAATACAATCATTTTTTAAGTCAACTGAATGGAAAAATCTGTGTATGCCAACCTTAAGTGACAAAACAGGGGATCAACTTGTCAATAGGAATATATAAAATACAGTGGGGAACCTAAGTATTTGAACACCCTGCAATGCAAGTGGTGCATGGAGGTTTCTTGGTGTGTTTAGAAACACGGAGTTCCACGCTGTGAATGATTGCCGGTCGATTGCACGGGAATCCACCCTTGTATGCCCAGCCTAACACCAATGTAATGCTCAACATGCCTTGAAACGCAGGGAAACCACGGACAATCAGTGGGCAATCAACGGGTCCAACATCATAAATGCATCAAGCTGAATGAAACCATGTGTAGAGGAGGCCTAACTTAGCTAAAAACAATTAATGTTACCGCTAACAATTGCTATAGGCCAAGCTCTACGTCTTGATTAGCACACAAGCCTTGGTGTCATATAAATATGTAACATCCATGATTTTATAAATCATTTATTAATTCTACTTATAGGCTCTTCTTTTTGTTTAGAGAGCTGTCATCTACATTGTATGTTTGGATCTAGAATACAACAAGGACAGGATGCACCAACAAAAGCAATATTAATATTAATATAATAAGGAAAACTATAAAAAAAACATTTAACTGATAGGCATGTTTCAATGTACGATACTTCCTCAATACGTCATCTTTTTTTAACATTGCATTGAAACTGTAGAAAGACATAAAGTATAAAAACCTCCACTGGCTGACTATCATTGACCGACCACCACAGCCTGGTTCCACATTAATCGGCTTTCACAAATGTTGTGGGATTATAAAACACACATGCTGCTCTCTGTGTGTCCGGTGGGTGGCAGGTTCATCACATGGCAATAGAAGGGCACACAGGAGAGGTGCTTGGAAGAGCCTGATTAAAACACAGAAATGATTCCCTACTGGTTCAGTGAAGTAAATAGTGCTACTTGCAATATTATCATTATTTCCAGCATAAGTTAGCTTCTGATATATGTCACAGCTGGAGCATTCTGTGGGAGCCATATTTACTTGTCTTCTGGGGTGTCAGACATCACACCCGCTGCTACGCACTTTATCTTGGAGCGTAGACACTGGATGGCATCCTCTTTAGAGGGTAATCTAGTTCAGATGTTAACTTTCTTAACCTTTTTATGTTAGAAACTCAAAACTTGAGTTTCCTCTTAAATCCTGGTTGTTAATCTTCTAATAAGATGTCATCTGGAAGGCACAGAAGGTGCAGTGATCATATAAAGAAGGTCTTGTACCTTGTGAGAAGTCCTCCCATCCCTTAAGAGCATTAAGACACATAAGCACAAAATGTAGTATTTTATCATCCACATGACACCTGTCATTTTTCAAAACTGGATTCTTTAATGTTCCATACATTTCTGACTTCTTAAAGTCCATAAGAAGTTGCCACCTGTGTTTAAAAGGCTTTGGGTGGGGTCTGTAAGTTATCTGCCATAACTTGGCCCATGGCTGGGTGGCAACTCAAACAATTGCTTGACATAGTGCTGTAGTTATTTATACAACGTAGAGGAAAAAGGTAGGACATTAATGACTTTGTCAAGTCATCCACCACTAAAGTCATAGTCAAGTAGACTAGTTGTTTTAAGACATTATCACACAGATGGAGGAACACGTGTCCAACAATGAGCAACTTTTGTAAGTTCTCTATAACATTAACCATAAACATGGCAATAAAAGTAAAGAAAACATAGGCTAATATCTTGTGGTAAATTTAAGTGCAAAATAGAGTGGGTACAGCTTGAACCGCGGCAGGAAAGACACACAGAATTTTTTCACAAAAAATTGTGATTATAAAATAAATAAAACTGTAAAGCTACTCAAAGTGCTCTGTACTCGCGGCAGTGCTAGCATCACCTGAGTTAGCTCACTGATGCCGTTTCAGATGGCTGCTCATAATACTTGCAGATTGTGCAGGTCTCCATTTGGTCTGCATAGTCTAGATTTTTTCCATACTTGTGATGTGTGTCTGTGTTTAAATTGCCACCATTTTTATGAATAATTAGAATAATTGATTAAGTCAAGGAGCGTGTGTAACCCAGAGACAGAGACTGCATTGTGAATACAAATGCACATACAGAGAGAGAAAAAAAACATGACTTGTTGGAGTCTCTCTGGAGTCATCGACTTGTTTTTTTGGCGTCAAGCCGTGGGCTAGTTGACTTTTCCACTAATGCCCTATAAAAACGTATATGGGATAAGAGAAAGACCTAAGAATTTTCGTTTGTGGGGTTCAATATATGTCTATTCAATAGATAGGGATCTAAGCAAAGGATGCTCCAGTTTGGGTAATAAGATATTAAATATTGGAAATCAATAAAGTTGATTTACTATGGGTGTAAAGCAGGTTAATCTTGCAATTTAAATTATAATTTTGCATGGCAGTTTAAATGTATCCTAAAAAGGAAATGTGCTCGACTGCAAGGAACCTAAAAAATAGGCATGCACATTATTGAATTATTACATTTTACAGAACTTGAAGTCAAACAGAAGTGAAACATCTCTCATCATATTTTATTTTGGAAGATAAGCATGGATCAACTGCATTCTTTTTATATTTAACAAGTGCTTACATTAGTGATCCTGGGTTAACTCTAAAGTTTAAATCCAAAGGTTTGGTCCCAGAAAATAATAGACACGTTTGTGAAGTGATGCGTTTTACATAGGAAGTAGAATTTACTATATAAAAGAGCTAAAGCTGGAAATTGACGGTACAATTTACTGTCTATTCCTTGACCGATTCTCTGCACTAGGAGCGGCGGCACTAGTGCCGAGAATCGGACGGCACTCTTTATGTGCAGCCCATTACTTCGGCTGGGGGCAGCTGTCCCCAGCCGAACTAATGGGATCGGGTTAAAATTTACCGTCCTGTCAGATAACTGGGCAATCCGACAGGATGGCTGATTTTAGCCCAATCCTCGTTGGTTGCTGCATCCAATTCCTTCACGACCTGATCCTTAAAGGATGCAGGAGTGCGCACGGCATCGGATAGGGGATCGGATCGTGCAAAAATTGGACCGTCTATGCCCAGCTTAAGCCATAAAAATGTTTTGCTTTACTTACCTCTGAGATGTCACAAGGGTCAGCATCCTGTGTCATTTCCAGTCTTCCAGAGGGTTATTGAACTGCAGTAATGAATATGGCCACTGGAGGCTTCCAGATACCTTGTTTTCAGTTACTCAGCAAATACCAGGGCTGTCAGCTTCTCTTACACACAGAGGGGAGGGCCATGAGTAACTTTCAAGGTTATCTCATTACAGGTAAGGCTTTTTCTCATGTTTTTTTTTCACAGATCATTTCACAGATCATCCCAATAGGGACATAAAGTACAGGTGGGTTAAGGTGCCCTTTAACCTTCTGAGCGTTTAGCCCGAATGAACTCGGGCTGAGTTTTATGCATCATAAAACTCAGCCCCAGTTAACTAGAGCCGCGCTCAGGGTCTCGCCGTCTGCTTATGGCACGTATGCCGATGCTTCCGGGTCCGTCCCCAAGGGGGCGGGGGTAGGTGGCGCCATAGACCTCCTTGTAACTGGAGGGGCGTCGCTTTTCTTCAGCGTAAGTCCGGTGTCTCCAGTGACACCGGACTTACGTGTACGTCCTCCAGCTGAGCAGGAAGTCGCGGTGGAGCATATTGTGCTCCGCCGCGATTGCACGTGGCACGGTAACGAAAAAACCGTGCCAAGGGCCAAACGCTCAGGAGGTTAAGCTTAGAAGCTACCCTGTTGTACATTGGCAAGGCAGGTTTTAGTGATTAGGGTAAGATAGATAGTATAAGATATATACCTATGTGTGGAATGATGGGAAAAATGGTTACAAATATAAAGAAAAGGGGGACTGGAGCACAGACTATGCCAAAATGTAATAGGCTGTGGGTTATCTTTACTTGGTGGGAGAAATGTGCAATGCAGCAAAAAGGAAAAGACGGGGAGAAAGGAATTTAACAAAATATTAATCTGAACCTACAAGACTACTCAAATCTATGGTGAAAGGTCTAAGGCTAGTACAGAGCTATTTCTTCTTGTACTGTGGAACAGAAAAAGATACAAGACTATCTAAATGTTAAGGTCCCCTTCATCTTTCACACTAGCTGGGCTGCGGTTGTGGCCACATCGGTTGCTGGTAAGAAACCATGCGCTAATGCCTTGCTCTGCGCTTTGTGTTGGCACAATAGTGTGTTTGCTTTTTCACACAGGCCCAGCATTGCGTATTGTGGTAACTTGCAACAAAAAGCAGGGCCAGTGTGAAAGGTAGAACTGGTTTCCTATGGTCACCTTCTTACCTTACATTTATTCAAGCTGAGGTGTCTTGCACTAATACAGCTAGTGCGAAAAGGCCCCGAATTTCTGTTTTGGACAATGCACAATTTTCATATAAAGTCTCAGTAACATGCCAGGGTCTAAGGCTAGTACAGAGGCTATTTCTCCTTGCACTGTGGAACATAAAAAGATACAAGATAATCTAGATGTTACCACACTACTTCCTTTAGCCAAAAACCTTCATATAGCCAATTTCTACATTTTCAGAGAAACTGCTCCATTTCTATACACTTTGTATGTCAGTAATCAATGCGTCTTTCTTTACACTAAGTGTTTTTTTAGTTTTTCTTATTGTTTTTAATAGTAGTATAGAACAAGTGATGGCCGAACATCGGCCATGTTCATCCGCGAACAGGCAGATGGCGTACTCTTTTAAAAGTCCGATCCGCCTGTTCGCGGATGAACATGGCCTGTTGGCAGGGAATTTGAATAGGAACTGTACTGGAACTATACTGGAAATGACACTATGACGTATATGGAACGCACAGTTCCTGGTTCGATCGGACGGTTTAGCAATAGAGATCGGGTATCTCTACCTGGTCTCTAGTGAAAAAAATTGACCAGGTGCGGAATGGTCTGTCCAGAGGAAGAATTATAGACTTCTTCTTGCCGGTGAAAAAGACCGGCCAGAAGAAAAGTGAACATTCACTATATAGAAGTAAGCCACCATTGTAAGAACTTAAGGACATGTGTGTAACTCAGTAGTTTTGACTTCAATAGCTTATATTCTTATTTCCATAGGGTTTCATTCAGACACTTGGTTTCATGGTGGCTGACACTCGACATTCACCCTGAAATTGCAGCAATGAGTGCATATATTGCACATGTTATGCAGGTGTTTAGGGGTGGTTGGTAATCACTAACAACTGCCCCCATGCTTATCTCTCTTGGTAACTTGTCCGTAAACCATCCGGTGAATACGTCATGTTACATCCACTGGGTGGTCTCAGTTCTTGGGCAGTTGGGTGGTGTAACGATAATTTCCCAACTGACTATTTTAAATGGGAATAAACCATTGTAGAATAAATGCTGTAAGCAACAATACGGTAGCATCTTATGTTTTAGGAAGACAATGGTGTTCTTGGTTAGTAAAAATTCTAATTACTGACTTCATTAATGACTTCATTGATACACTACTGATACTGTGTAGAAAACAGCAAAATTCTAAATCTAAAGAGAATATCTTAATATCTGAAATATTTCCGACTACGTTACCTGAAAACTGTTATTTTTCCTTCGATTAAATAACCACAAGATGAAGATTTTAGATATGTATGCAGGGGTGGAGGGAACCACAAATTCTAGATCACCAATCGTAAAGTCTAAGGAGCTGGTGAAAAAAAATATAAATATTGGGTGGACATAATATATGGACAGAACATGCCTTTATGGTTTTATAAATATTCAACCCATTACCAGTGAATGAATAGGTCTGTCTAATGTGTCCAAGCTTCTCCCAGGGAGCGTAGATAAATATTACATTGCTATGCTGTTTATGACACATAGACAGGCTGCATCTTGTGGAGAATGAGCTTCAAACATTTGCATGGACTTTTTTATAACTTGGCATGGACTTGTTATAGCAATCCAAAGTGGCAAGCTATTATCCATCCTCCTCTAATGAAACATGAAAGCTTTCTTTTTCTTTTAATGATCACATTTATGGGGAAAACTATATCATTTGTACATACATTAAAACTGAAATATTAGATAAGGCTGAATTTCAACATCTACAAATGCCCAAAACAAACTTATTTGCTGCCTGCTGTTCTTATATGCAAATTCCAGCTTATTACCGTACGTATAGACATGCAATTCACAGCTGCATAAATGCTTTGCAGTTTATGAAATGCTGGAATTAAGTATGATGGATAATGTTCCGAGGTTTGTTTTATAGATCGAGTTTTGGCATACCTATAAGAAGAAACCTTCAGGGATACAGCCATATAAAATCCAGCAGACATACAGCTCAGTGTTCACAGGAACTGAATGCTACAAATTCACTTATTACATTTGGCTCTTATGATTTCTGATGCCGGTTAAAATCCCTTCCAGGTTTGTGGTGGGTTTTCTTTTGCATTTCAATCAGATACTGTCTTTTACAAAAGTACCGCTATCGAAGGGCAAGCAAATAGCTGTAAGCTACTCACATAGAGAGTCACAAGGGTGAAAAGCTATAATTATATTGGAATGCATCCAAGAAGTCTTGTATTCTGTTTATACTTCATGGCTCTTTGAATTTATGTACAATCCAAGCAAACAAATTGATTTTAATGCTAAGACTGTTGACCTTACAAGTTCGCTTTATTGAACAGTCTACATATTACAGCTATTATACTCGGAATCAGAAAATAGGGAAAAAAACATGAAGAACGAAATGGAATCGCATTTTTATAACGGAATTGCAATACTAACTGGCATTACACACTACGCTCATTTTCAGAGGAGATAATTACTCGCTAATAGCTAATTTCTTAAGAATGATTTGCTTATCATAGTAACAGAAGATAAATTATGAGAGATTGTCACTGGTTTACATGACATGAATAATCACAGTTCAACGCCAATATATAAATGCACATGGCAGAAAATTGTAATTAGCAACACCTGACACAGTTTGCGGCCTGCTTCTATGGAAATGTTCAAAGCGGATCGAGATAACTTTTTACTCGTATTTACAGAAAGTATATTTAAAAGAAGAGACGGCCCTAAGGGAACTGGTTTATAAAAAAAAAATGTAATATCAATTGCTGTTTGATCCAAGGCAATGCCTGCTCAGGGAGAATGTAGACAAGAACATTTTAAAGGATAAGCTCACCTAAAACTCATTATACCGGCTGGCCATAGATACCTTGATTCCCGGCCATTTTGCCGGTTACTCATTACAGCGTGGTGACGTCACCACGCTGTGATGAGTCGTCAGCAGAACTAATGGGAATCCTGTGTGTGCCACAAACACAGGGATTCCCTTCAGATTGCTGTCAGATACTTTGAATGGGGACTCCATCCAAAGTATCAGGGTCGGCCAATAAAATATTGCCGGCTGAATCGCCAGCTTGTGGGCTTTTTGGATCGATCCTTCAAGGTGGGCCCATCTGTAGTTGGGGGCGATCGACCATCAAACATTTGGAGTGAGCAGGCACATCGGTCGATGTCCTGCAACTACGGCCGGGTATCGCCATGTCTATGGCTGGCTTAAAGACTTTTTGGACTTTTTGGACTCATTTTGTGGTTCCTATTTGCACTACACTGCCATACTATCTGCTATTTATGTTGGATATTTGTAGTGTACCTGCTGCATTTTCTCACAAAATGTGACAAATCATAAAGTGGCCCATAGACACAGTTATTTCTGGCCGTAGTTGCGGGAAATTAGTGGTCACTTGGTGGTCGATTGCCCGGAACTACAGAGGTGCCCACCTTGATGGATCAACTGGAAAAGCCCCACCAGTGAATCAAACGAAGATCTGTCCTGTCAGTATTTTTCAGAGTTGCGTTCCAGACCTGGTTAATGTACAGTTCTTAGCATCTGTAGACCTGTAGTTTAGTTTCAGGTAAGATTTCAGGTAGGTTCAGATAAACATTCAAACCCACTTCCACTTGGTAATAACAAAGATTGTATAATTACCTATTTATTCAAAATGCAGAAGTCATGTGTGAAAACTAAGTGCCAAAACAGCTTTTCAGCCACCTTTAGGAGCTTGCATAAATCTGTCTGACTATGGCTCCATTTCCATGGAGTCTAGTATGATGCGTTTTCGGAATGTTTAAACACCTTACTTGTAGTCGATAGATGTGTTTATGGTGCATTAGAAAAAAACAGGTCAAGAACACATGGTTTTGGACTCTGTGTCTCCATGTCTACCACATTTTCTCACATTATAATAGAAGGATTGCCCCATGAATGCATCCATTGAAGTCAATGGATGCGTTTATGGTGCATAAAGAAAATCATGGAAAAAATGCATGATGTCGGACTTCCTGGAAATGGAGCCTACTTCACATTATTATAGAGGAATTTCTGGTCCACTCCTCTGCACAAGTTTTACAGACATTGGTTACTGCATAGCTCTGGTTGGGTCTTGTCATAGCATGTCAAAGAGCTTGAAGTCAGGACTTTGACTGGGACATTGTTACACTTTGTTACTTTGCTTGTGCAGCTGCTGTGTTTTCTGGAGACTGGATGGTATTCTAGGCCTAACTCTCAGGTTTATACAAAAAAGTGTCTCACTCTTATAGAAAGTCAAACTTTTTTAAAATTTCGACTACCTGACATTGTGAGTGAATTGTGAAGCTCATGAACATGGTACCATCACCACACTTGCTGGAGATGTAGAGAAGAGTTGTCTTAACATTTTAAAAACGTATTGCTCTAGCACTTGTAGTGTTTGCATGAATTAAGTTGTAGTCGATTGTTTTACCATGCTAGGTATTTATGGATATATAAAGTAAAGTTCAAGTGATGATGTTTATTGGTTAACTGAAGTAATTAAAGAAGCAAGCTTTCAGGATGTCTCAGATTCATTCTTCAAACCTAATTGGTAGTTAGCCTGAAGAAGGGATCTGAGACATCCTGAAGCTTGCTTCTTTAATTACTTCAGTTAGCCAATAAACAGTATCACTTGAACTCCAAACTTTCTATGTTCATAAATAAAATTCAAATCACATTTAGTCCACTTGACTTTAAAATAAATTTATTTAAAAAAATTTGTAATGTTCCCACATCCATTCTCTACATCTCCAGCTTTTTTAGTGATTGTACCTTATTGAGGGATTGTGCTCCCCAATAAACTAGTCAAAATTTTTCAACCATCTCTACTCACTTTGGTATACTGAGTATATGGCTAGCTAAATTACTGCAGGGCCTTCACCCACTGCACTGTCTTTTACTGTCTTTTACAATTGGCATGAAGTGTTTGTGCTGATGAGCTGTGTTTTCTGAAAATGTTGCCCTGTGCGTTATTGCCAAACATCTCCACTTTGATCTTGTCGGCCCAAAGACAAAGTCTTTGTGGTTTGTTCAGCTTTGCAAAGCTGTGCTGATATGTTGTTTTAAAAACAAATGCTTTCCTTGGCAATCTTTACAAGCAAGCTATAGTAATTTAATAGTTTTTTGTTTCACTATCATGAATTTCACCTTTAACATGCTACTAAGGTCCATGGATTGTGTAGCTGTAGAGCCTGTAGATCTTTTTTTGCTTCAATATTTCAGAGCATATTATGGTTTGACCGTGGGATAAATTTGGTGGAACTCTACTCTTGGTAAAATTGCCAACTGTCTTGAATTTTTTTCTAGAAATTCATCTTTCTCAATTGCAATAATGGTCTTAATATGGCTTTATAACCATTCCACATTCATGGGTAACAACAAATTTTTATCTAACATCATTGCTGATATATTTCCTCTCTCCAATGTGTTTTTTCTGACCAGCTGACTCTGTGAGTTAATTAGAAGGGTTGTGAGAATATTGCTCTAGCACATAAATTAAACTTGAAAATTAGGCCAAAATGTTGACTTCACTTTAAACTTAGTGATGAGCTCAAATATTTAAATGTTTTTTATATATGCGGTATGGCTATGTATTGTGAAAATAATATTCGCATTGTGAAAATAAATATAGCATGTGACCATTAATTCAGAATATTATTTCCGCCAATATTTGAATTACAAATATCCAATATAGTAGAATTATTCACAAAATATTCGCGATAATTTGAATATTGCCTATGCCGCTCATCATTATTCAAACTTAGTTTATACAAAAAATATATGTGCTATAGTAAACTGATTTTTTTTCAGTGTTTCCATTGTTTAACCATTCTCTACACTAAAATTTTGTGATGATACCATGTTCAAGGGCTTTGTAATTAACATGTAAAAAAACTGTCCAAGTTTTTTTACCATCCTCAGTCAACACAACAACAGTAACAAACTGGCATAAGCTTTGCTTGTATATAGGTGGTTAAATGACCTGATGATCAATTTATCAAGTTCATGTGGCTTGTGGCTGTCACTTACCCTCTTAATTTCCACTGAAGTGTGCACTGTTTACACACTGCATTAGAATAAATGTTAGTTATTCCACCTTTCTCTCTGCAAAACATACAGAAGTCCATATAGATCTGTTGTAAGAGAGTAAAAGAAATCAAGACGTTACCTATACAGTTCACCATATAGTTTTAGGTTTGCTACTGTAAGTTATCTTCAGTATGAACATGCTAATTTATAGTGTAATGAATGCAGGCTGCACAGCAGGACCATATATACCTGGAGCTGCTAAGTGCTTAGATTAATCAAAGTACAACAGATTTTCTGGGGGCATCGTAACATAATGTACAGTTGTGTTCAAAATTATTCAACCCCCACTGAAATTGAGTGTTTTGGCCATTTTGACATTGATTTTGATCATTTCAGTCATCTTGTTTACAATTAAGTGAAGGAGGCGCTTGTAAGTCAGACAAATATAACATTAATAATGAAATAACCACAAATGTCTCTTCTGTGCTCACATCATTATCAGTTTTATACAACCCCCAAGTGACATTCATTCTTAGTACTTAGTACAACATCCTTTTCCAGTTAAAACAGCTTTTAAACGTGAAGCATAGCTTGACACAAGTGTCTTGCAGCGATCTACGGGTATCTTAGCCCATTCTTCATGGGCAAAAGCCTCCAGTTCAGTCACATTCTGGCTACAGTCTGACAGGAGTCTCGTGTGTTAGTGGAACACACAGGATTCCTGTCTGTTCTGTAGCAGACTGCTCACAGCATGGTGATGTCACCACGCTGTGAAGAGTCTGCTAAATGTCGGACTTAGATCGGGACGTCTATGGCCAGCTTTAGGCTTGCGCGCTGCAACTGCTTTCTTCAAGTCCAACCGGAGGTTCTCAATCGGATTTAAGTCTGGTGACCGCGATTGCCACTCCAAAATGTTCCAGCCTTTAATCTGCAACCATGCTCTAGTGGACTTGG
>CM070035.1:42105532-42118112 GCA_036250615.1 Ptychadena robeensis | reverse complement strand
GTCTTTGTTTCAAACTACTCATAACTAAGTTGCTTGGAAAACTGCAGCTTTAAAGACCCCCATATGCGAATCGATGCTGTCCTTTCCCGTCAGATTGACGATGCTGCCCCCTCCAAATGAAATGAAATCGATCTAGAATTACGGACACATTACTCCAGTAATCTGATATAGCTTGCCTAGGTGATGTTGTTACTGTTCTCCGTAATTCAGTGTATCATGCATTGATAATCCCTAATGGTTATACACTGTAATTATGTTTTCTCTTGCTATGCATACCCAGTTTTTAGTTAGTTTCAATTACCAGAATTCTGTTTTTATCTATAACTTCACTTAAGTGTCATAATTAATAGATAATACAGTGGAGAGGGATAATTATTTGACCCCTCCTGATTTGTAAGTTGGCCATGACCAAGAAATGAAAAGTCTCAGACCAGTATCATTTCATGGGAGGGTTATTTGAACAGTGGCAGATGGCACATCAAAAGGAAATCGAAAGATCCCTTTAAATAAAAGAGCAACTGATTTGCATTTCATTGAGTGAATAAGTTTTTGAACCCTCTAACAAAAAGACTTAATACTGTTGGAAACCTTGGTTTGCAGCCAGAGGGGTCAACGTTTCTTGTATGGATGCACAAGTTTGCGCACATTTTAGGAGGCATGTTGGGGTGGCCCTCGTCATCTGGCAGATCATCTCTCACATCCCCTAAGGTTATCGAGCTGCTCTCTGAGCTGACTCCCTCCATAGGTTATTCTAATTGGATTAGGTCCAGAGACTGACTACCCTCCATGACCTTATGTTGCTTCTCTTGAGCCACTCTTGTTGCCTTGCTTATGTTTGAGTTCATGTTCGTGCGGGAACGCCCCATCCATGGACCCATTTTTCAGTTTCCTGCAAGGGAAGGAGGTTGTCGCATCAGGATTCACGAACATTCCCGTCCATTTGCCCGTTACTGCATTAAGTTGTCCTGTGCCCTTAGCAGAAAAACCCCCCACACAAAATGTTTCCACCCCCTCTTGACAGTGTGCAGCGGTGTTTTTGGGGGGCATAGGCCGTTTGTCTCCTCCAAACACAGCGATTGAGTTCTGCAAGAGCTCATTTGGTCTCATCAAAACCACAGCACCTTCTCTCGTCACTCCCGGAATCATTCATGTGCCAATTGGAAACTTCAGACGGCCTCACATGCCTTCCTGAGCGGGACCTTGCGAGGCCATTAATCCTCTGCGTGTATGTTTTTTTCCTAAATGGTTTCTTGGTGCTGTGGCCCGCTAATTTGAGTAATGACACTCCTCCCTGTATTCTAGGATGCTTTTCCCTTTCTCAAATCGGACCACCCCACGAGTGAGTCTTTGCGTGAGCCCCCCGCGAGGTCGATTGATGGTCATTTGGTGCTCCTTTCATTTCGCACACGCACCACAGTTGTCACCTTCCTCTCCCACTTCTTGCTAATGTTTTGTAGCCCATTCCATCCAGCCTGTGCAGTCTACAATTTGTCTACTGACAATCCGTGGACGCTCTTGGGCGTTTCCCATTTGGAGAGTTTTGGGGAGCTGCTTGATGATTGATTCTGTGGGGACAGGTGTCTTTTTATACAGGGACTGTTAAGACAGGTGTCCTTAATGAGGGTACTAATTGATAGAAGTGTCTAAACCACTCTGGGGGAGCCAAGACTCTAATGGTTGGTAAGGGTTCAATACTTAGTTCAATGAAAATGCAAATCATGACTATCTTTTCTTAAAAGTTTTTTTTTCAATTTTCCTGATGTGCATCTGCCCCACCTGTACAATAAACCTCCATTGAAATGATCACTGTTTCTGAACTTTTCATTTCTCTTTTCATTGGACCAACTTACAAAAAATCATTGCCGGCGAACAGGCGGGTCGAACACCCGTACTGTCCGCCGGGCAGAAGGAGGGCGAACTGTCCGCCTTGCGGGCAGTTCGGCCATCACTAGTCCAGGCTGCTGTGGGCTGAGAGCACACAATCCTATATTCTTTTGATATTAACTAGTAATTACAGTACAATTGTTGAACCTGACAACATCCAATTAACTGTTAGGATTGGGATGATTTTTTTTTTTTGTTCAAACCTTAATTTTATTTTTTGTTCACTGTTTGAAAAGTATCACTCAAACAAATACTCCAGGAGGTACTGCATTGTCTTTTTAACAGTGGGTTGTTTAATATAGTTGTCCCTTGAAGCCAAACCCTGCATTATATGACGTTCTGGCCCAAAAAAAAAAATACCTTACTTGCAATGAGTAAATCCTCAGATTAAGAGACAACAGGAAGCAAAAACAAGCAAGTACAGTAAAGTGAAGCTCCTTAAGGACTAACAATGGCAACTTCAAGATGTCTTGTAGACACTGCAGTATTTTTTTTTTTTAATTGTGAAGTGCTTGTCCACCATTGAGCCAGCTCCAAGGCAAGTAAAAGTAATTTTTCTAGAGGGGATAATTTTGTTTTGGCCTTTGTTATCATATAATGTAGTTGTAGTGTAGCTGTGTGGATCTATTTGTCTCTGGCATATGAAAAACAACGTATCTTCTTAAGAAAAGGTTATGGAAGACAGGTGTGCCTATTTCCACCTTCAATTCTTACTCAGAATTGGGTCAATCCAACTTTTCTTGAGCCAAAGCATTATCATGTCCTATACTCATTGCTGCCATATGATTTCATTATAGGAAATCCACAAGTGATTCATCATAATCTCCATCCCTTATTATCTTGACCATTGTTTTGACTGCTTGAAATAGGAAATTAGGGCATCCACCTATTCTGTACTGAAGGAAAACTGGAGAGAAAATTCAATGCTACATTTTACACAACAAACATCTAAGAAATTGCAATTCCTTGCTAGACACACAGCATAAATATACCCAAAAAATCCAAAAACATGGGATTAAACACTTTCATACTCACCTACTTCATTAGTTAGTTACTGTGAGAGAGAAAATGTGACACTGCCTATTTGCGATAGTTTCAGCTAATGTTCACAACAAATTCGTAAATTTGAGACCTCCAGTCATTGTTACCTTACTTGCAAAGAAGATTGCAAAGAAGATTTCGCAATAACATTTGCATATTCGCGATCATCACTACTGTAATACTGTAAAAATCTCTAATATTCACGATCAAGAAGCACTATATTCAAGATAATTGTGTATTCTCAAAGGGCCAATATTGCAGCACGATTGCGATAAGAATATTGCCATTTAACGCTAATTAAATACACTTCTGGTTAGCTTGGCCTTCTATGTCCTACTGTAAGATACTTAACCCATTGGTCATCTGACATCGTCCTCAGCGACCCCTGGGATTGCAGTCTCAAGGGAGCCTCCGCACCAGGCAGCATGGCATGAGATATATCCCACTCCTTTGGTTATACAGCAAAACAGCATCCCAGCAGCCATGTGGATGTGTTCAGCACAATACAGACATGCCTACTTGCTTTTGTGGAGGGATCCATTCTGGCCAAACTACTGTTTAGCCAATCGGCAGTCCCAGCTTCCATGTGGATGTACTGGGCACAGTCCAGGGGCCCTGCTGCACTGGTACTGGACATGGGCAGTTTCAGTTTTCTGCAGGGAGATTCACCAGTAAATTGTTTACCAATCCTACAGCACTATGTAATTGGGCAATCTGCCCATTTAATGAGAATCAGACCATTGCCCTTTATAGCCTCTGTATAGCTGTGTGCTCCTGTGTTTGATTTACCTGTCCTTCTGTAAGTGCCTTTCTTGCCCTTGAACTCTGCCTGCTCTGACTTCAAACTGTCCCTGACCATGCCTCCTGCCTTATTCACCTGCACCATACTTTATTGATCTAATCTTTTATGCATTCTACTGGTTTGCCCAATAAAGCTTGTTAACAGAATATCTGGTGTCTGTAGTGATTGTATGCCCTGGCACATTACACCTACAAAATATAGTGGTGGAGAAGAGGCAGGTATAGAAGGTTTTAAGTTCTCCACAGGGATTTGAGAAAGAGTTGCTTTGTCTTTAAAACTCTTCTATATATATCACAGAAATTTTAACATACTATTCTGTCAAGAGACATTTATTTATTCTCCCACTAAGTGGTATTCATTAGAAAGTGCTAAACCAATGTGAGGAGGCCAGCACATAAAATCCACCTATCTGAAAACAATACAAATAACACTTTCCATAACAATGCGTAGTTGTTTTTGTTTTGCAACGACTCAATTAAGAAGAAATTTGACCATTTTTGCCAAATAAATTAGATCTAACATATTAGCTGAAGAAGACATCAAAGTGAATTTACTAGGTTCATTAACTTAGCAAATTAAGTTACAGAAAATTGTGCTTCTCTGTAATAGATTAAGGCAGTATTCCACTGGGTTTTTTCTTTTCAAACACACACATATTTCTTTTCACATAAGTAGATAATACAAGCTATGAAACGTTTGTTCTATTGATGTTTCTTCCGTTTGAATTTAAAATGATTCACCTGCAATCCTATGTCAAAGGATCTGAATTTCTTACCGATTTCTTCATATTGTTATTGATTTTGGGAATGCTAAGTAAACATTCCAGATAAAAATATATCTGTGTTCTTTAGCTCCAGCAGAGGAACAAATTGTTACTGCACTTGATGATACTGAATTAATGTGAGGCTGGTGCTATTTCTCAAAAAAAAAGCTCTTTGGTGGCCCAGCGTGGCTCCTGTCTTCTGTAGGGAATTAGCAGAGCCCATGTGTTTGTTAAATGAAACTTATATCTAAAATTGCAGTTCTTTCTACATGAAAGCACACTGCGTAAATATTCAAGAAAAGTTTCTAGGAAATGGAGTCTGAGCTGACTCAAGATAATTTAGGGATAATTATCACTTTAATTATTGATTGGCAGGGAGTATTTTTTTATGCAATAAATAGATACATCATTGAGGAAACCTTTATATTAACAATATGTTTTGCCAATATACTAATAAGCTGAGCCAACTTGGGCTTACTAGAGAATATGAAACATGGAAGATTGCATATTGAAATTAATGCCTAGAGTAGAGGCACATTGTGGCATTACACGTTGGTAGAAGGGTAAGGTTAAATGCAGAAACCTAAAACTCTATTAAAGTAAAAAAAACAACATGTTTTGATATGTTTACAACCATTTCAGGGGAACAGGCTGATGTTTTATAGAGCCGCCCATCCATGATGTATTGCAATATTTGAGGAAACTGGTAATAACTTAAATTTTGTGGTCAGTGGTTTCTGGGTAAAGAGCATAATACAGTTTAATGTGGCTTTATATAATGAAGATGTATGTATTACAGAGGAGAACCAAGTCAGGCTCCTTAACTAGGAAGGCCTAGTGTGGGCTTGATGGGAGGCACATTCACTTGCTGCCAAGCCAGGCTCGAAGATTAAGGTGGTCAAGTATTAACCCCCCTAAGTGTTATTCCAGAGTGTGTCTAGGAGTAGATTTGACTGACCAAAATCAGTAACCCCGAGCCAATATCAGGATTGCTTACTTGTCCAGGCTAGCCACTGGCGGACTCCTGTGACAGTGTCTTCCGCTCGTACCTCCCTGTCTGTTAAGGTTTGCTGTAACGCTTTAGCTAACAAAAATGGAACTACCAGGGTGACTTGTTAACATTTTTTCAGGGGGTTTTACATTTACAGGCTGATAACATTTAAAAACCTTAGTGTAAGGGATCAAAAGGATCACCAATATTAGTTTAGGTAGGATACCCCAATCTCTGATGCTTGGCTGAATCTCTTCCGTTCAGCCAAGCCCCCATGTGACACAATACACCTACCCACTTTGGTTGTCCCCCATGACCTAGGGGCACAAAGTATCCTACCTGAGAGCAGAGACTGATGAAATGTTCCAGGGACTCCTAGGTGGCAAATTCAGAGGGAAAGGGTTAAACAGAAAATTGATCAAAGTACACAGCAGACATGGTAGCCAAAGTTCAGTTCAAGAAACATGGTAGCCAAAGGTTTAGGCAATGAAGTAGTCAGGATACACAGAAGATGTCATACGCAGCAGATTGCTCCAATAAACAGAGCAACAATGCACAGAGCAAGAGACCTTGCAGTACAGATGGACTGATGCTATCAACAAGGCATACAAGACATGAAGCTTGCCCAGATGCAGAGTAATATCTGGACCCTTGTCTGGAGACACAGCCAATCTCCAATAGACCTCCATAGGGTAAAAAGGATCCACAAATCACACAGTAGAGCTGGGGACTGCACTATCCAAACCCCACCACTGTGTCGCAGCAACACGGCCTGGACCACTCCACCAGGCGGGCAAACCTTACACTTAGTTTGTTTTTGGCAAAAAGTATGTATTGGTACCTTCTGCTTGGGTCTTTGTTTAACATAAATGAGTTTCTTACAAGTTAATTAGATTTATAATTATTACCCTAAGACACAGATTAAGGTTCTGGGGGACCAATTATGAAACCAAGGGTTTAAGGCACTTCAGGGAGTCAAAAAGAACATTTAAAAGGGTCTTTATTACATCATGGACCTAGGTCAGTCTTACACATTGCATTAAAATGCAATAATGTCAGAGACAGTAGTTACATGACAGTAGTTACATGAACAATATCACTTAAGGTTGACAAGGTTTGTGACTCTACTTGGTATTCTGACGCGTTTTGTCCCTAAATAGGGGCTCATCAGGGAGAGTGGATCACTGGGAAATGTCTGAATACTGTAGTGGTCCCATCTGGTGATTAAGGGTATACACTGAAGACGACATCCACAGGACGGTCCGTCGTGACTCCAACACCCCAATGCATCTTGGATTCCTCCGTGAAGGCACCCCTACCCCGTACCCCCAGCCTAGCTGACAGGGCTGCAGACTCCGCTGCCAACCTTCAGACCCCTGACCATCTGTGGGACGCCTGTATGTGCCATCAGCACCTATCAGGAATTACAGAGTTTCCATCTCCTGCACTCCTGACTGGCCAGGGACGTCTCACAGGTACCTTGTTGCCTCAGCAACCAACCAGGCCTGGGCCATTCCCCCCCCCCTGGAAGTTGTGGGGTAAGCCATCTGCCCCCTCCCCTAGTGGGGGTAGGGTGCCTTCACGGAGGAATACTAGACGCATTGGGGTGTTGGAGTCACGACGGACCATCCTGTGGATGTCGTGTTCAGTGTATACCCTTAATCACCAGATGGGACCACTACAGTATTCGGACATTTCCCAGTGATCCACTGATGAGCCCCTATTTAGGGATGAAACGCGTCGGAGTACCAAGTGGAATCACAAAACCTTGTTAACCTCACATAATATTGTTCATGTAACTACTGTCTGTGACACTGGTGATTGTATACTCAATGAATCTTTTAAAAAAAGTATTTTGTATATTTTCTGCATAGATTATTGCATTTTAATGTGATGTGTAAGACAGACCTAGGTCCATGATGTAATAAAGACCCTTTTAAATGTTCTTTTTGACTCCCTGAAGTGCCTTAAAACCTTGGTTTCATAATTGGTCCCCCAGAACCTTAATCTGGGTCTTAGGGTAATAATTATAAGTTTATTCTCAAGGGTGGCACATTTCTCGTAACGTAAACACACTCCTGGTACCAATACCACTAGGTTGTAATTTTAATTAGATTTAGGGCTTGTTTCCACTAGAAGCGGAAGCCCGCGGCGCGGCTGCATCCGCGCCCATTCACTTCAATGGCGCTGGTCCCCTGTCCGCGCAATTCCGCGGCCGCCCAGCACTGACCGCAGCCATAGGGATAAATGGCCGCCGCTAGAAACCGCATGAGATGCGGTTCTTAGCGGCGGCAGCCGCGCCGCGGGCTTCCGCTCAAGTGGAAACTCAGCCTTATATTAACTTTAAACCAGGTTGTAAAGTTTATTTTCGAGCTGACATAAGCACACTGACAACTTTCATCATTTTTACTAGAGGCGTATTTTGAATGTTTTGGGGAAAATTTAAATCAATGTGTTAAGCTTTGCATTAATGTCAAGTGTTAAAATTATGTGAATATTTTATCCTTATGTATTTAATTATTATACAAAGTTTTGCTTTCTGGAATGATTTAGCTCTTTTGCTTGAAATTACTTCAATTACAGATACTTATTCTACATTTTAAACATTTAAGATTGCTTCAGCAATTTCAGGCACTGGGGAAACTGTTTTATTTATTGGTCCGCATCAGCTCCAATGGAGTCTTATACACTAGTGGAGAAAACCGAGTATGTATAAAGTATTGATGTGACTGCTTTAAGTTATTACTTGTAGGCTTCAAGTTGTGTCTAATTGTTTAAAATGAATGAAAATGAATGTGGGAAAGGATATATATTTAGAGTTTTTATTTCATGTCTTTAGTTACATTTTTTAATTATAGAAACATTTTACTACAATATTGGTCAACTGATTTTTTTGTTTTTATTTTTGTTTCCTGCAAGAACAAAATAACTGTATTATCTAACAAAATTAGGATAGGATAGTATGCAGAGATATTTTGGTTTTGGGGACTGTGGAGCTTTTGTGCTATTGCACAAGAATATAGAGAACTTAAGCTAGGCACACACGGGTAGATTTGTAAAAACCTGTGTGTGCTTTCCTTCGAGCGGGAACCCATAGAGCCCGCTCAAAAGAACTCGATTGAACCGGGTTCCAACATGTTGGAAAACCCAGTTCAATCACCATTACTTTGCATGAAGAAGAATCACCATGCAAAATATATTAACAGCTTCGGCTGCAGCATTCTTCCTCCGGCACAGCCCAGGCTCAGTGTGAAGGGGGCACTGCTCATACTGAATCTGGCTGCTGTGCGGAGAAAAGCAGGCTGATTTGCATCATGACGTGGGGGGCACCTGGACAGATGCATCCTCCCAGCACGGCCTCCTTTCAATAACACCCGGGCACAGAAGATCGTCTGGAGGAATGAAAGTCTGTAAGCCTGTGGCTCACCCCTCCAAACCCCACCCCCCGGGAGTGGGAGCTAGGGTGATCGTGGAGACCAAAGATGCTGTCCGGGGGGGTGATGGCCCATGGCATCGATCTCACTGGGACTGGCCCTGAGACCCTACACATTTGAGAAAGAAAGATGAGATGAGAAAGGCAAGAAAAAGTGCAGTTATTAAAGTTTGAGCTATGCTGTTTATGTCAATATCTTCTTTGACCATGGACACACTTGATTAACTTACAGAATAGAAGCTAGTTGTTCTTTTACACATAATAGCGAACTAGTATAAGCATAGTATAAGTTATACTTAATTATAAGCTGTTCTGCTAACATCTGAGTGATATCTGTAGTATAGCTTTAAACAGATGTATCAGTCTAAATACTTTATTCCTTCTTTATAGCTAAGATGTGAATGTGTGAGAGGAACCAACAAATGCTGCAGAATGAGCTGGGTTTCACAAGATAATGTGCTTGGTTATAGTAGATTTTAATGTTTTGTAAATTTTTAACATCGCCCTTTATAAATGTTTCAGGGGCTAGTTAAATGAGCAGTTTAATGTGCCCTGGTTTAGCCATTTGTAATGGGGATTTAACTGCTTTGTTTGTGAGAATCAGCCAGGAAAACAGATTACTGTCATCAAGTGTAAATGTTTTAGTCTAGAGTAGATCTAGGCTCTATGCGGCAGGTAGGCAACTTGATCTTTATAGTACTGACTCCAGATAACATGATGAATGTGAATATCTCTTCTGTGTAACTTTATAATAAAGAAAAATTGTAAAGCGTGCATAAGGAATAGAAAAAGAATATGTAAGTACGAGATGTTCAACATTACAATAATATTAATGAGAAAAAAATAAAACCTTCATCCAACATTGATAAGTCATAAACAGTTTACCATTACCAGTTTTATGTCTTCTACTTCACAGAAACCAGATTCAGGTTTTCTGTTCCAGAATCTGTATAATTAAAATGAAGACAGCACTATTACACATAGGAACAAGGGGGAGCGCATAGGTTGCATTCTAACATACATATTCACACAAATTTTTACACACGCACAGTTGGAGGACCCAGGCGGTAGACCTATCCTTTAGCATTAGGTAGGTATATATATAGTATGACCATGACCTCAATAAGTATTACTGAGAATAGTTTATATAATATATATATTATGTTTTTTAATTTAGGATCAGATATACCCTGTTTCCCTGAAAATCAGGCATCCTCTGAAAATAAGGCACCCTAACATTTTTGCCTCATGCTGAAATATAAGGCACCCCTGAAGATACGGTACTGTAACTCTGGACAGGTAGGATCAGAGGGGGTTAATAAAATGGTAATCCCCTCTGAGTCTCCTGTGCCATTTTGATTACCCCCTCTGATCCCCACTGTGTAATTTTAAGTGATCCCCCCACCCCAGTGCTGTATTCTTCCTGAAAATGAGACATAGGGCATCTTTGGGAGCAAAGATTAATATAAGACACTGTCCTATTATCGGGGAAACACAGTAGTAATGATTTTGGTAGTAATAACACATTACCTGACTATTTATATACCATTGGACGCATCCAGTATACACCACTTAAAAAGTGAATCCCCAAACTAGATTATACTTGTAAGTATAACTCCAATGTTATATGTTAATTTGAAGTTATGATTAAATAAGACTAGCCAACAATTGTGAATGCAATAAACCATGACCTTATGACGTATTCATCTTGAGTTGTCATATACTGTTTGTTTATTTGAGGAACTACGGTCACCTACCTTACCTCGAAATTTTGACTTGACTTTGAACTTAATTTGTGCAAAAACTATTACTTTGTTTGTTGTTGTATACTACTAACCCTTCTCTACATCTCCAGCAAGTTAAGTAATGATACCATGTTCAGGAGCTTTGCAATTAACTTGAAATCGTCGAAATCGTAAAATTTTTGAAAAAAAATTTGACCTTCTCTAATAGTAAACCACTAAACGTCCCCAGTGGCCACCCACGATATTGCACCCTCGGAAGCCTGGCGAATAAATATAGAATTGCTCATACAATTCCACTAAACAGCAGGTGAGTATATTATTTTAGGATTATGGAGCTCTACACAACCATCATACCAGCTCAGAGGTAAGTCAAATTTTTATTTTACATATGTCATTTTTACATATTGAGTGTACATCCGCTTTAATGTTATGTATCTGTTGCCTTACATTTATTTTATTATTTTTATACTTTTAGAATTACAGTTTGTTTATTAAATTTCCTCATTGGTATGGATTTTATTTCACTACATTCCTCTTACTCAAGTTTTTTCAAAACTTGTTTCCACTGTTGTATATCTTCAAAATAATATAAGAATTCATACTGGAACATGCATAAAAGGCAATCTGTATTCAACATAAATATCACAGTTTCAAATGTGTAATGGGCTTTTATTATTTGAATTATAAAAAACAAAGGCACCCTACTGAGGTAGGAGGAAACATCTCCAAATACCCCAGCCAATGGGACTTTTAAAGCGGTAGCAAGGAAATAAATCAATAAGTCAGTACAGTAATAACTGGTTTACACAAATGGTAACTGAGACACAGTTTTAATCACTGTATAAATCCGGCTGAGCGTCTCAACACGTTTCGCGCTCCTCGAGCGCTTCTTCAGGAGAGAGTCAACACGAATAGTCAACAAGTTCAAAAGATGACCAGCTACAAATGTAAAGAAAAGAGATAGTATCAAGTGGTGCAATCACCAACTCACTGTAGTATGGATTAGTAAAAGAAATTTAGATGTGTCAGGATAACAATGTACGTTACCCTAGATTCTCCTTGGGCCGGGTGCTCCGAGCCACCGGGTGCACCCTTATACGGGGAACGGGGGACCTCTTTATCCTCGGACACGCCCAGTGCAATTAAGGGTCGTCACCTCCAATCTATCTAAATAGATATATGTAGTAATGAGGTGCCGATAATGGCCATAATATATGGAAGGTCTCGTATCATTATTAGACATTGTGACAGAGGAACCCGGGGGGGAGGAAGGAAAGAGGGCAGGTGTGAATGAAGGGTGAATGTGGCAGTGTTCGTGTAGTGAATGCTCATGCTAATAGTGAGGGGCTGTTAAAAGGAATGTTGAGATGTGATAGCTGCAAGTGTAATGGAAAAATGTAACACGTGATGTGGATGTGTTTTCTGTTTGAGAGTGTGATGTGTGTAGACCAATGCGCAGCTAAGGTGTAAAGTGGTGTGATTTGGGGAGTATATATGGGAGTGTGATACAATGTGTGATGCTGTATATGTGTTGAGTATGTGTGTGATGTGTATAGAAAGTGAGTGGTGTTGTTTGTGTGAGTGATATTGTGATACAGCGTGATCTGTGATGAGAGAAGCCCGAAAGAAAGAAGAGAAAAGAAAGAAATCTGTATTCAACATAAATATCACAGTGTCAAATGTGTAATGGGCTTTTATTATTATTTTACTGGTGAAATTGGCCCAGTAAAAATAATTATCATGTAAATAAACCCATATTGTATTTTGTGTTTACAACCTTCCAACATTGTCTATTACTATCTGTTGTTAATGTGAAGCTCTCTGTGGTCAACTGCCAGTTGTTTAGTTCCCTTTCCCTATTGATGTCAGCCCTCCGTATCCCCTGGGGGACACGCGGCGCCATCGGGGTCCCCAGTATGGC
>CM070035.1:42072189-42097106 GCA_036250615.1 Ptychadena robeensis | reverse complement strand
GGGCATAGATCTGGTTACTATGTTTAGAATTGGTGTATATATATTTGCCATAGAAATTTTTTACATTTTGATATACTTTTCAAATTTTACCTTTGTCAGAAACTTTGACAGTGAATCTTATTTCATTGCATATTCTTTTTGGATGCCTGTTGTGCCTATCATAGATTATTTCAGTTTTGGTTATTGAGACGTAGGTACTGTGAACATGAAGGGTTTGATTAAACTAGACGCACATAATTGGGCATTCAAAGTCGCTACAGATTTATTTGGCAGAATAAAAAAAAAATAAAGCTCTTTTAGTAAATCACTCTCTGCAAAATGTGAGAGCCACAGATAAGGTTACAGAGATTCTCAAGATGAGAAAAATTTGAACATTTTTAATGAATGTGTAGAATGAATTCTTAGATCGCCTGTGTAGGCATAATGAAACAAGCTTTACTTTTCCTGGATCGGAGAAAGATACTGTTATAAACGCTGTGGTCCACCTCATAAAATCACGTTTGTTAGTTAAATAGTGATGAGCGGCGTAGGCAATATTCAAATTAGCGATATTTTGTGAATAATTCTACTAACATTCAATTCCATATTTATTAAATAATCGAAATTCGAGTGTATGGCCATGCATTGTGAAAATATATTGGCAATTATAATGGTATCATGATTACCTTCAAAATTAATGGTCACATGTCGTATTTATTTTCGCATTGCATGGCCATAAGCTTCCCAATGCATAATATGGGAATATTCAAACATTCGAATATCCACTGATATATATTCGCAAAATTTGCGAATTCTCAAAAAAATTTTATTCATAAAATATATTCGCAATTCAAATATTCAAGCTCCACACTATAGATAGAATTCTACATCTATAATTTCTACTATTAATATTAAGGAATGGTGAATATGATTTAGTAAAGTGATGGCGAAGACATAGCATGGGTGCCAGAGGTGGCACACGGAGCCCTTTCTGTGGGCACCTGACCTGTCAGCCAACACAGGGGCTGATGGAGGAAAGAACTGCAGCCCATTGGCTCTCAATGCTGTCAGTTTTCTTCCCCTCTCTTCTGATTGCACACAGCACTCCATACCCTCCACTAGCACTGCCTGCCAATTAGAAGCCTGGGGAGGGACAAGCAGTAAACTGAGAAAAAGGTGTGTGTGTTTACACAATGTGTAAGACAGAGTGTGTGAATGAGTAGAAGAACGAATGATAAGAGAAGGCAGAAGAATTCTCACAGGTTAGAAAATGTAGTTCTACAACAGCTATAATAGGCAGCAGGGCATGCTGGATAACGTAGTTATTTAGCAACTGGCAGAATGTATTGCTTGCAGTTGTATTTTTTTTACACAGCAAGTTGAGTCTTTGCCCTTTATGCTCTGGCATCAGAATGCCATGGGACACTAACAAAAGACTATATGCATGCTTCATGCATGTCTGTAGTCCATCAACAGCCTAGGGTTTACAGGAAGCCTGTAACTGCACTAAACCCCTATGAGTGACAATTGAACACCGACGATTTGTGTGTGTAATTTAGGTTAAATTGCCAAATTGGCACTTTGAGATAAATAAGTGGAGTTTGGGTTACAGTTTGGGCACTTGGGCTCTAAAAGTTTTGTCATCACTGATCTAGAAAAACATGGCGGTATAACAAAAAAAGTCAAAGTGTGATATGTGCTATGACATAGATGTCCATTGTCCAACCTGCTGCAATTTGGCATCCTACGGTCTTCAGGCCCCAGTGGCCTACTTTGAGCCAGTAAATGTAAATTTTTATATATACTGTGAGCGATTAGCTGTAGAGCGGCAAGGTACAGGACCCCCTGGATGGGTCCACAGCAGGCAAGCAGGCACAGCAACAAGATTTTCAGGTGAAACACATGGGTGATTTATTGCGCAAAGTCCTATATACAATATGTACAAGTAAGGCAATAACATCCAAAGGAAACAGAAGTCCACAGACACATTGGTTTGGTAGCTCAACACAGAGAGTCCACACAGGTACACGCTGCTCCCCAGTCATACACAGTACTGGTTCAAGGGTGAAGCCTCTGACAGAGCAGATAAGGAGATTATATAGAGCTGTAACAAGCTCTAATGAGAAAACAGCACACAGCTGTAACTACCCTGAACCAGTCCCAGCAACTCCAGCTCCCTCTGCTGGTCAGATAGTAAAGTACTCGCAATACTGCCTGGGACACACATACCTCCCATTTTGGATGCAACCAGAGGATTTGACAGGCTTCCTGTCACAATACTTATTTACCTTTTCAATTATTTTGAATCCCTAATCCTTGATCTGGCAAAAAATAAAAATTAATAAAAAAAATAGCAAATATTTGGTTATGTAATATCATCTATGAATGCTATCACATATTAAAGCCAACAAGTGGAAGGTTGTTTTTGTGCACTCTGTGTAATTAGAGAGATGCTGTAGACTGCAGAAAAGCACTTCTGGGATAACATCTATGTTTAGAACCTCATGAATAGCTATAATCTTGAAAAACTTGACCTTGTCCAAAAATCATCTTGTAAACCTCCCAATACATCTAAATATGGCATTCACATACATAGGAATTATAATGACTAAACAATCAAAATATGTTGGAGCTGAAAAAATTTGGGCATCGGTTGCTTGCTTTTACATGCTCAATAGTTAGTCTACTAAGGTTTTTGAATAGCTTATTGTTCAATGTATTTATAGCCCTGTAATGATTTTTTCTTGTTAATCAAACCAGCAAAGTATAACACTTTCTGTATGTGTAGAAAACTGCTATGTGACAGATGGCCATCAATAGTGTATTATTGATTAATTCATATGCATGATAAAGAGGAAAAGAAACCTTTTTTGAGTTTTTTTTTATAGAATTACAATTAGAATATTTTAGTGAGATATGGTATGCCTTTAGCCTGGGATCTCTGGTAATATACTTTTGGGCTCCCCTGTGATTTTTACAAAAGGGGAAACTGTTTTATTTATTGGTTCACATCAGCTCCAATGGAGCCTATACACTAGTGGAGAAAACTGAGTATGTAAAAAGTATTGATGTGACTGCAAAAAGGGAAAAAGAAAATGAGAAAACAAATATGTATCAATGTTTCGTCTGCATGAGAAAAAAAAGTAGTGAAGTAGTAGTCTCTCGTATCCTTAAAGGTCTGGTAATCGGACACCCTACCAGACCATACCTCTCGGTTACCAGACCTTTAAGGATACGAGAGACTACTACTTCCACAAATAACTCATTGTGGCGAAGTGGCTGTTGAGACCATAAAATGTGTTGATGTAAAAAGTTATTTTAAACAACCAATACAAGAAAATTTATTAAAACGTGCACCTTGCACGAATCCTCCTTTTTTTCTGGAAATCCTGAAACCTGACTCCAAATACAATTAGAATATACCAATATATAGTGGTCTGTTATTTCCATGTGGCCACATAATTATTACAGTGTGGTGCTCAAAGAAAGGACAAGCACAAACACCCATTTTAGCCCTACCACAGCAAACACCACTACTCATTGAATGATGTGTCTAGGGACATGCGCACCAGCAACCAGTACCAAAAAGTGTACCTGCACTACAGCATTTGAAAACCAGTAAATTACTGACATTTGAGAAAAGATGCGCTGAGGCAGTCTTTCATTCAAAAAAGCACACATGAAATTCTTTTTACTTGACATGTCAGGCTGAAAAGAAGAGTGACATGGGTGGACACCTTTGTGAATGGCAGTGCAAGGATATAATTTGAGCTGCAGGCAATGTAGTTCAGCTAGTGGGGATTCAAATATTTAAAAGTAATTACTTTAAAATTATACAAAATGGATTTAAAATGACACAAATTAAAATATGAAGCTTGTGGATTTACAAAGTAATACTTTTGTTTGACAGATATCGAAGTAAGAATGGAAGGCTGAGGATTTGAACATATCACTAGAGTTAGAAATAGAACTGCTAAGTATGGAGTATAATAAATAGATAAATACACTACTAGTACAAGCAATGAAGATATAATACAAATCATCTTGGTTAATTATTTAAACACTACCTATACACATTAAGCTAGAAGGATGAAATGCTGGACAGAGGTCATGGATTGTTGTGATTGTTGGGTAATTTAAGGATCTATCATTCCCTGTCTAGATCTATATACAGACATCTCTAATGCTACTCAGCATTTCAATTCAGTACAAACTGTACAAATCTTTCTCAGTAGTCATAAGTATAATCATATTAGCTGAACAAGAGCCACATAGAGTTATCCCTAGTGATGAGCCGCATAGGCAATATTTGTATTCACAAAATATGGCAAATGTGTTGCCTAATAGTCATAATAAATTAGTAAATTCAAAAATTTTAAAAATTCTGTGATTATTACCTTAATTGCACAAATCATGCGCATGTACATGTGCATATTGTGAACACAATGGTAGTTCTGGGCACTGATGTAAAAAATCTTGAATATTCACGATCATGAAGATATAGCACTATATTTGAGATGTTTGAGAATTCTCGCAGTGGCGATATTTGCGATTACAATTCATAGTTAGAATATTCGCAATCAACACTAGTTATCCCCAGCAATAATGTGTGAGAAAGTGGCATGACTACTAGCATGATTTAACTGAATGTTAAATCACGCCCTTTTGTGGGCAACCAATGAGAAATTACCAGATTCCATTGTTAAGTAGGGGGGGGGGGGTAATTGTCATTGGTTAGTAATAGGAAATGAAAAGTATTTTTTAATTAAATATTTTAAAAATATTTTAAAGGCAAAAGGTTGTGCAATACAGAATGCAATAACAAAGTACATCTATGCAATTATAAGATATCATACAGTTTGAAGGGGAAAGGGAAACAGAGTGTGAACTGAATATTAGGTCAAGGCACATCCGTTATGGATTTGAGTTATAATGAGAAAGGCAATACATGACAGTTGAGTAACAGATACCAACAAGAAGTACAATATCAAGTTGATATAATTTTTTATCATGACGTAACAGTGTTACAGTATACAGTAAAACTGTTGTGAAACATAGCCATGGTGCCAAGTCTGGTCATATTTATGGATAGCATACTGGGATATTAGGAGTTCCTCCATCAGGGCAATTTTATTCATATGTAATGAAAAATATTTTTGCTCAGTAAGAGAAAAAGACCTTAGATTATGATCAGACCCCTTCATCCCTTCGTACTTAGATTTTTCTTTACACACAGACCCACAATCAGATTCACCAATTTTTTTACACAGAACCTGCTTACTACTGGCCTTGAGCTTCAGACTCCCTTGTCATAACCCAATGAGAACATCCCTTTACATTCAAACCCCTAGACAAGCACCATTCAGACCAATTTCTAAAAGAGATCTCAAAGCAGCCCACCTTAGTTCTTGAAGATTATTTTGTACTTTCTGTAACAGTTAAATCTACTGTAGGAATCCTTGGTGATGCTGAGCTTGGTATATGTATGTTGTTACGTCCTCCTATCCTATTCGCTTTTCACCTCTGGACCTTTTTCATAGATGTTGTCAAATTACTCAAGGGAATAGTGGAGAATTAAAGTTGCTTCCTTTGAAAGAGTTCCAATTATTGATACATATACAGTATGCTTTTAAGGAAAATGGTTTGGCACCCTCTTTTCAGAATTGAATAAAGCTGTACAGAAAAAAGGTTTTAAGGTGTTGAATAAGTTTAATATTTCTCCCCGTTGGCATTAACCGCCCTAGCGGTGAGGACGGCATCATCTCGTCCAGCGCTGCAGCTGCTAGTATAGCACTGGACGAGATGATGCCGTCCAGCACAAATCGGGGCTCCGGGAGAGCATACTCATGCTGTCCCGGTGTCCCAGTGTCCCCGATGCCTCTTCGGATGCTCGTGTCTCCCCCCCCCCCCCTCCGAGTGACGTGATGACGTGATGGGAGGCGGCGGGAGATTTGAACAGTAAATATCATGAAAGCAGTTTTCTATGTAGAAAACTGCTTTCAAACTGCACCTATGTACTAAACATCACTACAATAAAGTCACTTGTGCCCCAGATGTGCCCATTTGCAGTAACACCAGGTTAGAGAGGGTTAACTGCAAATGGACACATCTGGGGCACAAGTGACTTTATTGTAGTGATGTTTAGTACATAGCAGCATAGCTTTGTTCCCTGATTTTTATGTTTTCCCATGAATTTTATTAAAAAAAGTTTTTTTTTTAATTTTACATAATTGTTTGTTTCAATCATTATTATAGTCAGGATGTCTATTAGACCCTTGTACGGACATATTTTGGGAAGTTACAGGCCTACAACATAAAGAAAAATTTACCATTGAAGTCTATGGTGCACTTTTGGTACAGAAATCTGGACCTCAGCAGTGCGCTAGGGAGGTTAAACGATCTAGCAGTGATCAATAGAAAAGACAAGCTTTCACAATACTATTATTCTATGTGCTTTAGATGTTATAGAATGTAGGTCATGAAAGGGATAATGATTATTTTTGCACCTTTTTTTTTTCTATATGGCTTTTTACTGGTAAAATCCTGTTATTGATTTATTGATCAAGACTCCCTGTGCTTAGCATTATGAATTCACACTCATTGTGCCAATTAAAAGTAAATAGCTTTTCACTCCTACTTATTTTTCTGTTCTTTATTAGAAAATGCATGCTTTCTACATCTCATATTAAAAAAATGAGAAAGGGCCTTTTTTCTAACATTAAAAAAGAATAACTTTTGGAGACTATCTGTATATTTTAGCACTGCAGTGAAGCTCAGAGCTAATTTCAGAATCATGAAATAATCACATACAATTCTGAGCAATCAGCCGCCAGTTTTTCTATAAAGACTTTGCATTAAATTCTTTTTTAGCAAAAAAGAAAAAAAAATAGTAGAGAATGCATGAATGTCATTTAGATGAACTATAAGCAAAATAGTCCTACTCAAGTCTATAATTACCATTGCTTGTTCCCTCACACAAACTGGCATTTTGAAAACCTGAAAAAAATATGTGAAGGCATTTTTATACATTAGCAACAGTACAGAAATGGTATTATTATTCTTGAACAAACTGTACTACTGTTGATTTACTGGAAAGTGCTGTAATAATGAAGCTGATTGAAAACTACTGCTAGCCTTCCCAAATATGTGTTATGTTAGACATGAGTTGCTTGTTAGTTTTTTCATGGTGGGTCGTATTATTGGTTTTACAGGACAGACAGGAAAAAATATCCAACCTTTAAAGTTGAACTCCAGCCTTACCATCAATCTTGCACAGTTGCACAGGTTTGTCTACTGAACAACATTTGGTTAGAGTGGACAATACTTGTTACAGCATGCATTAGGGCACTTTCACAATATTTGCACTGCGATGTGTACACACTATATGAGTTATCAGATGTGCTACTTTGGATTTAAATTTTATTAGTTTTGCAGGTTCACCACAAATTGTAGTACAATCAAGTCAACATACCTTGCTTCACAATAGGCAAGGTGTTCTTTTCTTCATAGGCCTTGTTCTTCCTCCTCCAAACATAGGTTTGATCCATGGGCCCAAACAGTTCTAATTTTGTTTCATCAGTCCACAGAACACTATCCCAAAACTTTTGTGGTTTGTCCACATGACTTTTAGCATACTGCAGTCGATCAATCGATGGATGAACGCTATGTTTGGAGGAGGAAGAACAAGGCCTATAAAGAAAAGAACACCTTACCTACTGTAAAGCATGGCGGGGGGTCAATCATGCTTTGGGGCTGTTTTGCTTCTGCAGGTACAGGGAAGCTTCAGCGTGTGCAAGGTACCATGAATTCTCTTCAGTACCAGGAGATATTGGAAGGAAATGTGATGCCGTCTGTCATAAACCTGATGCTGAACCTTTCAACAGGACAATGATCCCAAGCATACCTCCAAGTCCACTAGAGCATGGTTGCAGATTAAAGGCTGGAACATTTTGGAATGGCCATCACAGTCACCAGACTTAAATCCGATTGAGAACCTCTGGTGGGACTTGAAGAAAGCAGTTGCAGCGCGCAAGCCTAAGAATGTGACTGAACTGGAGGCTTTTGCCCATGAAGAATGGGCTTAAGCTAGCCATACACGTCTAGATTTTCTGTTCAATCAACTAAAAAAGATAATTTTTTTGGGGTCAGGGAAATCTGTGATTGATTGTATGTTTGTTAACTTTAGTAACAGATATTTGATCAACTTTTCTGTAGATAGACTGAAAGTGTAACCAATTTAAATTTACCAACACGTCCAATCCTGTTTTAATCAATTTTTTTCCCAATTTTAATTGGTTTAGGTTGATCTAACCATGTGGGCTGCCATAGATTTTCAACCAATCAACCAAATAAATTGATTGAATTGAGTTGATTGGATGAAAAATCTAGACGTGTATGGGGGGCTTAAGATACCCATAGATCATTGCAAAACACTTGTATCAAGCTATGCTTCACATTTAAAAGCTGTTATGACTTGAAAAGGATGTTGTACTGAGTGCTAAGAATGAATGTCACTTGGGAGTTGAATAAAACTGATAATGATGTGAGCACAGAAAAGACATTTGTGGTTATTTCATTATTAACGTTATGTTATATTTGTCTGACTTACAAGTGCCTCGCTGATTTCATTGTAAACAAGATGATTGAAATGATCAAAATCAATGTCAAAATGGCCAAAACACTCAATTTCAGTAGGAGTTAATAATTGTGAACACAACTGTACAGCAACACACCATGCCTTCTTCAAGGCATGATCTGCCTGCATTGTACAAAACAACTCATGTTGTGTATGTTATAATGCACGTTATATGTATGTATGTTATAATGCACAGGAATGCATTGACACGCTCAAAGTTTCAGATCAATCCACAAAGCCTGTAAAGGGTTCCTGCGCCCTTAAATGGTCTCTCAGTTTGGTTCAGTAGGATTCACATCCAGTGAAAGGCTGCTGACCTGATGGTTATGCAGACAGTTGACACCTTCCATAAGGAGGGAAAGCCTCTAAAGGTAATTGCAAAAGAAGTTGGATGTTCCCAAAGTGCTGTATCAAAGCACATAAAGTTATGTGGGACGGAAAAGTGTGGAAGAAAAAGGTGCACAAGCAGCAGGGATGACTGCAGCCTGGAGAGGATTGACAGGAAAAGGCCATTAAAAAGTGTTGAAGACTTTCACAAGGAGTGGACTGAGTCTGGAGTTAGTGCATGAAGAGCCACCACACACAGATGGATCCTGGACATTGGCTTCAGATGTCGCATTCCTCTTGTCATGCTGCTCCTTAACAACAAACAATGTCAGAAGCATCTTTCTACGGCTATGTCTCATTTGGAAACCAAGGGGCCAGAGTCTGGAGGAAGAATGGATAGGTACACAATTCAAGATGCTTGAGGTCCAGTGTGAAGTTTCCACAGTCTGTGTTGATTTTAGGAGCCATTTCATCCACTGGGGTTGGTCCCTTGTGTTTCATTAAGTCCAGAGTCAACACAGTTATCTACTAGGAGATTTTGGAGCATTTCATGCTTCCTTCTGCAGACACAAAGTTTTATGGAGATGCTGACTTCATTTTACAGCAGGACTTGGCACCTGCCCACACTGCCAAAAGTACCAAAACCTGGTTTCATGACCATGGGATTACTGTGCTTGATTGGTCTGCAAACTTGCATGACCTGAACACCATAGAGAATCTGTGGGTAATTGCCAAAAGAAAGATGAGAGACATAAACGATGCAGCTGAGCTGCTAATGTAGCATCCTGGTCTTCCATAACACCTCAGCAGGGCCACAGGTTGATAGCTTCTACAACATGCCGCATTGAGGCAGCAATTGATGCAAAAGGGGTCCAAACCAAGTATTGAGTACATATGCATTATATTTTTCAAAGGTCCGACATTTTTATAACTACAATCTTTGTTTTATTGATTTAATGTATTAATCTTATTTTCTAATATTCTGATTTTGGGGTGTTCATAAGCTGTAATCCATAATCATCAAAATGATAACAAATAAAGGCTTGAAATATCTCACTTTGCATGTAATCAGTCTATTTCATACATTAGTGTCACCTTTAAAATTTAATTATTGAAATACAGGAACTTTTGAATGATATTCGTATTTATCACAAATCACCTGTACATGTGGAATCTGTTTTAATTGTTAACCATTTAGTTAAGTTGGCAAATAACTGCATTCAAATTGTCATTAACCTCCCTAGCACACTGCTGAGGTCCAGATTTCTGTACCAAATGTGCACCATAGACTTCAATGGTAATTTTTTCTTAATGTTGTAGGCCTGTAACTTCCCAAAATATGTCTATGCTGCTATGTACTAAATCTCGCCCAAATAAAGTCTCTGGTGCCCCAGATGTGGCCATTTGAAGTTAACCCTCTTTAACCTGGTGTGATGGATGTGATAAAATCACACCAGGATGTGGTAAAATCACACCAGGGAAGAGAGGGTTACTGCAAATCGGCACATCTGGGGCACCAGAGACCTTATCTTGGCTAGATCTATTACATAGATGCACATTGAAAGCAGTTTTCTACATAGAAAACTGCTTTCATGCAATTTACTTTCAAATTTCCTGCCTCCTCCCCACCATTGGGGATACCGGGACAGCGCAAAACTGTAAGTATGCGATGTCGGTGCCCCAATTTTTACTGGACGGCACCATCATGTCCAGTGCAATAGTGGGAGTAGCAGCGCTGGACGAGATGGTGCCGTCCCTAACGCTAGGGTGGTTAAAGAAAATAATAAGTATAAATCCAGTTCTACTAGTGTTAGTGTGTGGCTCTGTCAGCTGTATTCTGGGAACAGCCCCACAAGAAGAGTAGATAGAGCAGCCTTATTCCTTTGCTATTGCTCCTTATCTGTCCAATTACTAACCTGTTGCTGGGTCTTCAACAAAACTGACCTATGGAATGTAAAATGTGGTCAGACATGGAAAGGTAGATCCCAATCCTGACCAAATAGAATATAAAGCTTTCACCAGATCAGAACGTTCACATAAAGTATGTACAGTATATATTACACAGGCAACATATTATCTGTATGAGTCAAGAACAAATTATGATGTGTCTTGTTTTGTTCTAGTTTGTGTTTTTGATTTGACTTGTGGCTTTTTTTATATGAAAGAATAGCAACATATATACATACTGTATGTTGGCACTACTTTATAATTTTATAGTCACCAGCTTTCACCAGGTTGGTCTCCCCATGGGAAATATTGCATTTGCTGAGCATCAATTAAGAAACATGTCAGCAATGAACATTTCCATGTAAGCTTATTGGATAGTTCATTAGCAGAAATGCAACTTGTTAAACAAAGCTCTCAATATCCGTTATAATTAACACAATCCTATGAGCTGTTTATAACTTCACTATTAGTGGGCAACTGGAAAAAAGACAATTCTCACCAATGTGTAATCCCTGCTGTGTAAACTGCATGAAACCACTGGATTGTCATAGTTTGTGACCCCTGATCCAATCACTTTCTTTATTCAATATTACTACTTTTGCTCAGTTAATGAACTTTGTACATGGTTAAAAAGATGTCAGCACAGTGAAATCATAAGGCCTGCTGTGAAAATCTCCATTGTTTCTCAAGGTCTAATTGACCTTTCACATCCCAGAAAGGCATAGAAATCAATATGCTTACTTAGTCCCTCTCTAACATGTTAAATATTGTTCTTCAGTCATTGGCACCTAAACACCCTAACATGTTCAGAATGACTTCTCATTATTAATCAGAATATTAATCACTGTTGCCCAGAACTAGAATCTGACTGTGAAATCTCTCAGTGGAAATTGCTATAATCTTTCAAGCTACAGGAACAAGTATTTTTTTTCAGCATAATTACTGCTGTGTTGGTATTGAAAAAAATATCCCATTAAATGGCAGCTTTTAGTTACATAAATTGTGTTGATTAATTTTTAATTTTCAGCATTTATATGGCATTGCATAAGTAAGAGCCTTTGACAATATAAAAGGCTAGCATTATTAAAATAACTTACATCTGTTCAAAGGTTCATTTAGTCAGGAACAATGTAAACTATTCACTTGTAACTTCTGCTGTTAAAGTGAAATATATTCATCCAATTTGTCAGTTTTTTAATAGCATTCAGGCTTTTTAATGCTTAACTTTGGAGTTACTTTAAAAGAGTTACCGTAAATGAGCAGTGTATGTGAATAACAAACACACAGAAGTCTTTAAATATATGTTTACATTATTTACAGAGATTTACATTATTTACCTGAGATTCATTAAAATGAAGTTATGATATTATAAATCACAAATCCCAATAGGAACTGTTAGAGATCTGTCATCACTTCACTGTTAGCCTAGAATCTTAAAGGCAGTGACAAATATTGAGGCAGACAAGTTTGGGAAGGAAAATGGCTACAGTAGATGTTACGGCTACAGTAGATGATAAGATGGACAACTTTACAGTTGCAAGTTTCTTGCTTTGAGAAGTAAACATTTGTTACACTTGGCTCTAGTCTTCGGTAGTGATTTCTCAAGGAGTAGGTGCAATCTGTTTTGAATACGCATATGGCAGTCAGACTGCACTTTTGTAATGTGAATTTAAGTTAAAATTGATGTTAAAGAGGCAATTTCTGTGAGAGGCACTTGGTCAAATGTATGATTTCTATGATGAGACTATGAAATGAGTGTTATATCCCTAGTGATGAGCAGCATAGGCAATATTTGCATTTGCTAAATATTGTGACTTTTTTGCCTCAAATTCGCAATAAATTTGAGAATTTGTGATCTCCAGTCATTATAACCTTCACTGTGCAAATCGGAACTTGTACATGTGCATATTGCAAACGCAATGCAAAGAAGTTCCAGGTAATGAAAAAATATTGAATATTTGCGATTATGAAGACATAGCGCTATAAGACTTTCTAAACTCTTGAAGTACCGATATTCGCAATAAAAATTTGCAATTAGAATATTCGCAATCAACACTAATCATCTATCCTGTAAGAACAACTAGGGGGTCACTTAGAGGACTGATTCAAGCAATTGTGGGAGATGCAAAGGTGAACCAAGAAAGGATGGAATTCAGTATTGCCTCATTTGCTATGAAAACTTTACTTGTTCCTAAGAGTTGGTTGTAAGTCAAGTTGGTTGTAAGTTAAAACTCTTTTTCCCATACATGAATGTGTAGACTTTTGTAGATTGTTGAGATGGTCCATTAAGACATGCTGTATTTATTAGTGGGATCGGTCACATGAACACAACTCTCATATTTCTTTGCTATTATCTTCTTTTGAATTGTGATTGCTTTTTTATCTTTTCTTTCTTTCTTTCTTTCTTTCTTTCTTTCTTTCTTTCTTTCTTTCTTTCTTTCTTTCTTTCTTTCTTTCTTTCTTTCTTTCTTTCTTTCTTTCTTTCTTTCTTTCTTTCTTTCTTTCTTTCTTTCTTTCTTGTCTGAAATTAAGTCCTCAATCATGTATATCTTGGTTCAGTGCATCCTACAAATACTTCTCTGACATCCCAAGTAGTGATGGGCAAACATTATTCCAATTTCCGGAGGTGACGTCACTTCCAGTTTTAAAGCCAATTTTTCACAAGAAAACTGGATTTTCTGCTCCTGATCTGGCCAGCGGAAGAATAATAATCTTCTCCGGGTGTTAGACCCGCCACGGGACTGTTCGCCGGCTAAAAGGAAAGCAAACATTCCATGTTCGGGCCTGAAATGTCCGCCTTGCTGACTTCTTAACATAAGCTGGTCTGCAGCTACAGAGTACACAGGTTTTCATAGCCCTGGTAGTGCACAATGCCGCATGCTACCAGAAACACCCTGCAGTATGTATTTTTGCAGGCATAGTACAAGTGTCTCCCATGAACTTGTATAAAAGTCACAAGTGCAGTGCAATGCAAATGCAATTTTTTTTTGCTGGTAACGGAAGCAGTTAGCAGACTGCAATTTTCAGACACAGTAGTGGTTACATCAAAAACCCCAACTGCAAGGGCAGCGCGGCTAATGTAAATGAGCCCTAAATGAACGTTGTAAGAGGGGGAAGAGGACTGTCAAATATATTTTAGGCAACTTTATATATAATATTTTGAAAAAAAGCTGGTTCTCTCTCATGGGCCGATATGTACTTGTGCCACATCCCAAATATAACGTATGTAGAAAAAAAGGGGGGAGGGAAGGGGGACTTTTAAGGAACCAAATAATAAATGTATCTAATAAATAAAGGGATAGTTTATATCGTATATAGTTTGATAGTATTGACCATACATGATTAATCCCAAATAGGGAATACATACACATATAAATTGAATACTCATGATAATAAAGTGCAACAGTACATATATAATAATTCCTAATAGAACACTTTCCTACTCCAGTGTTTAAGAGTTTGATCCTAAAGGCAGAATTGGGGTTTTAAGACATTAACTTGTTGTATAAGTTTAGAAGAAATAAGGATATTCTTATATATTATAACCTCGTATTATTTGCTATTTGCTCATTATTATGGTATTTGCAGTTGTGTATTAATTGCTTTGTAGTTTGCAGTTAGGTCATGATTACAAGAAATATCTACTATATGTTGCAAAAACATTCAATGCAAAATACTGAAGAAGGGCAATTTTAAAATAGGACAGGTCAACTTTTAGAAAAAGTATTTGTAGATGTAATGACATAGAGTCTACATGCAGTTGCTTTCACAGGAATAACACATAATGTTTGTCTGAGTGTAGAGCTTAAATCAATAGGAGTATGGTTCCCAACATCTATATTTCTTTGCTACTTATTCCCTTAATATTTATAACCTTCTCTAGTTAATTGTAGGTGCTGAATCTAGTCTTACATTTATGGTGATGTCATAATAGTTAACAATGTTTACACTGTGGTACAGAAGACAGTAAAATGGAAACTTTGGTTCTGTTATTATTGCATAGCTCCAGAATTTTGTCTTGACAAATTATATATTGAATATAAACACAAACTGTAGTCTGGCAATGCTCGCTGCCAACTAAAGCAGTTGACGTTTTTAGGGAGATGGTAATTTATAATGACCTATGAGATGAAGCATGGGACTGGTGTTTGAAAACATTGTTACAGAAAACACTTTTGTTGACTATAGCAACTAGTCTACTTTCATATGTTATTTTTAAAGTCTATGGTTTGCACATGAAACATACAATATGTTGTTTTATGTTTTTGAAAACAAAAAAACAAAACTCTTGCCACCTCAATATGTACAACAAAATATTAATAGTTAAAGACAAACAACCTACAATTTTTTGGCTTGCAGTGACCACTTTCATTTATTTAGAATAATTCTATATGTATAATGTATAAACCAACTAAGTTTTTATCACCAGTACCAAAATAACATTATCATTTGGTTATATTGGCCCAACACATGTCACATTTATAATTATATCACTAACGGTATCGCAGAGAAGCCTCAATCTACTGCCCCTAACATATATTATATTTTATTTACTAATCAAACAAACACAGTAATAAAGTCTACAGTACAATTATTACTTTTTTGGGGGAGTGGACAACCTACAAGTAACTTGTGAGTATGTCTAAAGCTGGGAATAGACAGTATGATGTACCGTCTATTCCTTATCCGATCCTATGCAGTAGCAGGCAGCGTGATGACGTCATCACGCCCGCCTGCTAGAGCCGAGAATCGGACGGCAGTCTGCATGCAGCTCATTAGTTCGGCTGGGGGCAGCCGTCCCCAGCTTAACTAATGGGATCGGACTAAAATTTACCATCCTGAAGGATCTCTGTGTGATCCGACAGGATGGCTGATTTCAGCCCAATCCCCGTCAGTTGTAGCCTCCAATTCCTGCACGACCCAATCCTTAAGGGATGTGGGACTGCGCATGGCATCTGATCGGGGATCGGATCGTGCAGGAATTGGTGCGTGTATGCTTAAGCTTAAGAAGTATGTCTAAAGCTGGCCATACACCTTTAGATCTCTCTGTTAGATATTCTTTGGATCTACCAACAACTATGTAGTATAGGGTCCTGTACAATTGAACACAGGTAGACTTGATGGTTTAGAAAGTCCCTCATATGACATGGTTCTGGTAAAACAAAAGGAGATCTAAAGATAATCTGACAGAGAATCTGCTAGATACTGAGCCACCAAGCTACATAAAAATACAACCTTGAACTTAACATTCAACAAGCCAATTACTTAATGAAATATGAACAGGCTTGATATAGTCCCCTTCTTTAAATTACATGTAACATGATTACCCTTTTCTTTTCATTAGAGGATACCTTATTGCACCTAAACAGGAAGATGGCCGAGATACATGTCTGTAGGAGTTATTTTCAAATGCTGTTTTGCATTTGAATAGTGAAACAAAAGGCTGACCTGCTTTACCTCCTGTTCAAATGTACTTGAATAGGACATGCTGTGTCTAAAGAAACTCAGTACAATGCATTTAAACTGCCACAAGCATTGCTTGATGAAAGTTAATCGGATTTGCAAAAAATATTAAAAAAATATAAAAATACAAAAATGGGCTAATCCATTCAAATATGCTTATAAAGTCCAGTCAAATATTGTATTAACTATCTGAGTATTATGCTCATGGGGCCCTTTTTTCCCTCCCTCCCCTTTCACATGTGCTCAAAAAAGCCAGTGCTGCCTCCATAACATGGATGTTAAAGGCGCTGCCCCTGCGCCTCTTTTATGTTATCAATGATGAGTCCGTCTATACGCAACATCACCGCAGGCTCACCGGGGATAGGTAAGTATCACCGGCTGCAATTCTAGGTATGTTTGCAGGGTAAGCAAATTTACCTCAAGTTAAGTCGGGGTAACCACTCAGGAAGTTAATGTGTCAATAAAATGCAAAGATTATACAACACATTTTGGGGACTATGCAGTCCACCTCCTTCAGAATTCTACACTTTAGTAACAAGGCCTAATATCAGTAAGCCAGCTTCAGCATATTATATAACAGACCACAAATCCAACTTTTTTTAACAAATCAAATTTCCACAGTTCCAGTTTTCCAGTGCAAAGCCTGAGGAAGGGGAACTGTGAAGCCCCCAAAATGTAGACCTGGTAGTCACTGAAGCTATTTCAATTTAGAATTGTTTTAGTAAAAATTAGCAAAGATAACATTTCTTGAATTCAAGGCAAATAATTAGAAACTCCTTTTACCTCTTTGTAGCCGGAGAGACTGTGAAAAAGCTACAGATTTACTTTTGAGAGTTGAAAATAAAAGGAAATATACTGTGGTTTAAAGTGTAATGCAACAGTCCTCAGAGCTTTGATCAGCCCACCAATTATCTATTTATACAGATGTTCAGTAAAACTGGATGTAATCTTCCTGGACTGCCCTCTGACTCACCTTTGCCTTGTGAAATCTTTGCAAAGTGGTATTGAATTGCATTTGTATGGAATATTATTTCCATTGCCTCTGGAGAGTTTATGCTAATTAGCAGTCAGAAAAAGAAATACAAAGCCGGATAACATGCTCAGAACAGACATTTTATCTACGAAAAAAGCATGTTTAGTTTAAATACATATAAGAGGTACATTTTATGATGCATTTTTTTTACTATGTGAAAAACCATACATTTATATGGAAACTGCATGAATAGGAAATATTATCCAAACATTTAACATATTGTGTATATTTAGGAATAGGCAATAATGGCAATAAGCCCAAAAATTTAGCAGAAATTTATCTCTTTAGCAGTTCAGGGTGCAAAATGTCCCTGTAAAAAAAGACTTTACATATTCCAGTTATGAGAAAAGTTGACTGCAGATTTTACTATGATGTCCATACAAGCTTCCTCTGGAAATACTGTGTATCTCATCCTATATATTGATTCTGCATTACCAAGAGGGGCACAATACAGGCAAGACAGGATATATATATACAGTTGTGTTCAAAATTATTCAACCCCTACAGAAATTGAGTGTTTTGGCCATTTTGACATTGATTTTGATCATTTCAGTCATCTTGTTTACAATTAAATCAGCGAGACACTTGTAAGTCAGACAACTATAACATAACATTAATAATGAAATAACCACAAATGTCTGTGCTCGCATCATTACCAGTTTTATTCAACCCCCAAGTGAAATTCATTCTTAGTACTTAGTACAACATCCTTTTCCAGTTATAACAGCTTTTAAACGTGAAGCATAGCTTGACACAAGTATCTTGCAGCGATCTATGGGTATCTTAGCCCATTCTTCATGGGCAAAAGCCTCCAGTTCAGTCACATTCTTAGGCTTGCGCACTAAGTTTAAGTCTGGTGACCGCAATGGCCACTCCAAAATGTTCCAGCCATTAATCTGCATGTATATATATATATACAATTAGTGATGAGCAGCATAGACAAAATGGTCACATGTGCTATTTATTTTCACAATATATATTCGCAATCCATTGCCATAAGCATCCTAATGCAGAATATCACGAAAAATATATCGCTGCCATATTCGCGAAATGTGCGAGTTCTCAAATAGCGGATATTCGCCGAATATATTCGCAATTCGAATATTCAAGCTCAACACTATCTGAAATCAGTGCTCTTGATTGTGAAATATCAGTGCTCCTCAAGTAAAATACATAGAGTGATTGATCAGTCGTACCACCACACAGTGTGATGGATGAAAACTGAATAATTTGTTTCAAAAGCCCTTAAATCCATCGAAGCAATGAGAACACCTTTCAGACATTGTTCAAACAACTGAAATTTACCCACATTTTCTATCACTGCTCAATCAATTTTATGTCCAATTTCCATCACTTTGGCAGTTTGATTTAAGTAAAAAGGAATCAGCTTTCAAAAAGATACATTTTTTAAGTCGATGCATGACCTCATTTAAAGCCTTTTTGTCTGTATTGTGATGTTTGTAATGATATCATTCCATTATATGGATCCTAGTCTTACTGTTTGTGATACATATTTAGTCCCTTTCTTACTTTTAGGTACAGTAATCATGGTTTGTGGTACAATACACGTTCACTAGCTTAAATTTTTTTTTTAGCAAGCTTAATTTATTAATGCCAAGTTACAAAGAGTCTCAGGAGAAGAAATATCTAAAGTAGTCTTCTTGGAGGTGGATACCATACCATACCATACCATACCATATAAACACTCAAGATTTTGCTTACCCAAGGAGATTAGTTTTTTTTGCACACAATCATCTCTGGTGAAAATATAGAATCTTGGCAGTTGTCCTCTGATGTACCCTGATCCACATGTTTGATCATTTAATGATCAACCATTAGTTAGAGGCTTGGGATGGCTAGTTCTTCTGCAACATTACTTGAGGAGAAGCAGATGATTAATTTGGTCAGCTGATCAATTAATACTTCCTTGTTTGGTTGATCGAGTTGTAGCCTACCCGGGGAACAGAACTGAGACATCAATAAGGCAACTTCAAACGGATCAGTTTATCAAAACTGATCATCAGTTCTGTTGTAGTACAACTTTTGTTATCCCTATTATACTATTGTAGTTCCTGCAGCAAGATGTCTCCTGCCCCTCCTCTAGTTACTACTACATATAGAGTATACAGTATCTGCACATGAAGCAATGGTAGAGAGCCAAGCAACCTTGTTCGACAACTGCCAGTAATGACCTTATTCACTAATGACCTTTAAGGTGACAGTAATTAATAGTGTGTGAGGCTTAAGAATGATTCTAATAGAATATTGTCAACTACTATGACATGTTATACAACTTTAAGAATGAGTGGAAAATTACTACTATTTCTGTATATTGTTCCTATTCATTTTTTAAAATGAATAAAATTATGCCACATCAATATTCATTTTTTAAATGAAGAAGAATATTTTTCTGGGTTGTCTATTATTGGTCACTCTGTAGATATGAGGCTTCAGAATTCAAGTAATCAAAAAGTAATTTGCTTTGGTCTCACACTTTTGGTTTGTGTATTCATCAGGTTTTACTAGTGAAGACCATCATTGCACCCAACTTTCTTAACATGTAATGAAATTACTTAGACCTTATGATATCCCACAAAGCAGTCTATTGGAACTAATTGTTTGACATTGTATAAAAAAAGTCTGACTAGAGGTAAAAGAATTGCCCTGACATAATCACAAATTATTTTCTATGCTATGCATCACTTTCTGTTGGATGAAAATAACAAGCACTATAGTTCTTGGGGTAACAGGCTGTGTAATTATGAAAAGATGAGTATTATATTTTCATACTACTCTTAAAATTGTAACAATGGCATAATTCTAAGTGCAATGGATTACTTTACATTGGATATAGATTCTGATGCTGATAGACTCATACCCAAAAAGTGTGCTGTAATAACATCATAAGGTGCTTCAACAAAAGTATTAGTTTAAGGGCGTGCACTCTTATGCATCCATATTATTTTTATATTTTTTCTCCCCCCCCCCCCCCAAAAAAAAAAGATTTCAGGTTTTTTTCAATTGAGTGGTACAGTTTATAGGTCACATTAAAGGTGGAAAACATTCTGAAATTATTTATTTTTGTCTCATTTTTGTTCAGCACAGGAACCTGACATTTTACCAGGGGTGTGTAGAATTTTTATATATACTGTATATGATATGTTTGCAACAAATGTACATTCCATGCTGTATCTGTAAGCCATTATACATAAAATGTAATATACCACAATTTAAAAACTGTACAAAAGTCCAACTTGGTACTTTGATCCAAAATTCCACATAAAGTGAAGCCGAGATATGGAGCAGTGTTGCTTAAAAGTACAGTAGATAACACATATTGGGGTTATTAGAGTAGTGAAAAGCCATTTTTGGTAAATATTGTAAATAATTTATTTGGTAAGGCTGAATAAAAAATAATGAACCCTGTTGAGTTTTTTTTCTTTTTTTTAAAGCTTGTTTTACTTGAAAATTGTGTTTAATCTATTTTGTGCAAAATTCCATAGAATTACTGTAGTATTGGGAATGGTGTACAATGCACTATCCATTGATTTTACCTTCTAATTTGATTCTTTTGTTTGAGTTTGAGTTTATAGAATGACTTATTCTGTCAGTCCTTTCTGCCAATTTAATCTTTAGTTTTGCCTTTTGAAATACTGCAGGTGCCCATATCCTGCTGGTTGGCCAAGTGCAAACCTCCCACTGGGATTTTTACTCAGCCAGGTGTCATGGCTGCTACACTGAATGACAAACACTAAGTAGAACCTGTCAAAAGCATATTTGCATTATGGGCTTTGCTTAAGAGTCACTGTGTTATAAGATGTCATTGAAGACCTTATAATAGTGACTAAGCTTTTTTTTTTTCTATACTTCAGCATCTCTTAGGCTAACTTGCAGCTCACTAGTCATATGGGCCTCCTGCAGGTAAGCTTAATAACTCTATAGCTCTAGTGCCTATATCTCTGCACACCTTTTACCATAAAGCAAGTATTGTCTTTGATTGTCCATCAAGCCTAATCCACTCTCAGTGTGATACTAGTTAGCATAATTGCTTTAAAGAAACCAAAAAAGCATTATGTTTCTCTGTCTCGCTCCTTCCTTTTTCATAAACGACGACAGCCATTTTGATGGAAAGGTCACTGTATTTATCAAGCTAATCCAACATTTATGGATTTGTTCCTTTTCCTCCCACCACCCCCCCTCATAAAAAATATTTCAAGCTTGCGTGTTTTCATCCTTTTGTGTTACACCAAGGTCCTGTCCAAGACTGCAAGAAATCTCCGTAATAACCACCATTAGCATTATATCAAATCAAAAGAGACTCTTGGCTAATATTGAAATTGTTACAATTTGGAACTTTTAGCACTTCTACTCCCGCTGTTTTAAATTACGTAATTTACTGTACATATTCACACATGCTACTTTTATGTGTCATTAACTGTGGGAGAAAGTTAGGAGCTTCTGCTACAGTATGTGATTGAGGTATTATTTCTTTTTCCCCTATCGGAGAAACACAAAAATGCATTCTGGCAATTATATTAAAGAATAAGAGGAAATGTTCGTTGTGAACCAACTCCCCATGAACATATAAAAGAAAAAAATTTAAATTATGTATTTAACTGATATCTATACCCATGGCAATAAAATGGAAACCTTGAGAATTTTTTTTGTATTGTTTAGAGTCCTTGCAAAACAACAGGCCTTCACAGCAGTGTGCTCCATAGAGATGTAAAACTATATTAGAACATTCAAGCGTTTTAAGTATTTTTGCTAGCTTATAATAAGCAGCAAAAGGAATGGATAAGAACGGAAAGGACAGCGTTTTAAGAAATATAGGGCAATTCCCATATTTGAAAAAAGCATGTTATAGTGGAATATAGAAGTACATTTAACAGGTAAGAAAAAATCTGTATTTTCTAAATAAAAATGATATACCATGATAATAAAGTATGTATATAAGTGTATTGTTGTAACCACATATAAATTCTAAAAGTACAAAATGTGCACTTGTTCTAAAATTGGCCTAGTCTTCACTGGATTCAAACATTTGCTTGTGGCACACCTCAAATATTTTTTTAAGCTTCTTAACATATTCTCATAGCTTTTCATACGAAGCAATAATAATAAAGTCTCCTTAAAACAAAAAAGGAGCTGAGGAGTGAGAGCCAAATGCTCTTCGCATCAGCCCCTCACTTCTCCACCTAAAGGCTAGGGACTTCCCGGGGACTTTAAAGGCACCAGTTGTGTGGTAATTGTCATTCATAAGATATAAACTGTTTATTAGGCAGTGTTAACAGTCCAACAATTCAACACCAACATATATACGTCATTAATTATTACAATGTTATTAGTTCAGTCATTACATTTCATAGGCATTGAATAGGATAAAAACAATATCAATCATATTTCTCACACCAAGGTTCTCAATGTACATAACAGATTTGTGCAAGGTTGGAAACATTTTCTCAACGCGTTTCGCCCACTGGCTTCTTCAGGAGATGTTCAGTGTTTCCCATTGCTAACATTGTCAAAAACTTTATCTTTAGTCAATTTTACTAATAGTTTTAATTGAACTAATAACATTGTAATAATTAATGACGTATATGTTGGTGTTGAATTGTTGGAACTTTTTTGTTTTAAATATGATATATGGGATGCCGCACATAATCTGTATGAAATAGAAAATGGGAAGCTAGATGTTAATGAAATAATAAAGTCTCAACTTTTCCAATTTGTTTTGCGTCACTTTGCTTCATTTTCAAAGAATGATGCTGGAGTGTGTTGACACATCCCAACGCATCCATAAAGAATGCATTGAGTGCATTCTAAATGCAGCACCTGCATTCCAAAGTGTTACAATAACATTTGGCAAGCATTTGCTACATTTCCAAGTGTTTACATACAATAAACCAGTATTGGAGTTCATACTACATTTCTATTTTTGTTCTATGTATTGTTCAATTTTGACGTTTTCATGTATAGAAATATGATAAATTGTAAATAGATATTTTTAAACCATGTGATAATGTAAAAGAGTTATTAAAGAGAAAAAAATGGAAGTTAAAAAAAACAAGTTGAGGAACCGAACCGAATGAGAGTGATAAAATGTATGACCACATTTAGTCTTAGAGCAGGGTCAGTGAGTGCTGAGGTACATAGTGCACAAAAGTCCTCAGCAGCTGTGTTGTTCCAAGTTTTCAAACTGTAATTACATCAGCACAAAAATTGTACCTTGGAAGATTCATGGAGTGGGTTTCTATGGCCAAGCAATTGCATGCAAGTATAACATCACCATTTGCAATGCCAAGGACTGCCAGGGTCTGTAACCCCACTTTCTTTTTTGTGTCTAGGGGCACATACGAGTAAACAAGTTCTTCTATCTGATCTCTGAGTGTCTTACACCACCATGCAAAGCACCGAGTGAGGCTTTCAGAAGAGCAGCTTGGGAATGGTTTAGGGCAGAAGTAACTAAGAAAGTGCAGGCTCAGCTACGAAAATTATAATTTCCCACTGGACATCAACTATCAATTGAGCTATGAAGTTCAATAAACTCTTTTTTTTGTAAAATAAGGTTACTTATATCCAGGTCAGCTTATACTCAATAAATAAAGTATAATTTGTTGTGTGAATCAATTTTTTATTCTGCAACACTTTGTCTGATTTTCAGTTCAGTTTTCTGTCATCAGAAACCAACCTGGTTGGTTCACAAAGTTATTGTTAAATGCCTATCTTCAAACACTAGAACCAGGTAGATAATAGAAATCCGAGGATAAAGTTAGGAGGTAGGTCTCCAACCTATGGTTGTTAAGGGGTTAAACAAATGTGAAAACATAAGCATACAGTACGCTTGTTTATGTCTTTATTTATATTATCTATTTACTCCTCTCATGCACTGTCATCTTAAATCTTGATATAAAGTCTGCAGATCCTGGGAAAAAAAGGAAAGACTAAAATAACAAAGACCAATAAAGTTTATTGAGTGTATCAGAAAGATGGAGCGAGAAGGAAGCAGACAGCGGGAGCCAAACAGACTCTTTCTTCTGAAATCATAAATGTATACAAGAGTGCAGGCTTTATTGTGAAATATACAGTTGGGAATTGTGCTGTAAAACCCTGACATTGTTACAATAATGGCGCACATAAAGGATTTTAATAGGCAAGTCATGATTATTAATGGCTGAAATGGCAATAATCTTGTATATATGTTGTACTTTCAATATTAGGATACATAGTGCAACATGAATCGAAGTTTCTGATATAAACAATGATACTTTATCAAACATGTATAAAAATGTTGATGTCAATCAATAAAAAAAGTAGAACTTTTTTTGCAAGAGAAATATCACTCTTTGAAGGACTATTGACCTAGATATTAGCTAGTTACGGTTACGGTTATGATTAATATTAATAATATTAATCATAAATGTACTACACTTCCTTTTGCAGATGCAACATCTTATGCATATGTAAAGGGGTTCTTTATTAACCTCCCTGGCGGTTCACTGAGGTGCAGATTTCTGTACCAAAAGTGATACA
>CM070035.1:42042281-42072089 GCA_036250615.1 Ptychadena robeensis | reverse complement strand
GATAAAACATTTATAAAACATTTACCCAATCCAATCAAGATAAAAACAAATGTAAAAAAATGAAACAAATTTTTTTCTGTAGCTTTAAATCTCCTGCCCGGCGCGTGACGTCATCGGCACATGAGTGCAGATCACGGAAATAGCCAGAGACATTGGCTATTTCCGGATCGGCTCGGGTGCAGCCGGAGACAGATCCCACTAGCAGAAATGCTCAGCGGGATCGTTTCTGCTAGCGGGATCCACGTTGAGCTGGATTATAGAAAGGCATTTCTATAATCCAGTTCAAAAGTTTAAAAAAAATATTAAACTTAACATTAAACATAAACTTAAAATTATTTCTGAGTGCTTGTATAGGAATTTTGGAGGGTTTTGCACAAATGAAAGGAAAAAGATTGTGGAAAAAGCCCACAAATGCCCATAGACAGCATGGGGCGCCCAGACAGAGTTAAATATGGCCTAAGCTGCAGGGGAACACATCTGATATTTGATTGTTGTCTTATTTACCATATTTTATGGCTTAGAGGACGCTACACTGTATAGGATGCTCCCTATACAGCGAAGCATTTAATCATGGTTAAAATACCAGGGAACTACCGCTCTGTCATTCAGAGCACCATGCTCCAATTGGCAGAGTGGGAGTTAAAGGAGGTGGAGAAGCTGTCAGAGGCTTCCCCCCCTCCTGTCCTGCTCTGCCGAGCTGTATGTGAGCAGACTGAAGCAGCCACTCAGACACATTGCCCTGCCGATGGACGATCCATCCATCCACGGATGAATCTGCTGGGCTGTGGATGTAAGCTGGCAGTTTCAGCCAGCTCCATACACTCTGAGCAGGAAAAAATCCACCCGCCGATGGGCTGGAAGCTCACATACACAGCCCTGCAGAGGGGCGATGCGTCTGTTTATGTATGGACAGATCATCCCTCTGCTGGGCCGTGTGTGTGAGTGGCTGTTTCAGTCTGCTCTAGTGACAATCATGTTCGCCCTCCTTCTCGCCAGTGGACAGTACGGGTGTTCGACCCGCCCTGTTCGCCGGCAAGAAGGAGCCCTCTATTCTTCCTCCGGTAGGATCATTAGCAGCGAGATCCCGCCGCAGGAAGAACATTTTCCCTGAACAAACCGGCTCGCAAACTCGGATGTGACGTCACTAGCACAACCAGGAACTAGAGGCGGGGAATTTGAATCTGTCCGCCAACGGGCAGACGGCGGACTTTTGCGGACGGACACGGCCGAAGTTCGGCCATCACTAGTCTGCTCACATACAGAGCTGCAGCTAAACTCAGTGCCCTCAATTGTGAGGGAAAAAAGTGAGCCCGGTAGTGCAAAAATATGGTACCTAAAAACATTCTCATTATATAATTGTCAGCGTATGGCACAGACAAATAGAATCTTAAATATTAAGAATATGAAATGCTTCTAACAGAACTTAAATAATGTTAAGGACTATGTGCTGAGATCTTTTGAAAACTACTTACATATACAATGCTCAAAAAATTAAAGGGGACACTTAAATAACACAATGTAACTCCAAGTCAATGACACTTATGTGAGATCAAACTCATCGGCCGATGAGTGGCCGATTTTTGTCCTGACCGACGGGCGTGCGCGCTTGCGCTCTCGCCGTCGGTCAGAGGAAAAATCAGCCGCTTATCGACAGATCCCTGTCGCCCCACAGCTCAGTCGGCCAGAGAACGGACATGTCCGATAATCTCTGGCCGATGGAAGCCGATGGCATTAGCTTCAATGAAGACCATCATCTTCATTGAAGCTAATGCCGGCACACAAAGGGTGCCGGCTGACTGAAGGGGCCCCATAATGCACCAGGGTGCAAACGTGATGATGTCATCACGTTTGCATTCCGGTGATTATCGGAGAAGGTCTGTCTGCACCTGTCGGGGTGTGTATGGAAGCCTTTAGGTACTAACACTGACAATCAATTGTCTGGTGGAGATTATAGGCAAGTTGCAAGACATCCCCAATTAAGGAGTGGTTCTGTAGATAGTGACCACCAACCACTTCTCACTTCCTATGTTTTGGTCACTTTTGAATGCTGGCAGTGCTTTCACTCTAGTGGTAGCATGAGACGGAGACTACAACTAGTGATGAGCGGCATAGGCAACATTCGTATTCGCGGCATGCCGCAAATTTTTTGGAAAACATTCGGAAAATATTCGCATTCGGCAATATTCTTCTTATTGCAAAAATCTGCAGTTTTTTGGGGAATTTTGCATATGTCGCGAATATATGTTTAACTTGCATTGAGGGGCATGTTGGAAAAAAATTGCGAATTTAAGACGCCATCTTAGTGATTTTCCGCGAATTTTCAAAAGTGATGATTTTCGCAATATTCGCATCACCCCAATATTTGATTTAAAAACTGTTGATGGTCATAGGGAGTGTTGCTAAGCACTTGTTGCAGCCTTCCCATTCGTCCACTTGCATTGAGAGGCATGTGTAATGGAAACAAAATACCGAATATCCGGAATCGCAAATATTCGGCAATATATTCACCATCTTCTCAAATTTCCGAATTGCTGATATTGGCGATTAATATTCGGAATCCGAATATTCGCGATCATCACTATCTACAACCCACATAAGTGGCTCAGGTAGTGCAGCTCATTCAGGATGACACATAAATGCAAGCTGTGGCAAGAAGGTTTGCTGTGTATGTCAATGTCCAGAGCATGGAGGCGCTACCAGGAGATGGGCCAGTACCTCAGGAGATGTGGAGGAGGCCGTAGGAGGGCAACAACCCAGCATCAGAATAGCTACCTCCGCCTTTGTCCTGCAAAATGACCTCCAGCGGGCCACAAATGTGCATGTGTCTGCTCAAACAGTGAAAAACAGATTCCATGAGGGTAGTATAAGGGCCCAACGTCCACAGGTGGGGGTTGTGCTTACAGCCCACCACCGTGTAGGATGTTTGGCATTTGCTAGAGAACACCAAGTTTGGCAAATTCGCCACTGGCGCCCTGTGTTCTTCACAGATAAAAGCGGGTTCACACTTCAGCACATGTAGGAGACCATCCGCTACCTCATCAGGAGCATGCCCAGTCATTTTAGTAAGGTCATACAGGCATGTGGAAGCCACACACTACTGAGCCTCATTTTGACTTGTTTTAAGGACATTACATCAAAGTTGGATCAGCCTGTAATTTTTTTTCACTTAATTTTTTTGTGTCATGCCAAATCCAGACCTCCATGGGTTTATAAATGTAATTTCCATTGATAATTTTTGTGTTATTTTGTTGTCAGCATATTTAACTATGTAAAGAGCAAAGTTAATTTAATAATTCATTCAGATCTAGGATTACTTCTTTTTGTGTTCCCTTTATTTTTTAAGCAGAATAGTTAGAAAAAAATTGCTATACATTATGCTGTATGTTCTACTATGGGTAACACTTCATCAGGTTAATCTCTCAAATTAAGCAAGTGATGCTGTTGTCTGTTATAGATAATGGTTCAGCTTTGGTTTTCTCACTTTTTTTTTATCATTCTGCACGCCATAACATTTTGAAACTATATTAACCTCCCTAGCGCACTGCTGAGGTCCAGATTTCTGTACCAAAAGTGCACCATAGATTTTAATAGTAAATTTTTCTTTATGTTGTAGGCCTGTAACTTCCCAAAATATGTCCGTACTAATAGACATCCGGAATACGATAATGTTTGAAACAAACAATTATGTAAAATAAAAAATAATTTTTAAATAAAATTTATGAAAATACACAACAATTAGGGAACAAAGCTATGCTGCTATGTACTAAACATCGCCCAAATAAAGTCACTGGTGCCCCAGATGTGTCCATTTGCAGTTAACCCTCTCTAACTTGGTGTGATGAAATCAGATGTTTAGTACATATGTGCACATAGAGAGCAGTATTCTTCATAGAAAACTGCTTTCATGCAATTTACTTTTCAAATCTCCCGCCGCCCCCAACCACCCCCCCCCCCCCCCCCCCCCCCCGATGTGACGTCATCATCATCACGTCACTCGGAGGGGGGGAAGAGACGGAGTCGGCTGCCTGCATGTCACATCGGGGACACCGGGACAGCGCAAAACAGTAAGTATGCGCTGCCGGAGTGTACTGGACAGCAGCATCCTGTCCAGTGCTATAGTAGCAGTAGCAGCGCTGAATGAGATGCTGCCGTCCCGTCCGCTAGGGCGGTTAAAAACCATTAAATAAAAAAGGCTGTGTTTGCCCCATATGTACTGATAAAATCAACAAGCAATACATTTTTAGATATTTTGTGACCTTTTTAATCTTATAACCTTATTTATAACTTAAAATGTATCTAAAGCTTTACGTGTCCTGCTTTTTATTCCAAAAATGAATTTCCATATTTCCTTCACATTGAATTGACTTAAGCATGACTTGTTCAATATGTAACTGCAGAAACCTGGGGAAGGCTGTCCTTTCAAGTTGACATGCAGAAAAGTAATGACATAATAGCCTGAAGTGTATTGCTTTGCCTGGACTCCATGATGAATCGCATATATGTAACAGACATGTCTACCCCTTAAGGAAACATTTTGATTCTGGTTCCAGATGGCTAATGTTGCATCAAATGTTCTGCTACTTAGTATGCATGTATTGTGAACTGTAGCATGCATCATACATTTTAATTTTTTTTAGTTACAGGCCATCTAAATTGTATTATGTGTCTGACAACTAAGGAAAATAAAACTATTCTTAAGGAAGAACTCATACCTAAAAGCTAGAGTTTTTTTTTCAAAATGTATAAATAATAAGCAAATTCTTGAAATATTCTTTATCTAAATGGTAGTTAAATTCTCAATGTGAATGTTAGTATATAATCCTCCTCTGTTGACTTTAAATATCCAATTATGTAGCAAAAATACAACAGCTCTGCAAGAGATTGGTTGTAGTGGACAGTTTAAGACTATGTTTCCATTACGTCGGGACCCCTCAAATACGCTTAGCGGGGGTCCCTGACATAACAGATAGACTTAAGGCTGAACGTAGTTGAGCATGTTCAGCCTCTGCACCGACAGATGTGTAACCAGACCACCAGGCCGAGCAAAATATGTGTGTGATAGGTCGGGATCCCTGTTAAGTGAGGGGTCCCGATGTATAATTGAATCAACCCCTTAGCCTCCCTGGCAGTATCGTTGTTTCTGTTTTTGATATTTTTCTGTTTAATGTGGTATGTGAAATTGAATTCAACTTGATCAACAATGGAATCTGTTACCGGCCCGCCCAGACATGTGAGGACTTGGGATGCCTATGAATGTAGACAGATAAATGGCTCTAGCAGCCACTTTCCCCGATGCCATCACTGACATGGATCTAGGAAGAAGACTCCAGATGGAAATGCAGGACAATGCTGCCAGCTTGCCTGGAACAGGTAAGCAATCCCAAGAGTCACTCATGGTTACAGCTTTTAAGATTTAAAGCGAATGTAAACAAAAAAAAAAAAAAATATATATATATATATATATATATATAACATTAATCTTTGACTTATCTGTGGGCTGGAACAATGGTGTAGGTCTTTACATTCCTTACAAAATATACTTATCTCCGGTTCCGAAAGTACAATACAGCCAGTGGCCACTGGGGGGCACAAATTAATGGTTTTCAATGGAGAAGACATGTCTGTGTAGTTTTCATTAGACAGCCTGATGATGTATTTTCAAAAAAGTTCTTAAATCCATATTGGTGGAATTTTTCGACTAGCTCACTGCATGAGCTGATTGAAAAGCCTCTGAAAATGATATCATCCCAAAAATTGCTGGATATGTAGAAAAGGGAACATTTGAAAAAAAAATATTTTTCTCTAGCATATGTAGTTTTTGCATAAATTAATTTCAAAATAAAATTTTTTTGTGGTAGAGCAATACTTTTTGTTGTATACCGCCAACCCTTCTCTACATCTCCAGTATGTTTGGTAATGATACCATGCTCAGGGGCTTTGAAATTAACTCTAAATCGTTTGGAAAAAAAATCGACCATCTCTATATACCCCAAACATATAGAGGCTGTCTAGTATGTACCTATAAATTCTTTTAATTCCTGCCCACACCTCACTAGTCATATCACTAACTGTCTCTCAGGGGAGCTCACAATCTAATGTTATCTTATCTTTATACATATACATGAAGTAGGTATGTATATTAATACGTATATATATTCTGAGAATATGAATGTTAACCTCCCTAGCGATATGCTCGAACCCAGTTCGGGCAAAGGGGCGCTGCAATTATCGATACGGGTTCGGGCACATCATGGGAGCTCACCTGCTTCGCCGCCGCCGTCTTCTCTATAATCCAGTTCAAAGTGGATCCCGCTAGCAGAAAAGCTCGCGCTGAGCGTTTCTGCTAGTGCAATCATCTCCGGCTGCACCTGAGCAGATCCGGAAATAGCCGAGGTCTTCGGCTATTTCCGTGCTCTGCGCTCGTGTGCCGATGACGTCACGCGCCGGGCGGGAGATTTAAAGGTACAGAAATTTTTTTACACTTGTTTTTATTTTGATTGGATTGGATAAATGTTTTATAAATGTTTTATCCACTCCAAATCAAAAGAAAAGAAAACAAGTGTAAACTTATAAAAAAAAAAAAATGTTTCCAAAAAGATTTTTTTTTTCTGTACCTCTAAAGCCGGCCATAGCGCTTCAATCTCTGGCTGATTTTGCGAATGATCACCATGCACATTCGGGGTGATCGCTTGGTAATTAATCGCAAAATGAACGCGCCCACCTGGAGCAACCGTTCGTACTCGCACAAAACTTTGATCAGCCAGAGAACAAAGTTTTTTCGTAAATGGTGTATTTCGAACGATTGACCATGGCATGATGATGTCATCATGCTGCGGCCGATTGTTCGATAAACGCCCGCCAAACATAGCGTCTATGGCTGGTTTAACCTCCCTAGCGTTGCGCCCGAAGCAAGTACTGGCGCAGTCTGATCGTGAATCAAACTGCGCCCGTGCCGGAATCAGGCGCAACCGCTGGCTCTCTGTGTCCCTGCAGCATTTCTACAAAGCTGCAGGCACACAGAGCCTTTCCGCCGGCAGAAAGGTAAAACACTGTATCACTTTTGGTACAGAAATCTGCACCTCAGAGAACCGCCAGGGAGGTTAACATACAATCTGCAGGGTCCAGACACAACACATAGTGTACAGCTCTGTGTGAAAGGTAAAGTAAAGACACCAGGTAGTGATATGACTGCACAGTAGACACAAGCCAAGCACATGAACAGCATGCTCTACAACATTTTCATCAAGTTCTGGGTGATAGTCACTTTAAATCAGGCATCAATAATTATCATCATAGACAGTGAACTGAACATAGTAGGGGATTCTTGACAGCCACAGTGTAAAATTCCTTGGTGTTTAAACCTGCTAGCAAGCAAAACTGACCTGTGTAATCTATTCTAATTAAAACCAGAGGCCCCAATTGCATATAGGGCTGCCACCTGGACGGTATTTTACTGGCAATACTGCCTAAAATGGGATTTGTTCCAAATGCTGTCAATATTTGCATTGCAAATGTACAATTATTTTTATAGAAATTTTGCCTTTTTAAAATTTAACTAGTCGAACCTAGAAAGAAACAACATGCTACCATCACCAAAATTGCTGGAGCTGTAGAGAAAGGTTGTTGGAACATTTGAAAAAAAAATTAAGTATTGTTCTAGCAGATGGAGTTTTTGTATAAATTAAGTTCAAAGTCGAAAATTCTACTTCAACTAATGATAGTGAAACTTTTTGTGCTAGCTGATTTTGTAAGTTTATTGCAAAGCCTCTGAGCGTGTCATTATCACAAAACTTGCTGGAGAAGGGTTGTGGAAACATTTTTTAAAAAGTATTGATTTATTTTTTGTGAACTTCTACTTGAAACTAATTTATGCAAAAACTACATATGCTAGAACAATACTTTTTTTAGTAGTATACTTTCAATGCTTCTCTAAATCTCCAGCAAGTTTGGTGATACCAATGATCAGGGGCTTCAATTTTATTTATGCAAAAACTGCATGTACTAGCACAATACTCTTTTTTTTCAAATGCTTCCACAAACCTTCTCTACATCTCTAGCAATTTTAGTGATGATACCATGTTCAAAAAGCTTTGAAATTAACTCAAAATGTCACCTAGTTGAACAAATTCACTCATTAAAAATTAATAAATTTGAAACTTCAATGAAATTTGAGTCCAATTTTGAACAAATAAAATGATCTCCAATTCGACAGAGTACTCTGCTGTGTTTTCTTGCCCTCCTTCCTCCCCTCTACCCATTCCTGGCATCATCGATGATGCTGGGCATTTGGGGCGGGAAACTGACACCGCCCTCATAACATGGAGGTCAATGGTGCCGCCCCACCCCTCTTCTCCAGCATCATCAATGACATGAAAGAGGTGGTTCTGGAATTGATCAGCGAGTCTGTCTAAATTCAGAATTGCCGCGGTCTACCCGGGGATTTGTTTTGTAAACAAACTTACCAGAAGCTATACTTGGGGTAACCACTAGGGAGATTAAAGTCTTCACTTTCTCTCACAGCTTACCTGCTCAATTCAGCAACACAGGTATTGTTGGCATAGTAACACCTAAGAGTACTATGTAAAATGATTCTAATTGAACCCTGTATATATTCACTTAAGGTGGGTTTACACGTCAAGATTTTTGTTTCGTTCAACTTCAGATTCGATTTTTTGTTAGATTTTTTATCGGATTTCGTTCGTCCATTTAACAAAGGTAATTAGATTTTTTTTTTATTTTTGTACAACCGACGCAAATATCGAATGAAAAAAAATTGGCGGAACCACAAATGAAAAATCTTTCAGATTTTTTTTTTTAGGAAGTGATGTATTCTGTGGATGTATACTGTGGATGTTTACTGTGATGTATACTGCAGCATACTGTACACACACACACCTGTATATTCACAGTGTATTCAAACTCATACACACATATCGCTATTAACAATGAACATTTAATAGGGAAATATATCTATTTTTGAAACACCTTATACCACAGCTATAGTCAGCACGTTGTTACATTCGTCCACAATGCAATTGTTTCGTTCAGAAAGTTCTACTTGGAAAAAATATTTCATAAAATAAAAAATATAAACAACATCATAGACGAATCAAAATCATACATTGTAAAAATCCCAACATTCATTGTGCAGGAAATACGTCATGCTACTGGTTAAATATCGAGTCAAAAAATATCGAGTGAAATAAGGAGCATTCGTTTCTTACACGAAAAATAAACAACAGATGAAAGTTTACCAACATGTTCGATAACCTTGTGGACGATTTTTGGTCAGATATGGAACAAAAAAAATCCATCGGAACAAATGCCCGTTCTAGATTTTTGTACAACAAACCAAAAAATAGTTTGTCGTTCATCTGTTGGACGAAAAAATCTTGACGTGTAAACCCACCTTAAAAAAGTCTGCCAGCATCCCAAAATATAAACACATGGAACAGAAAATAACACCTGGGAGTGCAGCAGCATATAGGCTGTGCTCATAATACTGAGGAAATTACCAGTGCTTAGACATCAATGCTCTCCCATAATTTCTCATAATTGTTCCTTTAATTTAAATATGGGCAAAGCCCCCCATACACCATACAATCTTACCATACAATTTCTGTACAATACACTTTTCTTCTACCAAAACCATGTAATATGAGGACCTTTCTAAACCTTCCAATCACTATGTATTCTATCAGGGAGGACCTGGCACTACATAGTTGTTGGTAGATCTAATGGAAATTGTAGGGAGTGATCTAAAGGTGTATGGGGGGCTTTAGGTAGTTTTCTAATGGCTGGCATCATCCCTAGATAGGAAAGGTAAAGAAAGGTAGATAGGTGCGACAATATGTCCAACAAAAAAACAAAATGGCAATGTTATACAAAGCAAAGACATAGTGTGTGGCAATATATTGAACATTAAATAAAAAATTCCCAAGTTTGATGTCTTTGTGCTGGTCTCTTAAAAGTCATATAAATCATGATACGTTAAAAAAAATGAGTTTGTACATCCAGTAATAAGCTTCCAGAGTTCACTTATCTAGTGTAGCTTAGGAAGTGAAAAGGGTAATCAGATTGATCACTGAGACATGCTTTTTTTTCTAACTGTAATGAGGCCTCAAGAAAAATGATGTAATCTCCTCTGCATCTGTTCATATGTAAATCAGAATCCTCCATATTACAGTTTTGCCTTATCAGAGGACACAAAATGTAGTGTACTGTCCATTGATTTCCCTAAAGTAGGTAAGAGTAGTCCTCTTAAGCCTTATACATTATAGTCTCTGTTTTTAAATATTTACCGTGGAAATAAACACTATAGGATAAAGGAAGATTAGTAGTACCTTTTTTAGAAATACTTATCATTTATTTTACAGTATGTTGTAGATCATATTATAGAGCAGGTAAGCACAGTGATCTAAAGTCCCCTTCTGAAGTATAAGCATTATTATGAAAAACAAAACATTTCTATGCAAACAGACCTTGAAGATTACAGTTTGTGAGCAAAATGTGCCAGATGGCAGTGTCCAAGACTGATTGATTATGTCACATTCTGATGATCCTTTGCTGGGGCTGTTTGCTGCGTTAGCAGACGTTGCTAGGCTCATGCCAATGACCTTGTTTTGCTAAACATGATAGGAGGTTAGCAAGCCATTGCTCATCGGAAATATGCATTCAGTGTCTTTTTATGCAGATTCTCTCGTTAGGTCATTCTTTACTCTCCGTGTACCAAGAGTACTTCAAAACACACTGTAATGCTTTAAAGGAGATGATTTAAAACTGATCTGGAGTATGGATAGGGTTTTAATTTACTCAAACGAAATCATCAGCAAATCATGATTCATTCAATCAATAAAATTTAAAATTTATTTAATTACCAATATATCATTTTTTTAAATGAGCTGCTTTTACCCACTAAGCCAGGGAGTAAAAAATAGAAATTAGTATAAGGCAGTAGTCATCAAGACAATTCTATCATCCTAATGGCATAACTGCACCACAGGCTTTCAATCAGTTATCCTAACCATAATAATCAGTATGAGTATGAGCATTCTAATTGGCAGATGGTCTGCACATTCCTCTAGAATGTAGACCTAGTTAGTTACCTGATGACCATTTCATTGATACTGTGCAGCTTGTAGCCTGGTTAAAGTTGGGTCCTTAAGAGTTTTGCACTGGGCACAGCTGTATAATAACTTTGACTATGTACTAAGTGACGAAGTCCACTTAACTGATAACATTAAAAAAACTGTAGTTAATAACATGGCACAATGGACACATTGAATTAGCATATATGCTCACATATAAGCTTAGATTTTTGTGCCTTCCAAAAGACATTTTAAATGAAATTTTGAGAAAGCAATGTGCAATCGTGTCTTTTACAGCTGCAGTCTTCTCAACTTTCTTCTTGTCTTCTAGGATCCATCTTATAATTATTTGTTAGAAAATGACTCATACTGCCAACTAGTGTTCTGAATGACTAATTCAGCTTAATTATGTATTTGATACAAGAACAGCCAGAACTTGTTTGGGACATGTTTTCTTGTGGCTGAACCAAGCTCAGAGTTCAGTTCCTTAAACAGTGACGCAGATCCTGGCAGGATCAACAGCAGTAATCTAAGGAAATAATCAGGAGCGTAGTACAGTAACAAACAGAGATCAAGCCAAAGGTATCAGATAACAAATGGGAAAAAGATGAAGTATAATCCAGTAATCAGTAGCCAAGGGTATATACATGGAAGATAAAAATGATGGAACAGATAAGCAACAGCAGCAAAGCAAGATATCGGCATGGAGCACAATAATCTGGCAAGGAGAAAATGAACAGGCATGATATATAAAGGAAGGGTTTATCAAGAACTAGGTTTCGTGGTAGTTTTTTCAAGAGACCCAACAAGGTGTAAAGTCAGACTAGTAGGTGACTCAGCAGATCTGTCTGCAGCCAGACTCTGAAGCATCTGCGGGTTCAAATTCTGACAGTAACCACACCTTCCAGGACTGCTAAGGTTCTGGTTTGTGAGGAAACCTGTGATGGTAATGCAGAGTCAGTCTGGGGGCGTGCACATTTACCTCTGATTTCCAATGATTTTCTGCTGGACCTTCCCTTTGCATCAAGTATTGCAGTTTGTTCCTAAAAACTCTGGAATCAAGGATACACTCAACCACAAACTCTTCTTCCATTTGGACATTAACTGGTGGTGGAGGCGGCAGGACTCTCCCAGGAAGGGATTTGCATGGAATGGCTTGAGAAGCGATACAGGGAAGACAGGGTTAATCTTCATATCACCAGGGAGTTGAAGGTGGAAAGACACCTTTAATTTGAGCAGTACTAGTAAACGGTCCCAAAAACTTTTGTCCCAACTTGGAGGAGGGAAAATGAGTCTTTAGATGCCGGGTATAGAGCCAAACTTTATTACCAATAAAAAAGGAAGGAGCTGCTTTGCAGTGTCTATTAGCAGTTATCTTGTACCTTTCCTGAGCCTCTTTCAAAGTCTCAACCAACTTCTTCTGCGCATGCAAGGCAGTTAATCTGCTGGTTATAGTGGGTATTAGAGTGGAAATAGGTTATGGATAAAAACTGGATGATGACCAGTGTTCAAGAAAAATGGGCTCTGTGAAGTGGTACTATGCTGAGAATTTGTGTAAAAAAAATCTGCTGTTGAAAGATAGTCCACCCAATTGTCTCCGAGATAACTGATGAAACAATGAAAATACTGCTTCAGAGTTTGATTGGTCCTCTCGGTTTGACTGTTAGACTGCAGATGAAAGGCAAAATTAACAGTGATGTCTAGGGCAGAGCAGAAATTTTTCTAAAATCTTGAGGTAAATTGCACCTTTCTATCGTATACTACATTATTAGGGATACCATGTATCCAGAGTATGTCACAAATTATCAGTGTAGCCGTCTGTTCAGCATATGGTGAGGGAGGTAGATCCACAATAAAATCCATAGAAATAGGTCAAGCAAGAGGCGTCATCGTGCTTAATGTCTTTTTTGTACTTCGGCCACCAAAAGGAACGTTATAACAATTCTCCAGTCTTTGTGACCCCAAAGTTAATAATCATGCACTAGCAGGAGAACCTCTACTCTAGCAGATTCAGGAACATAAATTTGATTGGATTAAGTCCAGAACCCATTCTAAAAGTTTAGGGTAATATCTGCTGGTGGATGGCCAAGGGGCGGGTCTTTAATAAATGACCGGAGTTCTTTGGATGTAGTGGCCCCCAGGAAGTTCCATTTAAGTAAATCGGTACTGTCTGAGTTGCTTTCTTGAAGGGGATTGGACAGGGTTCGAGATAAAGCGTGGGCCTTTCCATTCATTGATCCAAGTCTGTAGGAGATCACAAAGTTGGACCTGCTGAAAAACGGAGTCCGTCATACTTGTCAGGCTGACAGCCTCTTGGCAGAATGGAGAAATTCTAGGTTCTTGTGATCTGTGAGTACCGTGACAGGGTGATTTGACCCTCTCAGGAGGTGTCTCTATTAAGAAAAGGTATCTTTGATTGCAAGCAGTTCTTTATTTCCTATATCGTAATTCCTTTCAGCAGAAGACATTAGGCAAGAAAAATAAGCGCAATGATGAAGCAGCATCTTATCTCCAGTACGCTGAGAAAGAATTGCTCCCACAGCGTAGTCTGAAGCATCTACTTCCATAAAAAAAGTAGTGTAGGATCTGGATGAACCAGGGATGCATTGAATGCAGCCTGTGCCTCCGGTGACCAGAAGAAGGTTTCGTCTTTCTTTGTAAGCTGCGTGATAGGTGCAAACACTCCCTTATGAATCTTCTGTAAAAAATTACAAACCCAACAAACCTTTGGATCTCCTTAACATTTTTTAGTGTTGGCCACTCCACTGCTGCTTTGATCTTAGTAGGGTCCATCCTCAGCCCTTCCGGAGAAATTATGTAACCCAAGAACTGGATCTGAGTCTGTTCAAACTCACGTTTCTCCGATTTGATGTACAGTTTATTGTTTCTCAGCTCTTCAAGGATAATATAGACAAGTTTGCTGTGCATGTTTGCTGTGCAGGGGTCACCAAGAACTAGGTTTCATGGTAGTTTGTCCAAGAGATCCAACATGGTGTAAAGTCAGACTAGCAGGTGGCTCAGCAGACAGGGCAGAATCCTGACAGTTCTATGAATACACGAGTATGGGTTATATGAGTATTCCCTGATGGAACAGAAAGCCCCTAGTAAAATTAAAAGTAATAATTTTTCAGTAGTTATAGGATAGTTTCCTAAAGTGCTCATTGAATGAGCCCCTCGTCAATCCTGGATAGCGAATATGGCAGTATACAGTATTCATGTGAGAAAGGGGCGTAACGGAGGAAGAGGAAGAGTAAAGCAATAATACTGATTACCAGAATTAATTGATCACCTCATGAAAGCTGCCATCATCCCAACACAACATAGACTTTTCATATTACCACTTGTGGTTTCTCATAGATGCCGTATCTTCCCTTCCTTCTTAAATTGATGCTCTGTCAGATCGCCCATATTTTTATATAAAGTGTATTGTAGGTTCTGAATATTCTTTATTTTCAGGGGTAATATCATCTCGTGTGTGGTTTCCCATAGGGATAGAATGGGGTAGTTTGGGATAATTTACAGCTGCCTGCTAACTGCCCCCACAAAATTCACAACTGCTCACTTAAACAATAAGGTTGCGGTTACACATTGCTTTGTGTTTCTAAAAAAAGCAAAAAAAAAAACACAAAATACAGAACCTGAAATATAGTGGCACCTTAGCTTTACTCTTGTAAAGATATTAATGTAATATACATCTAATATAATAAGAATGGCTTTTCAATTTCATCTTCAGCTATATCTGATCATTTTACCCATCAATGATTATATCCATTGGGTATTTGTAAAATGCTAATATATTCAAAATAATTATAATTTTGTAAAAATGATATTGCATCCATAAGTAGCAAGTGTGAAATTAAGTTAGAATGACTGTGTGCTTTTAACAAAAGGCTGTTTCATATTAGAAGGATATTAATATAATTGAACAGTTTAAACTAATGTAATAAGGCCAACGCATACACATTAATACTAAAATATTATATTCGCACCCTCTCGTGAGTAGCTGCAGTTGAGTTATACATTTAGATAATTATGTTATGTAGTATTAGTAATTCACAGTTAAATTGAATTGCAGGAAGTGCAAATAAATTGAAAATGTGGTCATATTTCTTGCTTTCCCTGTACGGCAAAAACAGAAATGTATTGATGTAAGTTATAAAATGGAGCACACATATAAATTCCCTAGGCTGCAATTGGATCAAATCATATTAAACCCGTAGCTCAAGCTATGTTAGGACTTTGCCATTGGATGGCAGTAACATTCTGCATCAATCACCCTTTGCGATTTCCAAATTAAATAAATAATGGTAAATACATGTTTTTTCACATTAACGGCTGACTGCTGAAAGTGCTGCTTTATTTCAGAAAATAAATAGTTTAGGTACTTGAATGCAATAAAATTTAAAGTCTAAGATTAAGTACATATTTATTGATTTTTTAAAAAATATAAATAGCCTAGGGCAAAATAGCATTTGACTTAAATTTCTTTATGGGATGAATTGAGTGTTACATTTGTAACGATAATAATACCCAGCTTTGTGGCTTTGTTTATAGCTATAGAGCATTTTAGAAACGTTCTACAAACTGGACTGAATGGGAAACATGCAGCACACAGAAGTTTGCTTTACAAATACAATTTACAATTTTAGATTGATCATAGTTGTGTCACAGAGTGTGTAATTTAATCAGAAATGGAAATATAGTATATTGTATACATGAATGTTAAATGTACAAATTCTTTCAGAATTTTTAAATATATTACAAGCTACTGAGTCTATTGATGATAGACAAGTGTTTGTCTAGGTATAATAAAGAAAAAACATAATCTGAATATTAATATATATACAGTGGCTTGAACTTTTCCACATTTTGTCACATTACAGCCACAAACATGAATCAATTTCTTTGGAATTCCACGTGAAAGACCAATACAAAGTACATGTGAGAAGTGGAAGGAAAATCATACATGATTCCAAAATTTTTTTACAAATAAATAACTGCAAAGTGGGGTGTGCGTAATTATTCAGCCCCCTGAGTCAATACTTTGTAGAAGCGCCTTTTGCTGCAATTACAGCTGCCAGTCTTTTAGGGTATGTCTCTACCAGCTTTGCACATCTAGAGACTGAAATCCTTGCCCATTCTTCTTTGCAAAACAGCTCCAGCTTAGTCAGATTAGATGAACAGCATTTTTCAGATCTTGCCACAGATTCTCGATTGGTTTTAGATCTGGACTTTGACTGGGCCATTCTAACACATGGATATCTTTTAAACCGTTCCATTGTTGCCCTGGCTTTATGTTTAGGGTCATTGTCCTGCTGGAAGGTGAACCTCCGCCCCATTCTCAAGTCTCTTGCAGACTCCAAGAGGTTTTATTCCAAAATTGCCCTGTATTTGGCTCCATCGATCTTTCCATCAACTCTGACCAGCTTCCCTGTCCCTGCTGAAGAGAAGCACTCCCAGAGCATGATGACCCCATATTTTGAAGTGGCCCATGGTGTGTTCAGTAGTGATGTGGCAGTGCTATGTTTTCCGCCACACATAGCGTTTTGCATTTTGGCCAAAAAGTTTCCATTTTTGGTGTCATCTGATCAGAGCACCTTCTTGTCTTCAACATGTGTTTGGCGTGTTCCCCCACAATTGGCTTGTGGCAAAACTGCAAAACTGGACTTCTTATGCTTTTCTGTTTAACAATGGCTTTCTTTTTCTTCTTGCCACTCTTCTCCCATAAAGGCCAACTTTCGTGGCAGTGCACGACTAATAGTTGTGTCACTATGGACAGATTCCCCCACCCTGAGCTGTAGGTCTCTGCAGCTCGTCCGGATGGTCACCATGGGCCGCTTGACTGCATTTCTGATCAGCACTCTCCTTGTTCGGCCTGTGAGTTTAGGTGGAAGGTCTTGTCTTGGTAGGTTTACAGTTGTGCCATACTCCTTCCGTTTGTGAATGATCGCTTGAAAAGTGCTCCGTGGGATGTTCAAGGCTTTGGAAAGTTATTTAGTTTACTTTACTTTCACTTTGAAGTTATTTATTTGTAAAAAATGTTTGGAATCATGTATGATTTTCCTTCCCCTTTGTATTGGTCTTTCACGTGAAATTACAATAAAATTGATTCATGTTTGTGGCTGTAATGGGACAAAATGTGGAAAAGTTCAATACTTTTGCAAACCACTGTACATACAAATATATATATATATATATATATATATATATATATATATATATATATATATATATATATATATATATATATATATATATATATATATATATATATATATATATATATAGTTACCTTGCCTTGAATTAAAACTCTCTGCAAATACAGTGTTTGCAACACCCAACTTACCTTGAACCAAAACAAGGGAAGCATTCGACATAATGTGTCTCTTTTGTGATTACCCACAAGTATAGAATGGATAGGTCGGAGGTGTTGAGTAGCAGCCACGCTGTAATGGTCAACTGAACCTAATCTTAACCTGCAAGGAATACACTGAGCCCCTAAATTCCTTAGCAATCAACCTTTGCTTTCCTAAAACCTCAATCAATAATATCAACCATACTTTAGCTCTTTTCTGTCTGCTATGACATCTCTTCACTGAAATTATGGATAGGCAGGTTGTTCTGTAGCAGTGAACTAACGGTAATTGTCAGCCATCCACCATCCAACTATCCACCAATAACATCCACTGCACACTGCAGGACACTTTAACTGAGTATTTGAATCTCCACTGAATATTGTGAGTACACTTACTTGGAAAGATGTTGTGTCTCTTTAGCCAGCAAAATAAGCATTGTTCTTAGTATAGACTTTCAGTGTTGGCAAAATTTGCATCAGGGGACTAAGGCATAGGTAGTGTACTGTGCATAGCTCCAATGACCAGAAAAAAAGGACAACCTGTCCTACTGTTTTACTAATGAAATAAATGACTTGAATTGAAATAATAATATCCCAGATCACCTTGAGTAAAATTCTCTGCAGTGGCGCATGTACAAGCCTGGATGCTGAATTAACAGGTTTGATCAGAAACTGCAATTTTGACACTCTCAACCACTCATCAGCCACAACCCTAGGCACAACATAAGGATGGTTGGCTTGTGATTAACAAGATGGCTACAAGATGGTGGTGCTGCAACTTATATGCTTTAAAGGCATTCTAGAGTTTGAGTCATAATGTACCATTTTCATTGAGAAAAAATTAAGGACACTTTCACAATGTATGTGCTTTCCAACTGCACCAAAAAACTGCGAAGTGATATGATTTGAAGACCATTGCTCTTTCTATGTATTTTTCCTGCCTGGCAAAATCGTAGCCGCTCCTCTGTCCTGCCACTGAGTAGCAGCACAGAAGACATCCCAATGAGCAGTGCCAGCAAGGAAAATATGTCATCAGGCTGTGTAATAAATGTATACAGGCTCATCTTCTCCATTGAAAACCAATATAAACGCCTCCAGTGGCCACTTGCTTTCTTATACTTGAATTAAACCTGGAAGCCTAGCCGATAAATATGGAATCTCTCACATGATTCCAGGGCAGAACAGAAGGTTAGTGCTAAACCATCCTTGTCCCGGATTGTAGGTACATAGCTGAGTTGTATACTGTAGTTATCTTTGCAGTCATATGACCTAAGATATGTAAGATATGTGGTAAATCTGATCATGCTCTGATGGAGGTGGTATATAGGCTTGCACAAGGAAGATCAGATTGCTTAGTGTGGTCGCTGGTGATTATGCCAGACCAAGTGAATGACAATACAAAATTATATATACTAAAAGACAATGCTATTTGGAAGCCTAAATGGCAAAAAAATATTAGGTTTACTGATAGAGTGAGAGAGAGAGCATCAGATGGTCAAACTTTGCTAAAATATGTGCACAGTGGGAGCTTGTCACAGATCGCAGTGTTACCCAGCGATCTATAACTACAGGTGGACCCTCTCCCTGTTCTTCTGCTGTTCCTCTTCTAAAACCCCAGAGGAAACAAACCTATCAAAGATCAGCTCCCTCTGCTGGTGGTTGTAATGATGGCACTTGATGTGGCTCCTGTTTAATTGCTCTCTCTGCTGGGTGGTTCTGGTATCTTCTTAAATAAGCACTCCTTATCTCTCACCTGTAAGTCCTGACCAATCAAATCATATGACTTAGCTGTTGCTGCCTGCCCTGACTTCACTTCTGTCTACCTTGTTTTGGACTTCCCTACTGTCAGCTGTTGCCAGTGACTGTAGCTAAGGGTTGAAACCTGGGAGTCTCCCACAGCAAAGCCCATCATTTCTTGCGGGGAGCTCCTTAGGCTCTGTGCCTTGGTCTACACTTGTCTGGTAGCATGGTGGGTCTACCGTGCCTATGGTTCACCCGTGAGCGGGCTACAGGGAAGTTTTTGCTGTGTTGGGACCTATCAGTGTTTACATATTCTGAAATAGGGTGCAAATCTGCAGGTGCATAGAAAAGGGTCAGGCTGCTCTTAAAGGCCAGAACCCATAAGATTCTTGAAGTGAAGGTGTGCCTGCGGGTAAAAGAAGGGGTTAGAAAAGTTATGTTCCCTTATTGTTAACCTGTAAGCCGGGATAGCCGGGATAGTTAAATTTGTATGCTGTTTTGAAATAAAACATAGAAAGAGGCAGTAACTACATCTGGGTCCATTTATTACTGGCCCCCAAGAACCTGCAGGAATTAAGCTGTTCCTATGGGAGAGAGTTCTATTTTTCCCTTAAAATAGAGAAATTGTAACCAGAACATTTGTTCCAATAAAATGATATATCCTCATCTCTAGGTCCAATGACTGTGAATTTTACCACATTTTCTGTCTCAATGACAGAAACAACCCTGATGGAACATTGATAGCAATAATTATTATATATACAATTTACCTGTGCTTCTACATACTGTATTTCCTTTACTTTGGTCCCCCCCTGCTGACAGGTCCTCTTCATGAAATGTTTTTAATGTTTTTTTTATCTATCATATAAGATCACAGATATAAACCCAGCAAATTAAATATTATGTTGCAAAAAGCGGAGAAAACACAAACCATTCTTTGCTTTATATATTATTTCATTGCTTTCAGATGAGAACACTAACATTTTAATAAAAAGTTTACGGATCATCTCGTATGCTAACAATGTATACGTATGTTTATATACAATGATTCATTCTCGACATAAATCAAGCGACACATTTGTATCCATTATGTAAATAACATAAGGAATTCCAATAGTGTATCAATGTTGTTGAGCAGATGGTATTGTAAGATTTACCACCCCATTACATTTGATGGGATTGAATTCATTTGTTTTTCTGGGTGTTCAGTGTCCTTTGCCTGACAGCCGGCATGACAATTTGTCTTTTAAAATTTCAGAGACTGGTTAAACCTTTACTGATTTAGAAATACAGTGTATACAAACAAAATGCGGATTTTCTTATCAAGATGGTTAACCTTTTCACAATCTTAGTTGCATGTTTTGTGGACAAGAATCATTGTCATATATAACACTGTATTTTACAACTGTAATATATATTATTCTGGTATCTCATTATGACCATTCTATATTCTGGTAGCCAAATTAAATACATTATTAGGGTGTGGTAAATGATAGCAAACATTGAACACATTTTTATCAGTTGAAAGGGCCGTAAGTGCTTCCGGAAAGTATTCACAGCGCATCACTTTTCCACATTTTGTTACAGCCTTATTCCAAAATGGATTCAATTAGTTTTTTCCTCAGAGTTTTACACACAACACCTCATAATGACAACTTCAAAAAATGTTAACTTTTTGGCAAATTTATTAAAAAGAAAAAAAAAACGGAGAAATCACATGTACATAATTATTGTACATTGCTGCAGTCATCTTTCCCTTTATCCTGCTGCTGAAACACATCCCCACAGCATGATGCTACCGCCACTGTAGGGATGGTATTGGCCTGGCGATGAGTGGTGCCTGGTTTCCTACAAACGTGACTCGCAGCATTCACACCAAAGAGTTAAATTTTTGTCTCATCAAACCAGAGAATTGTCTTTCTCATGGTCTGAAATTCCAGGCAGCAGGCAGGCTGCCATGTGCCTGTTACTAGTACTAGGAGACTAGGACTACCATACAGGCCTGATTTATAAATTGCTGCAGAAATTGGAAATTGCTGTGCTTCTGGAAGGTTCCCTTCTCTCTAAAGGACCCCTGGAGCTCTGACAGTGACAGAGTGACCATCCGGTTCTTGGTCATTTTCTTCCCCATTACCTCACCCGGCCCTTTTTCCCCATTACCTCAGTTTAGATGGCCGACCAGCTCTAGAAAGAGTCCTATTAGTTTTGAACTTTTTCCATGATTATCCTTCTGAGCGTTCTCCCCGAATTAACTCGGGCTGAGTTTCATGCATCATGAAACTCAGCCCCAGTTAGCTGGAGGAGCGCCCGAGGTCTCGCCATCTTCTGATGGGTCCGCCCCCGATCGTGTCACCGGTGACGCGAAGGGGGCGGTGGTAGGCGGCGCCATAGACCTCCGTCAAACTGGAGGGGCGTCGCCTTTCTTCAGCATAAGTCCGGCGTCTCCAGTGACGCCGGGCTTATGTTTACTACCCTGAGCTGAGCTGGCAATCGCGGCGGAGCACATTGTTATAAAAAAACCGTGCCACGTGGCAAACGCTCAGAAGGTTAAAAGGGCCACTGTGCTCATTGGGACCTTTAAAGCAGATTTATGCCTCAAGACAATCCTGTCTCTGAGGTTTACAGACAATTCCTTTGACCTAATGCTTGGTTTGTTTTTTGACATGAACCATTAACTGTGGGACCTTATATAGATAAGTGAGTACTTTTCGGAAAAACTAATTTGGTAGGTACAATGGTAATCCAAGGAAAGAAACCAAGGCTTTGCAGAGACGCTCAGTGAATATAAATGGAATGTCCTTTATTGTGTCGGTTAAAATTATTTTTAAACGGAATGATAAGGGACATTGCTTTTATATTCACTGAGTGTCTCTGCAAAGCCTTGTTTTTTTTCCTTGGATTGCCATTGTACCTACCAATAGGTAACTGTTGTTATCATTCTACTATGTTTTGAAGTAAATTATTACTTGCTACTTAAAGCAACGTCTTTAATTATGACTTGTTGATGGACGTGTTTTTAAAATACAAACCGTATGCAAATTCATTAAAATGCATACAATCCATGGGCCATCCACTGGTGGGGGTCATGAACACTGGATACAAGGAAGTTCACATGACTTCAGACATCCAATCATGTGCTAACATGTAAAAATTCATGGTTTTTACATTCCCATGGGATTTTTTTATAATGTTTCATAGTTTTTTTTAGCATTTAATAAGATATGTAGGGGAAAAAATTATCAGGGTGGGTTATCAAAGATCCATCTTGTAGCACGCAGCCCATCTGTTATCACTTTAACCATTTGATAGCTTGTCATAACAGAATTATGGTAACGTTTAAGACACTGTGACACAAGCATGGGTAGCTTTTAGAAATCCCATGAGATCTTTTACATAAATCATCAGTATATTACTGGACTGTTTTTACTTTCTCAAAGTTTTTACTTTGTATGTGACTGGGAATTCTTTGCAAAACGAATTTTCAAAATGTCCAGTAACTAACCCTTGCAAATTAATTTTCAAAATGTCCACTAACTAACCCTTGCAAAGTGATAAAGAGCCAAACGTCTTGAGTGAATGAACGTCAATGTATTAATAGCACTCTCATGAAAGAATCAGGGCAAGCTACAACTTTAGATTCAATATAGATTTATCAATCAGCTATTGATCTTCTTTTCATCCCCCTACAGTCTTTTTATTGTTATAGATGCGACTATATAAATACATGATTAAATTAAAACTTAATTGAACAGTGCAAACTCCTGCCAGTGACCAGTGCGCTGCCATAAACACTGGCAGTCTCTATGCCACTGCCTCGGCATTAGATGACTCAGGCGGCGGAGCTACATGCTGCTTTTTGCAAATATGATAAACAAAAGCTTTTCACCTTGAAAGAGGCTGCTGGATGGTTTTAACATTGTCCATTAACACATTTAAGCATCAGATATAACCTCCCTGGCATTTTCAACAGCGCGATACACACAATTGCAGCAGAGTACACTGTACACTGTACATAATTCCGTGCCCTCCCCCTTCCCTTCTTACAAATCGCTGCCATTGTGGACCGGTAAAACAAGGCTCTTCCATTAACATGGAGGTTTATGGCGCCCCCCCCAAACATTGATGCTAAAGACAGGTCGACGGGCCTGCAGCGATACAGATTCAGGTCAACTGAGACTAGAAACACTTTGCATGAAGGACTCAGGGGCTTCCTGTGGGGTGATGTTCATTATTGACTCCTGCAATCTAAGCTCCACCTTTATAGTTGTTTATGTTCCTTGGTGTGTTCCCTAAGTTCTCTACTTTGTACCAGCTCTGTTGCATAAATAAAACCTGAGAATATTGTAAGGAGGAATGTAGTTTTGCCCTAGTCTATGGATATAATCTCTTTATCAAGAAGACAACTCCATGAACTTGTGGACTAACCATTAATATGGGATCGTTGGATAAGAAAAGCTACACTAACAAGGATACCATTTGTAGTTTTTAGCAAAGTTTTTTAAGCCCAAAAGTCTGAAGTGAGCAGTGCCACCAGTACTAGCTAGTGATGTAATGCCAACAGTAGTTTACATTATATTGGCCATTTGTTTTATATTTTCCCATGTTTAAGTTAAACATTGAGTTCATTATTTGTCTTATTGTGTTTAGGTTCACCTTTAAGGTATTTAATGGCGGTTTTTAATGAGTTTATAAACTAATTTGCAATTTACCTACAATATGTGTTTGCTCAATGTCTCAATCACATGATAGTTCAGAGTTATTTCTGTTAATATTTGTTTACTTGTGTGTCTGTATGTAGGAAGAGATTAAAATTTTCATGTTTGGTGCAAGCAGGAAATACCCTGACTATGGTCATGGTTTATGTCTTATTATTATGTAATTTATTTGTTTCTCAAAAGTTTTGTAAAAACTGATAGGTATTGGGATGTAACCATATTAAAATTTCATTTAATATGCTATATACAGTATATATATATATATATATATATATACAATTTTGTTTCTTTATTACATTATACTCCCAGAGTAGTGAAAGTGGCTTTACCGCATGCCAAACTAAGTGCCACTGTATATTACAAGTGCTGTTACATAATAAATATGTGCGTTATCTGTGATCTCGATGGTAGTAATTGTCACAACAGGCTGCTATGTTACTTAGGTCCTCACAACAAGATTGTCTTGAAGTGCAGCTCTCTACACACAGATAAAATAATAATTAGAAATTTGTGGCTTCAAAGCTCACAGATTTCTTTAAAACAACTCTGGGTTGCTACAAATAATAGCTGGTTCCACTAAACACAATTAAATGGCAATTACTATTGCTATTAGTTTTTTTCAACCATACCTGATAGTTAGGCCGGACAGTGAACTTACATGAAGGTTTTGAATGTCTTGGTAACTACATCTGATTGGTATCTACAGTTGTGTTTGTACACGCACAGTGACCATTATGTAGGGGTTTAATCCTCTCTACTGGATATTTTTGTTAATGTTAATATAGGCAGTTCAACAGAGGCAAGAATAGAGATAAGTATTGTGACAGGAATATCCTGACAGCCAGGATTACTGCTATTTAAGGAAAAACAATCTTTATGTTTGCACATATAAGATACTTGGCAAAATGTGTTGGCCATTGCCTGTCCTACCCAGTAATGCTCTATGTAGAGGTGAGAAGGGAAGACAAGCAGAAGACCAATGGGAGATAATTATACAGATACTAGATGTTTCCCCAATACAACACAGGCCGTCATCTCAGGCAATACCAGACTTATAGCATCAAAATAGGAATGACGTAGCTCTTGGAGAATCATACAATCCCAATCCACAATTAGTGATGGCCAAACATGTTCGCTTTTCTTCCACCGTCGAACAGGACGGTTCGACCCACCCTGTTCACCGGTGGGAAGAAGGTGACCATTCTTCCGCTGGCCAGATCAGGTGCAGAAATATTCTTTCATGTGAGACCGTAGAGAGAAGCCGGTCTCTCATGAAGGAAAACCATCTTGAATTGATGTCAGTGACGTCACGTCTGGCTATCGAAACCGGGAACTGAGTGTTCCAGGTACCGGAAGCAATGCCAGTGATGTAGACATTCGTTTTGAATCTTCATTCGAAGATTTTTTTAAAGTCCGTTCTGCCTGTTCACGAACGGACCTGGCTGAAGTTTGGCCATCACTACTCACCATTTATTGCTGAAACATCCCATTAACCTCCATAGTATCTATTATAGCAATAACAGATTAAAGGAGAACTAATGCAAAAGAAAAAATCGCACACCTGTATATGATACCCTCTCTCTCCAGCATTAACACAATGGTCTTTGTGTTTTTATGAGGCCCCTGACCTTTATGAGGCCCCTGACAGTGTCCCTTTCTCAGTTTCCTTTAACAGAACAACTGAACAAAAGGAAACTGACAAACCAATTCACACTGGCGGGAGTGTTTACATGATCAGCTTTTATTTATATAGTCATAATTGCAAAAGGAAAAACAAAACTGTTTTGTAATTGTAGATCTCTCTTCTCTACAGGATGACCACTTTGCTGTCCATATATGGGTACATTCCTTATAGATACTGTAAAGGGTCAGAATGGCATTAAAACAGGATGCGTGTCACTAAATCAGCAGTTTTTTTTCTTTTTTGGTCTAGTGCAAAAATGATATTTGGTGCCCAATATAGTTTTTTTAAAATTTTATGTAAGAAATTAATGCTACAGATGTGTCTATTATTTGACATGTGATGTCACGTGTGATATATTATTATGCTTTGTTTGTTCCAGATTCAGGGATAAGTGAAATGTAAGTTTGTTCCCATATGAAAAGATTCATCATTATATGTCATAAGAAAGAATTATAGACGTTTTTTCACTAAATATCAAGGTTGGCCCATGAATTTGTCCAGGTTTTTAATTTTGGCTCATTTCTTTGTCATGTGGCCTGCTCAGGCTCAGGCCTGACACTTAAGCTGGCCATACACTTGTAGATTTTTGGACGATTGACCATAGATTCGATCAGAGCTTTCGATAATTTGATTAAACATTGATTGCCATAGAATCCAAAGCTATACCACACTGGGTGTTTGACATTCACTTGATTTTGTTTAAAAATAATTTAGCTTGTAAATTATTTTGATACTTTGTATTTATGCCCCCTGCTGTTCCTGACGGTCCCAGCTCGTCCAGCTCTGACCTGTTAGAACTGCACTGGACGAGCTGGGTTCGTCAGGCAGAGATCAGAGCCACAGGAGCACAAACTCACTGATCCCTGTGGCTCCGATCTAATGAAGAGGCAGCTGCAGGAGAATGGATAACCCCCCCCCCCTCCTGATATAATGACGACACATTAGGACGTAGACGGGAGTGTTAAAAATTTTATTGATAAGTGTTTTCTGCATTGAAAACACTATACAATATGATTCCCTGGGATTTACCTGAATAAATGATCCGGTGTCCCGATGTCCTCTACAGCTTTCTGCGTCTGTCTGCCAATGTGACAGACTGTCTGGGGGCGGGAACACCACATTGACGTCAATGAATTACATGCTGTCCTATGTAACCTGGCACATCTGCAGCGCCATCTTGTGGTTGCAGTGTTAATTTACCTGATACAGTTTCTTTTAAAATATAAATTTTTTTAGTTATTCACAAAGCATCTGAACATGTCATTATATTTAGGATGTCTACCAGACTCCTGTATGGACATACTTTGGGAAGTTACAGGCCTACAATGTAAAAAACATTTTTACATTAAAGTCTATGGTGCGCGTTTGGTACAGAAATCTGTACCTCAGCAGTGCGCTATCGAGGTTAAAACACTTTAGATTTTTGACAGATTCTATCAAAATGTACAGATATGTCCGATCACTTTTCGATTGATTTCAAGTTTCAATCACTTTTGGATTTAAAAATTGATCGCTTTAGGCCACACAAACGGAAATATCAAAGTTTGTATATCCAGCTTTAGGATACAAGCAACTAATGGAACAATATAATAGTGGTCCCACACTGGGCATATTAGTTTTTAACGTATTTTAATAAAAAAAAAAAACAGGACCTTAAATTAGAAAAGAGAAATACAATACAAACTGGAAGATCTCCCATGTGTATCTGCAAACATGTAACTAATAAGATGTAATTATTCCCTCATCTGATAACATCTGTTATATATTTATTTAGTTCAAAGGACAACTCTACATTTTAACCTAAATAATACTAGCACTTCCTCCAAATCCCCATAGCCCAACCTAGACATACACTTAACCTTACCTAGTCCAAAATATTGTTTGCTTCTGTTCACCACTGCACATCTATTACACAAACACTTAAATGGTCAAACTCCCAGCATCTCTTGACTTGGGGTTTCAGAATATGGTTCTAAGAAGACATTGCTTAGGAGAAGTGCAAGTACAAAAAAGGTACAAAAAAGGTAGAGAACCACCACTGTCATGAACAGGTAGGTGTTTACTAGGGGGTTATTTTCGATAAGATTTAAAGGCTGAGGCTCCACTGTGCTTTACATGTCAAAAATCAAGTGCATGAATTTTGGGTGTGCGTCCTGTTACACTTTGTATGCTCTTTGGGTGTGTTGTTGCATGCGTTGTGGACGCAAGGTTTTTTTTATTTCTATGGAGTTACATGCCTCTGAAAAATGCATCTGATGCACACTCATTGTTTTCTTTGGGCACGTCTGGTTCTTGGGATGCAGCATGATGCTTAATAAAAACGTTGCCAGATGCATTTTTCAGTGTCAGTCACAAGCGCTTACTGACGCTTAATTAAAAATGGGGAGCATACAAGAGATACCTGGCAATGCGTAGTAGAGCCTCAGTTTATAATTTTGTACAATATTTTGGTGTCATACACCTTGCCCATTATTGTATGAGTTGTTCATTACTGTTGATATTTTACTTTGTGTAATGTCTAATGCTGGAAATCATATACATTAGAAGTTGGTACTTTTGACCACTTGACTAACTACTACTCTAAATAAACTGTTTTTACATATATATTTTTCTTATATGACTGACTATTCACATACAACCAGTGCCTTAAAAGTCCCCCACCAAGTCCCTAGTATCCATGTGGGGAAGTGTAGGGGTCAATGTAGAGTACATTTACCCACCACTCCTCACTTTTCTTTTCAAATTTAATTTTGGGATGTGGGACATTTCAAAAAATTGGGTAGCTAATAATAAAAATTTCTAGAGCCTCAGCCTAAGTTTGGAAACTGTTGAGGACAGGCAAGTTAGTTTTAGGATAACATGTTCTTTGATTGATTAGATTAGAGTAGTCTAGAATAGACCATTTTTTGTGAATAGATAAAGGATAGGTTAGATATTCCCATTACTTCACAGAAAGTGATAGTAAATCCATTCTAAAGAGCCATAGAAAATTGTATTGTTACTTAGGTAAAAGTTATAGGATAATATTTTTATTTCTTCATGGAATTTCCTATCCTGGTGAGGACTTTCCCCTGCAGTTTCTTTTACCAGGATTACAGGGACAGAAATTGGGAGAAATGCTCTCAATGGGGTAACATGTTATACCTTGCACATAGGCCTTATAAAGAACTAAACATCTTATCATTGATTGGAAATAATGTTGTTCATAACCATATCATTGTATATTCTAGGACTGGTGAACAGTTTCGTTCTTCATCCTTTATTTTATTTTTCCTCAAAACGCAGACCAGGCTCCCAACACGCTGTTATTTTCTTCTTATGTTATCATACTGAGGTATTGAATTTGTTAAATCTATCAATTTGCCAGTAAAGATCTATCCACAAGTAGTAACATTGTTTTTACTATGGTATTTGAACATTTATAACAAGTGTTTAAAAACCAGTAGTACTTGCATTAATCTCAATAGGAATCTTCAGTGGTTGCTAAGAAACTGCACAGTCTTCACAATGTACTTATAGATATTCCAGCCAGCCGTCTCCGAGTCAACGTTTTGCCTCATACTGGGTGATCCTGTTGTTTGGTTTTTTTAAGCAATTTATTTGCATGCAGGTAAAATGTGCTGAATGTCATTAAATTTAACATTAGCACATCCTATGAAATCACAAGTTGTGTGCTTTTCTAAAATGGCTCCCCTGACACCAAGGACCTTTCTCATAAACTGAGCAAGCATATGGTTCCATTTCACATTCTGTACAATAAAAGCCATAAACTTTGCACACATGGTTGGTGAATTCAACTGTATTCATTCAAACATCTTGGATAGAAGTCCCACTGTATGCAGCCCTAACACAGTTTTACATACCATTTAAAGTTAATTTAGTATTTTATCTAGGGTATTAAGTTATAGAATACAACGTGATAACCCTTTAAATCCTTTATCCTCATGGTTCTACACAGATCAGTCAAAATGTAAATGCTCTGTATATAGTTTGATATACATTGAGATTTGTTGACTTCAAAAAGACATTTAATTTTTCTTCTCTAATATTGAAGTTAATAACATACCGCTCCCTATCCCAGTCTTTGGGCAAATACAGCTGCTACTTTACAGTCTACATGTCTTCCGTTATAGATATATTTTTTTAGACAGGTTTCTCTGTTCAGTTAAGACTAGTGATGGCGCGAACCCGGAATTTGATGTTCGCGAACAGCGAACGCGAACTTCC
>CM070035.1:42016547-42028285 GCA_036250615.1 Ptychadena robeensis | reverse complement strand
CAAGGGAGAAGACCCGAACACACACACACAGCCGCACCCACCGGTGTTAGGGCTACATTCCACACATATTTTTCATGGTATTTTTCCTGAATTCAAGCTGGTCCAGCCAACATTACAGGCGAATTGACATTTCAAGGCAAGTAAGTGAGGATGTAAATTTTATTCATAGCTTAATGTTAAAGTTTACTTTAACAAGAAAGTGAATGCATAATTATTAAATGCATTTTTTCAACAGAACAGTCCATACGGTTTGTTAAATGTTGGCTTCAGAAGTTCAGTGTTGTTTCTATGCAAGTATTCTAATTTAAGTTTTCTGAAACAGTAGCTGGTTTATAGAGAAGGAAATTAGTAACCTGAAATGAAGTTTGGCAGCTGTAATCCTGAGCAGAGTTCTCTTGTAATATTGTATAACACAGAGAAGCGTTATACGCATAATTTATAGTACAGATCCTGCTATTAGGGGCACCGTTTTTGAAAAGAGAATTACACAGTTAAGTGCCCACAAACTAGATGATGTCTTCATAGACTGCCAGCTGTGCTAAATGAACTTACGATGGAAGTTTTATAAGTCTTTGCTAGTCTTTCTATGTTTTAGGTAGTTCCCTGAGGTCTCAAACATCATTTCATTCTTAGGGCATATTGTGGAATTACAGCATGCACTAAAAACTTTTATATCAACAATAAGGCACATTTTCAGGAGAAAAAGATAAGGAATAAAGAAACAGGAACGACTTTTGATGGTTACATTATGTTATACTGATGAACTTGTCTGGTCTCAGACAGGGACATCTGAGACAAGTGAAATTATTGATTAAGAACAAGAAATGCATGCTTACTTTAAAGAATTTACCAGAGATTATATATACTAGAAAACTATTTGCTGGGAACATCGTTGGAAGAGTCGTAATTGGAAATATTGTGCCACATACCTAGTTTTAACCACAATATGTGAATCTTGCTAGAGGGTGCAGCTGCCTAGGAGACACAGAGGTATCAGCAAAGGGACTGACAGACTTGGAAATGGCTAGGAACTAGTTAGGGAATGGTTCAGATTTGCTCATGGATGCCTGCTTGGTTGGATGTTGGTTAATGGTATTTCCTTTATGTACCTTTATCTCACTCAATGATAGTGTTTGGTCCATCTCATGCCCATACAGCTCTGGAGGATTAGTATTATCTGAACCTGAGGGGGCAGCTGGGGATAACAGGGAATGAAAGGCAGGCAGAGGATATCCACGGCATACCCAGGAATGTATCTAGCTTTGATTATGTTTATGGATTCATTGTTTTATAGACTATAGGACATCCCCTATCCATGCCACAGAGGCAGCTTCCAGCTTTCCCGGTGCTCAGTACCAACTTTGGTTGACTACCACGGTGGATGTTACCCGACTCCTCTAACCATATCACCTATAGGTAAGACAGTTTTTCCCTCTGACTTAGACTTAGTTGCAGTAATCATAGAACTATTTTTGGATCTAAAATAGTCTTTGGACATTATATTTAGAGGGGAACCTAAATGTGGGGATGACCTCCATCTCCTACTCAATGCAGCTGGGTAAATGTGCGGTATATGTGGGGGTATGCTTCCATATGACTCATTCTCGTTTGAATCCCTCCTTCATTGCCCGAAACCTAAAGACCAGGGCTGAATTGTTTGTCCCGAGGTCCCCCTGTATGGTGGCCCGACCTGGAAATTTCCAAAGTAAGTGCTTGCCGCTTACTGTAAGGGGAGGTGTTTTTCGAGATGGGGGGTGGTGTCCTTGGGTGCTGTGGGACTCCCGTAGCTTGATGCATCTGGTCTGGACTATTTATTGATTTACTCTTGTTTTTAATTATTCCTGACAGATTGACACTTAAGTCTTATATATGTGGATGCTCCCTGAGGAAGCCCCAGTGGGGTGAAACGCGTAGGAAGCAAGTCATCCATTTTATGTACATGGTAATTCTATCTGACTGAGGTCACCATTCCACCTGAGACGGGTCACCACGCGTCACCCAAGGGAATCTATTATATGGTCCGGTAACAGTGACACACTCTATTTAATCTGTTGGCTATTTAACTTTTCAATAAAAATTGCTATTTTTATCCTATCAACTGTCATTTTTGATGGTGTTTTTTCTGTGTGCCTCCAAAGTCCCCACCCGGGCTCGGCCTGATGTCTCTATGCTAGGGAAGGACTTGGCCTACAAAGGCTGCACCCTCTAGCAAGATTAATATTTTGCAGACATGAAATATAGTTTAAATGATTTTTATTATTATTCATTAAATAAGATCATTTAACCTCACAGGTAGTTCTTTTTTGGTTTGTCTGAGGGTGGAGGTTGAGTGATATATAATGTCCCTGCTGTATTCAGGATTGGGGGCAAACATCCTAGTGCAAGCTGTATGATATCCGGAGATCTGAGCATGCTCAGATTGGTGGCACCCTTGGATAGTGGGTATCAGCCAGATGTGCTCACTGGTCATGAGGGAGACTAAGAAACTGGCATGATTTTAAATTATGTTATTTTAACCACCCTAGCATTTGAGGCAAACCCAGTATCCCCAAACCGGGATAGTCAAAACTGTACTCCTGAAACCTGCAGCGATTCTCTTTCCAGCCAATGATTGGTTCCAGGACCGCCCCTTCTGTGTCATCAGTGATGCCGAAGGGGCGGGGGCGCGCTATAGACCTCCATGTTAAAGGAGAGGTGTGGGTTTTTCCAGCCAGCGATGTGTAGAGGGGAGGGTGGGACATTCTGTGTACTCTGCTGCAATCCCCCATACCATGACTTTTTTTTACAGGCTGAGTGCTAGGGAGGTTAAAGCTCATTGAAAGAACAGCCTATAAGAACATACCACGTGGAAGTCTGTAATGTGTTTTTGGGTTTAATGACACATTGAAGGCAGTTACTTTCCTCTTATATTCTCTTAAATAACTCTGTCCCAATAAAAGCCAATGAAACTTGTTGCTGACCTTTGAAACGTATTTATGTCTTTAGGTTTCGATATAACGTGAGTGTTACTACAATACAGGGCATCTCATGATTTTCTTTCCATAGCATAAATTGTAGCATTTGATGCAATATTTAAATTTTAGATTCTTATATAACTATATTTTTTTTCTGTAAAGTTCTCTGTAATTCTGCTTTCTCATCCTCTTAATGTGCTCCTTTTCAGAAAATGAACTGATTGAACCCTTGTGCGATTTCTTTCTTACAATCCAGTCCTGCTGTACAGGGATGGTAAATTACCCAATTATATTTGTGACTTAAGAGTTTCATCAGATTGCATGAGCTTAATTGTAAGGACATTGCCATTTCTGTGTGCGTCAAATAGACCAGGGGTGTCAAACTCCAGACCAGGGTGCCAAATCTGTCCCGCAGTGTAATAAAATTTCTTTTTTTCTTTAAAAAAATTATATTTTGCCCCAAATGTGTAGTTTATTTAACTTTTCATATGGTATGTTAAATTATTACGCTTTCATTGCTTAAGAATCAAACTTTTAGCCAAAATCAAGTTTGTTCCCATATGAAATGGTTCATCATGATATAAAAATATATATGATGATAATATATATGATGAGAAGAAAAAACTTAACTTAAATTAACTTAACATTTTCTCAATATATCTGAACCTCACTGGCGTACCATTTTCAATGATGCGCTACAGGCAATCAAAACAGAGTGCATTGTACTGTGACATTTTACCCTGCCATCCCTCCTTCCCCCTAGAGATGGTCGAAATAAAGTAAATTTGAATTTTGTTTTAATTGTGAAATATTTTAGATTCTGAGGAAAGTGCCGAATTATTACCTTCAAGTGCAAATTGGCACTTTTACATGCGCAAATTGCGATCGCAATGCATGGTTCATTCCCCAGAATCTTGAATATTCATGATTACCAAGATATAGCACTATATTGAAGGTTTGGATGGGAATGTGGGGCAGAGAACCGACAATTATCAGAAGCGCTGCGGGCTCACCAATGATGGGTGAGTATCCCTGAGTGTAGCTCGGGGCAACCACCAGGGAGGTCAAGGTTGACCCATGACTTTGTCCAGGGTTGATACAGATTTTAAAAATGTCTCTTCAATGGAGGAAGTCCAAGTTGCCATCAGCAAAGGTGTCACTATCAATCAGTGGTTCCCAATCTGGGGGGTGGGTGCGAAAGTATTTCAGGGGGGCGCAGGCCCTCATTCTTAACCTGTGTTTGAATAGGGAGGGGGTCTCAATTATGTTCCTAAATAGAAAAGGGGGGCCCTGCAGGGAAAGTTTTGGAACCCCTGCTATAAATAATTAGGTCATAAATGTGTTTTACACATTTAAATGAAATGATATCAATGAATAGCAATGGAGTAAACACAATATTCACCCTAAAATGGAAATTCTAAACTTTAATATACAATCTTTCTTACTCTTAGATAAATCACATGTATTAATCAGATTTGTTTGCTAGTACAACCTAGAACATATCTGATACTATGAATATTAAACCTTCCTGCATGAATCCATCCCATACACCCTGCACAGATCCTCTCTCATGTTTATTCCTTTAAAATGTAAAGATGTTATCATTTCCACACCTTTAGCTTCGTGTAATTGCTGCTCCTGCTGGCGGAGCATACTTTGAATAAATACAAATAAACAACTTGGACGCTGCTTACAACTGCAGCCAAAATAAATATGTACATCTGTCTTTTAATGGCAATGTCTTCATCTCTGTGCTGCGATTGCAGTTTCAGAAGAATGTTTCTTCCATTAGTTTTGGCTGTGATTACATTATTCATGTAAAACCTTTGTTATGCATTAATCAATAATGTGATTGCATTGATCAACAACATCATAATTTAACAGTGCCATCATTTATGTGCTAGGAATTGACTGTCTTCCATAGAATTTGGAAGAAATAGTTAGAAACATGTCATTTGGGGTTCAGTTGAAACATAACCCAGAGCACTTCATTTCTGAAATTTGTACAATCCTACTAGACAACACAGCATAGCCTCAAGACCTGACCTTTTGTATGCTGCAGTGTAGTAATACAATAGGTCTTTTCCCTACCCCCAACTGTGACTGGACTGTGAAATGAGAAGAAGCTAACACATTAACTAATGTGGCTAATTAATGTTGTCTGTCAAACATTGCGATGCTTCTTAAGACAATGAACCCCACAACTTAAATGTAAATATTTTAGTGTAATAAGATGCATCCGCACAAAAGGACACACCCTGGTCCACTAAATACCGCTGTATCTGCTTTTCCAGCCACCCATGACTGAGACACACATCGAAGATAAACCCACCGCTGTGTGTGTCAGATTTGACTACTGATACTTTTGCCTACCACACTGGGCAGAGAGAAAGAAGTGAAGCAACCGACAGAGAATTGCTGCTGCATCCGAATCACTTCCTTCTCTCTCTCCAGTAGGGAAAGAGAAAGTACCAGTAGTCAAAGGTACTCACAGCAGAGGGTTTGTCTGACAGCTTCTCTGCCTCATGGTACTCCCACAGGTGGCACCAGCTATGTGGTTGGCTTGCCATGTGTCTTAAGCCCCCCATACACGTTTAGATTTTTACCTGATTTTGAGGACGATCGACAGCACATGATGATGCCGTGTGGTCAATCGACCGCAAAGTCGGGTAAAAAATCCTCCGGGCACCTTTTGTGTGCAGACAGGTATTTGATAGGCTCCAGCATGCCTCCACTTGGTGTTCTTGGTAGAGACATGCTGGAGCCAATCAACATACCTGTCTGCAGCAGCGGCTACCACATAACTATCTGTTCTCATCTGCTGATCGACGAGATTGACATACTGCATTACTTTCTGGCCGGCAGAGAACACAGAGGAGACTATCTGCTGCTGCAGACAGGTATGTGGATACAGAGGAGACATTACTTTGGACGGAGACGCTGGTTCGACAGCTGATCAGATGCCGTGGGCGTTCCCGCATTCGATCGGCGGTTGGGTAGGTAGGGAATCTGGTAAGCCCCCTGGTCATATTGACCAAAAATCTGCCACATGTCGGATCGCACAATGATCCGACATGACCGATAATTCAGATCGGATCCCACTGCCATCCCCATCTGAAGTAATGGCCAGCACACAAAGGGCACCCAGACGATTCTCTGCACTAGCGGCCGTGTGTGATGATGTCATCACGTCCGCTAGGTTGGCTCGGCAGTCAACGGGAAATCGTCCTGTCTATGCCTGTGTTAAAAATTACAGACATGTATGTAATGGCTGAGATCGCTTTTGCGACCGATTTCGGCCCAAATAAAAACTTTAAACCTTCAGATTTCTACCTGATTTTTCAGCCGATCGACCAAATGATCGGGTGGAAATCTGAGCGTGTATGAGGGGCTATTTGGAGTAAAAAATGTGGTTGAACACATCAAACCTTTGACACGTTTTCTTGCTATAAATCTCGAGTTCTTATGAAACATTGTGGCCAAAGTGGACAGCACATACTCATTCATAAAAAGCAACCATTTAAAAACAAGAAAATATAAATGTTTAGCCTGGCAGTTATCTTTTTGTGTTAAAACTAACAACATAGATACCAATATATTTTTATAAATTCACCTAAACCTACCCCCTATCTATTGTACCACAGTTGTATTACTTGTTAAAGCCCAACTGACATTTCCATTTCTACAGGATGACATTGCAGTTATTAAAGGGTAGTGACAATACTCCTCCATATATACAGTTATAGAAAAAAGAAAGTATACCTCTAAGCATGTGTAAATTAAGTAAGTGAAACATCAGATGAACAACAATACATAAAACTTTACAATTATGAAAAAGGAGGTTATCCCTCTCCACAGATGGTCATGACATATTACCAGGGGCAGTACTAGGGAGATCTGTGCCCCAACCGCACCCACGACCCCCCCCCCCCCACTCAGGAAAGCATCACTGGTAACTGCCGGATAGCACTCCTGGAGGGAGGGGGCTGGTGAGACTATGTACCACAACCCTCCCTGAAAGCATCTTTGGTCACTGCCAGGGAGGCGGAATGCTGGTGAGACTTTCAGACTCTGTAATCACCCCTGCAAAGCAACCATGGGCTGTTGAGACTTAAGGCTGCCATACACGGCACGGATTCGTGCCGGATTCCGGCGCGATGGATTCCGGGCGCGTGCACGCGGATCCATCGTGCCGGAATCCTCTGCAGCCCACCTTGCCCGTCCGACCGCATCCGATGGATCGGGGGCACAGAATCGGATCCGAGGAAGAACCAACCTGTTGGTCTTTTCGGGTCCGATTCTGCTCTGATCAGGGGGCGTTGCGGTCAGGGAGCCGATCCATCGGACACGGATCCGGCCGTGCAAGGTGGGCTGCCACGATCGGATTCCCTAATTGGCTGATCGTTCTCACCTGTGGATGCCGGCGGAATCGCCGGAATCCATCGGTGCTGAATCGATCAGCCAGGGAATCCGTGCAGTGTATGGCTAGCTTTATGGACTGTCACTCCTCCAGACAATCTTCTCTCTTCCCGGACGGCCGCATGATTAGTATGCAGGCGTGCTGGAGGGATCTGCCCAGATGCCGCCACCCCCATTGTAGCGCCAATGTTTTCTATGCCTAAAACCACCACTGCATTTTACACTGTCTCATTAATTATAACCCCTTATATCAGAGTTATGAGGGTAGGTACCAGTCAAGTGCTGTTTTGATTAGCGACATCTCTAAAAAAAGCATAAATTGTGGAAGATTTTTGGGGCATTAATCTTATGAGGCCATTTTGCAAGGATTAAATCCGTTGTTCTTCAGTGAGAAAGATTATTCACAATTGGGAAACATTTCAGGCAGTAGACAATTTTTCCGTGGCATGCAAATTCACCCAAAGGTCATACTGTGCAATGCCTTTGTTGTTTGCACAAAAAAAGAGATAGATCTTAGAATCTTGCCAGAAGAGAACCTTTTAAAAAAATGGCAGCACAGCTTGGGCGCCTTGCAGTCATTGAGATGTCCATTAACTCTGCTGTATACCCAAGTATTCTAGATTCAAATGTAAGGCCATCTGTGCAGCTAAACAGCTAAAGCTTGGCTAAACTGGGTCATGCAAGGAGATTGATCCCAGGCACACCAGAAAATCTACAACTGGCTATAAAAGAAAAGTATTGCGGTGCTGCAATGGCGCAGTCAAAAGTCCAGAGTTCAACAGTGAATTGCTGTGGAGGGGCCTTAAGAAAGCTCTGTATAAACAAATTCCCACAATCCTGATTAAAAAAGTGGTACAACATTCATCAGTGATGATGTGAGATACTAATAAAGATGTACAAAATATGGTGGTTAATCACAGGGTGTACTATGTTTTGCACACACTACTTCTCCTTTTCGGTTCAGTTTTTAAAAGTATCAACATGGTGAAATCTTTTTTGTACTGTTTTATACCGGAGTTTAAATTAAACTTTTCAATTTATGAACCTGATTAATTTTATTTTGCATGGAATTTATTTTCCATGACTATACAATGGAGTGCTGTAGACACCTTTAAGCGCACCTTAACTAACCATCACTTACTGGAAAACACCCAATGGGACAATCTGTCCAAAATGATCATGTCTCTTGTTACCCCTCCTCACACAGTGGTTGTCACTCAAAGACAGTTGGGAGCCTTCAGTTCCCCATTGAAAACAATATATAGGACAGCCTCCAGTGCCCATATGTGTAAATGCAGATATTAACCCCCAAAGATTGCCATTTACAGTTGTTTATATACCCTGGCAGAATGTATGATTTCATAACCATTTTTCAGAAAATATGAATGATAACACAATACCTTTTCTTTTTCTCATTTTAAATCATAATTACAACACACACTACCCAAATGACTCTGATCAAAAGTTTACACACTCAGTCATACCATGTAACACCCATAACAGCTTTAAGGCTTTATGGTAGTTGTGGATGAGGCTCTTTATCTTCTCAGATGGTAAACCATTCCTTTGAGATCTCCCCAGAGTGGTACATTGAAATTGAGGTGAGGCCAATGATAGGCCAATATAATCGATGACAGACCAACTTGACCTTGTGTTTGGAATATTGTCATCTTGGAAAATCCAAATACATCCCATGGGTAAATTTGCCTCCAGTATTTTTGTATATATTACTACATTCATATTGCCATCAACCCCCTTTTTAATTTGTGTTCTAAAACTGTTGCTTGGTATTCTCATATTGATATTTTCTAGAGAGCATAGCAGGTTTAAACATTGTTTTGGTATTTCGGAGCAATTTTGGACCATTGCGACAGCTCAGTACAATGCCTTATGCATTAAAAGTTAGGTTTCAGGGGGCTGCAAGTGAAGGACTGAAGAGGGCCACTAAAGAACGCCCAAAGGGCCGCATGCCACTAACCTGGGTTGGGCACCTGTCTAAAAGAGAAAGCTAATGTGGCAATTTCAAATACTGGTAGACTGCAATATGTTAATTTTTTGTCCTTAAAATATGCTTTAAGTGAAAATGGGTAAATAAGTGTAAATGTTAGAAACACTGTCAAATGATCCGGTACTGATCAGTGCAGTCTATGTGCAGTGCCGTTAGTGGCTAGTGGCACAGGCAATATGAGAATTGGCGATATAATTATTCACAAATAATTCTTCTAATATTCGATGCGATATTTATATATACGAAATACGCATGTATGCCCATGCATTGCATTGTGATAACTATTATGGCCATACGCACAGGATAACTTTTTTTTTAAGTTGAAAATTCGAAATGTCAAATATCCGCTGCCATATTCGAGATGTTTGCAAATTCTCAAATTGGCGATATTTGTAAAAAATATTCAGCATTCGAATATTAATAAGCTCAACACAAGTAGCACCTAAAAGTAATATGTGGCCTGCATAGAACCTCAGCATTGGGGTTCTGTGTGTTTTGCAAAGTGCATTGACTTCTTCTTCCAGGTGCCAAGTATAAAATTGCCCTAAAAGATGCAATTTTACCTTTTGTAGCGTAGCAAGCATAGATAAAGTCCGTTTTTATAATATATATTTAACAAATTAAGTGTCATATTTTTCATTGCATTTCAATCCAATGACCAATGATAGGACTAAAATGGCTGCCATATCAATGACATGTTCTAAAGTTATTTTTCTTTCTCAGTGGGAATAAAGAGCAGAATTAAACTTGAGCGAAGCAACTTTATTCTTGAATAAGTAAAGTATACCTTGCATCTAAAATGAAGATATTAATGTCTTTCTTTAGCCTAGTAGCTATTACAGGGGCACTTATTAAAATACTCTCCTGTCATAATTTTCAAAGTAAATTACAACTTAGGTACTACATGTCATAGTCCTCAGTTAGATTTTAATCACTGAATTATTTGACATGTTTTACAAGTTTTTCCTCTTCACTTCTTTGCAGAAGGACTAGCCAGCTAAGCATTACAAAATGCCTACTTAAAAACTTCTATACATCATGTTCTTTTTGTAGCACCTAATGATGCTTAACACTGTAATGGGCTGTGATATATACAGTATATACATATACATCCTTTATTCATATCTCATATTAATCAGAGACGGAGACCCTTAAAATATTTTCAGCTAAGACCAATGAGATCTGAAATATATAGTCACATGGCAAATGAAGATCATATTCATGAATTAAACCTTTTGCCCTATGTACTGATCCCCCTAAAATGTGGCAGGTAACATATGAAGTGCATAACTGATGGAATATATGAATTAGAAAGTGAACAGACAATGGATACAGATAATGACTGAATTTTAATGGGTAGAGAATCCACAGAACATCACATTTGCCGGGTATTTCCAGAATGCAGTGGATAGTATCTGGTCCATGGAAGAACAACCCACCTGACATGGATCTTGGTCTTCTATGGCTAATTGAGATGCATGGACTAGTTAAGGTAAGCCCAACATTTGCAGTTTTCAGAATATGCTTGTACAGTGCCTGTATGCAGTGCTGATGCTCAAAACCTGCTCACCATAAAAAGCATCTACGATGGGTATTTAAGCCTCACGGCTCATGCCCACCATGGAAAACATCTACTAGTGGACACTGGAGTATCACAACTAGACCATGGAGCAATGAAGATATGCATGGTATGAAATATGTTTTCTTTGAGGTTATGTGGATGGTTAGATCATTGTTTACTAGGTATCAGGAGTGGCCATGACTTATTATTATCATTAATATTATTATTAACATTTATTTATATAGTGCCAGCATATTACGCATACAATACGCGTACAATACATTAGAGTGGAGATACAACACAGTATAACACACAGGTACAGGTAATGACACAGGAGGAGTAGAGGACCCTGCCCGGACGGGCTTACAATCGAATAGGTTGGGGAACAAGGTATACAATAGGTGGGGGGGGGGGGGGGGGGGGGGGGGGGGGGGACTGGCATGGTGGTGATGTTAGGAAGAAGATGGGTAGGAGAGGCTGAAGAGCTGTGTTTTTAGAGCTTTTTTGAAGGTGGCAAAGGTAGGAGCAAGTCTGATGGGGCGAGGGAGGGAGTTCCAGAGAGTAGGAGCGGCCCTAGAGAAGTCTTGGAGCCGTGCATGTGATGAGGTTATGAGGTTAGGGGTGTATTTGTGTACCAGGTTGGAGATGTACGGAGGACAGGAGGTGTGGAGTGATTTAAAAGAAAGACACAGAACTTTAAATTTAATTCTCTGGACAATTGGAAGCCAGTGTAGACATTTGCAGAGAGGAGCAGCAGATGAGGAGCGGTTAGAGGAGTAGATGAGTCTAGCAGCAG
>CM070035.1:41981737-41999324 GCA_036250615.1 Ptychadena robeensis | reverse complement strand
AGAGGCCACGCCGCCCGGGGACCCCACTAACCATACTGGGGACCCCGACGGCGCCGCACTTCCCCCAGGGCTAACCGGAGGCTGACAGGTGTTTAATGTAAAACATTCAGATACCATGAAAAGTCCTGTATATAAATACTAAAAGCTCTGTGATTTTTTAAATTTCATCATTGATCATGTCATCCAATTATGTCAATTCATGCCAATTCGGGTGATCCAACACCCCTTTCATGCCGCAGTTCCATGGCTGGAATCACACCTTTTTTATTGAAATTAGGGAAAATGCATGAAACACATCTCAACATGTGCATTAAAACACATTTTAAAGTGCATGGCTATGCATAAAGTTGTATGAAAAAGCAACATGATGACTAAAAGGCATGAAAATGTGCAGCAATGCAGGTTCGAAATTTGAGGCCTTTGATTTTAATGTAAAATACATCAAGAGGGAAAATGTGTAGGTATTTATATTTTCTGTCTATGTATGAGTGTTTATTAGGACACTGATTTAGCACAGAAGGACAAAAAACAGCTTCAAAACATTTCCTTGACCTCATACTTTACAAGCATTATTGGACAGACAAACACCCCAAGAGCTTCTTTGATTTCAATGATAACTGATAACAACTAGCTGAGTTTGTGAGCTGATTGCAAATCCCCTGAACATGGTATCATCACCAAAATTGCTGAAGATGTAGAGAAGGGTTGTGGGAACATTGGGAAAAAAAAGTTTTGCACTCCTAGAAGCAATAGACCAGGCAGTGAGCAAAGCTATTTACACCCTGCGCCAAGACATTAGTGCACATGGCAATAGACTGGCAGAGGCTGAGCAAAGAATCTCTGTCCTTGAAGATGAGGTGCAAGCTCAATCAACCAGGGTTAATGATTTGGAACAGAGGGTGGCATATATGGATGAAAAATTGGATGATCAGGAAAATCGCTCTAGAAGAAACAATTTAAGAATAATAGGCATTCCTGAGACAATTACTGCGCAATCTTTGACTGCTTTTTGTAGCACCACTATCCCACAACTCCTGGGTCTTGCAGCCCTTTTCAAGGCTGAGAGAGCACATTGCCTAGGTCCACATAATACTGATCGCAACGGTCCCAGACCAGTTATCGCCCGGTATTTAGATTACGGAGAGAAGACGCAGATACTCCAGGCATTTCGGGTAAAACGCTCGCTGCAGTATGAGGGACACAACCTTTTAATATTCGCACCAGGAAGTGAGGTCCTCCTGGATAGCACATGGCCCTGAGAGAGCCAGCCTTGTAAACCTCTCTCAATGTGAGTATCTTGTCTGTTGTTTTGTCTCATTTTGTTCCATTTGTTTTACCTTATCCTTTTCCACATTTTTTAACCATCTGTTGTACTTGGTTGTGCGCCTCTGTCCTTGTTCTTATTTTTAATATTCGCAGACTATTCAGCAGAAGTCTCAAAAAAACGCAGACTTTTCAGCAAAGCATGTACGACTCTTTTCCAGAAGCACATTCACTTCACCTTGGCTTATACCGCTGTCTTACATATAAGAAATGAAACTGGCCATACTCATTCATTCCGAGATCCTTTGGAGGCGGAAACATATATATTACACCTATCGGAACAAGAGAGACCCTCAAACGCAGCAATATCAGAAACACCACCACCATGCAAGTCATCGTTGGCCTCAACTCCATCTCCATTGACACAACAGCTGCGTCCGGCCACCCCTCGTCGACCACAGAATGAAGGCAAAAAAGGTTATATGCAAAAATGGCGCTGACTTCTGGGCTTACAGCTTAGCGACAGTGAGATACCATCCACCTTCGCGCTACTCCAAACAGCTTTACCATCTTCCACCATGTCATCCTGGAAGACTCCATAGGACAGACTAAGTATAATTTTAAGTTGTTTTTTCTGCATTATTATATAGGTTCATTTATGACAGGATGGACTATGCTAAGACTAAAAATCTGCTATAGCGGGAGGTAAGGGAGCCTTCTCTCGCTACCCGCATGCGGAAAAAGGGAAGCCACCTAGACGCTTCGAATGGCCAGGACTTATTGATTTCAATATTAATACATTCTAGAAAACCTCAAGCCATTCTCATTGTTTTTATAAGACTCTCAGATCTAAATTTTGCTTTACGATTCTATTTTGGTTCTGAAGCTTATTATCGATGCAGGTATTATTGCAAAATGTATGGATTACGTGTATGTTCACTATCTTTTTTACAACGGTGTCAATTTAAGATATTAGAGGGATGTCTCCAACAGCAGCACCTGTATCCGCCTCTTAAGTGCTATTTCTATATTCTTATATGCGGGAAAACATACTGTTTTAGATATAAACCACATACAAATTCCTGTAGCATGTGCACAAGATGGTTAACTTGATATCTTGGAATGTGAAAGGCCTTAGAGCCCCTACAAAATGCAATATGATTCTGAAACAAAAATCTCAAAAAGATGAGAGCGGATGTGGTGCTGCTGCAGGAGACCCACCTGGCGGATGAGGATTCCTTTTGTATGAAGAGGCACTGGGTGGGCGAATTATTTGCCTCCCCAGCAAATGGTAGGAAGGGTGGGGTAATGATACTTTTTAATAAAAATCTAAAATATACGGTACACTCCAGTGACACGGACCAAGAAGGGAGATTTTTACATCTGAAGCTAAGCTTGGGAGGGACATCCCTCAGTATCTATAATATCTATGCGCCTAATTCGCCCACCCAGGGATACTTTTCACAATTATCAGCATCTATAGCAATAGACTCAACACAAAACAAAATAGTGGGAGGACATTTTAATACCACCATGTCAGCATTTATTGACCGATCTAACGCCAAAATAGAACACACTCACAGATTGACATTACTACGTTCTCCTGACAAACCTTCTCCTCTGGAAGATTTCACTGCAACACTAGCACTCCATGATGTGTGGAGAAACTTCTACCCTCTGGACAGGCAATTTACCTTTTCATCACAAGCACATATATCCCTGTCTAGGATAGATTATATCCTGGTGTCTTCGGCCCTCCTGCCGATGGTTACAAGTCCAGATATACACAAACTAGTTATATCGGACCATACACCGATTAGTATTGTCTTACGGGACACTATACCAAGAGGGTCAGACATCATATGGCGCTTCCTAGCACAATTATGTCAACTATCTGACTTTCAAGATACTATGAGACAAGCATTACGAGAATACACTCACCATAAAATCCAACACTCTAGTACCCCTATACTGTTCTGGGAAACGGCCAAGGCACACCTGCGAGGAGTGGCTATGTGTTATCTTTCCACCAAACGTAAAGAAACAGTTGCTAATTATCAGAAAGCATTGCAAACTTTAAGGCTAGCCCAACAAAAATTAATACAACAACCATCAGTAAGTGCACGTACTAAGGTACAGGAGGCTAAATCCCAATTCGACCTTTGGCTTGAAAAACAAGAGCTGCTTCGCCAATCTTACTGGGAACTCCAGTTCCATAAATATGGAAATAAGTCGGGAAAACTTTTAGCCAATTTAGGGCAAACTTCATGCCCGGCTTCCCATATATCATCACTTCGAGATGATGATAACAACATTATAACAGATCCTAAAATAATAAACTTGACATTGGCAAATTACTATCGGCGACTATACGACCTAGACGTCACAGACTCAATAGCACAGGAGAACCTTCTTCAATCTATAAATTTACCCCTTTTTAATGAGTCCCAGCTAGAAACACTTAATGCTCCCATTACCATAAAGGATATTGACCGGACGATCACTTCCCTTCAGAATCATAAATCCCCAGGCCCCGACGGCTTTACAGCTGAGTTTTACAGACTTCTCAAAGAGGATCTTCTTGATCCTCTCTATAACTTATATAGACATATATGGTCGGAAGGGATATATTTCCCTACGGCCAACGAGGCCTACATAAAATTAATACCAAAGCCTGGCAAGGACCCACCTTGCCATGCTCTTATCGCCCCATATCCCTAATAAACCTGGATGCAAAAATTCTTTAAAAAATCATGGCAGACAGAATAGCATCTATTCTACCTGACGTCTTGCACCCAGCCCAGGCAGGTTTTGTTAAGGGCAAGAGCGCTGTTATAAACATTCGTAAGGCTCTGATGGCTCTAGATTATGCTAAAACAAACCCTACAGAAGACGTTGTACTGCTGACAATCGATGCTGAAAAGGCATTCGATAATATCAACATAAAGTGGCTCATCCGGGTGCTAAATCAGATGGGGTTTTGTGGGCCATCATTGCAGCTTCTGAATGCCATGTATAAACAACCATCGGCGAGAATATGCACGCCAGGATATCAATCCCCCACTTTTCAATTATATAAAGGTACACGTCAAGGATGTCCCTTATCCCCATTGCTCTTCAATCTGGCTTTGGACCCTCTAGCACGCATGTTAGAATCACATACATTGGTAAAGGGCATACAAATCCAAAATAAATCCTTACGAACGGCGTTCTTCGCAGATGATATCTTACTTTTTACCTCCACGCCCAAACAAGATATTCCTCTATACACCATTCTATACGAATTTTGGATGTCAGGCGGGATTTAAAATAAACACCTCTAAAAGTTAATTACTTTTACTTACTTCCCTCCCACAACGTCAATGGCTTACCTCAGTAGCATTTCCAACTGCAAAGCATTCCATTACCTACCTGGGTATAAAAATTGGTAAGACTCCTTCCTCCATATACCACTTAAACTTCATCCCCATACTGACAAAAATTGTAGCCAAACTTCAATCATGGCATTCACTCCCCCTTTCCTTGTTTGGCAGGATACATCTCTTTAAAATGGTGCCGTTTGCACAATTATTATATCCTCTACAGACAATCCCTTTATTGTTAAGACACAAAGATGCCAAATTGTTATCAAGAGCCTTATCGGCCTTTCTTTGGAATAAAACATTATACTTACCCAAATCAAGAGGCGGAGCTGGACTGCCTGACATCCGACTATACAATTTAACTTGCATATTCAGACATGCCATAGATGAAAGGTACTTCCCTTATTCAATCTATCACTTGAAAACACTATGATACTCCGGTCCCTAAATAAACGTTCTACCACTGGCCCGGTGAGCAAACTTCCTCAATACTCAAAATAACATGGTATTTGAGATACAGTCTTACTTTTAGAGAATACGTACGGTATCTACCATAACACATCAGTCTCTAAACATTCCACCATATTAGGTAATCACTCTCCAGCGCAGCGGCTCCCTTCACTCCGTATATAATCTTGGGCCGCAAGGGGCATTAGCCTGGTAAAAGTCCTTTTTAATGAGAAGACTCATCAAAGATATTCATGGCTTGAACTTCAAACTAAATTTCAAGTGACATGAAACCCAGCTCCATCCTATGTATCTCTTACAGATAGATGGTTTCTGTAAATCTTTACCAATAGACTTATCTTCCCTTTTTACTACCAGTCGAGATTTGATACTATTCTGGCCTCACCCACTCATAGCATCTCAGACTCTATACTACCCTTAAGGACCGTTTGATAAGACCACTAGAATCTTCAAGTGTTACAAATTGGTATCAGACTTCCCCCAAGAGGACTTAGCAAAAATTAACGAGGGCTATAAAATACGCAAGCATTGTTCTGAGACTTGGAGAGAAACCCAGTTCAAACTATTGCAACCGTGCTTATAGATATAGAGGACCGTACTGCTCAAATGTGACACAACTCGTCCAACCTTACGCCCTACCTATGGACATGCCCAGTCATAACCAAATTCTGGAGGAAGTGTCAGACTACATAACTTTTATCTTAAAGACTACAATTCCAAAGACCCTTATTCTATCTTTTCAGTTATATTTCACCGGACCTTAACTACAGATACCAAGACACCATTCCTTGTTACACGGTGTGTCTACTAACAGCTCGACGACCAATGACAGAGTGGATTCAAACAAACCCTCCAAATCTACAACAAGTCTTCTTTTCTCAACTTTCCACATCTATTTTACGGAGATGCGAGAAAAAGACAGAAACGATAAGGTAACAAGGCGTATCATAAAGCCGCTGGAAGCCTCACATTTGGAGGTGCCCAACCTGAAGAACGCACCAACACTCTAACTTACTAGATATCTGAAACTTACTACTGACAACATGTGCCATTCCTTTTGGTCTAGAATATCGTACTTGCATAATCTTTAGTAATATTATGCGAGATAAATGTTTCCACAACAGTATGTTTTGTTTCATTTACCCTATACACTTTATTCCATAGTTGTTACTATCTGCTCCGAAGTTCCATACTATATTAAGAATGAGCCTACTTTGTACCTTCCTGCTAGAAATGGTTTTTCTTCTTCTTCGAGCCTAGTTTTCTCTCTATTTCTACGTAATATCTATGTATAACCTAAAATAGCAGCCACCTTTATCTCCCTTAAATGTTCTTTAACACACATAGAGTTTTATAAGTGTAATGGCCCGAACTGTTCGCCAGGACTATTCGCGGCGAACCATGCATGTTCGCGTTCGACCATGTTCGCGAACATATGGCGAGTTCGGTTCGCCCCCTATCTTTTACATTGCAGAAACTTTGACCCCTGTGAGTCACAGTCAGCAGACATAATCCAGATCCACCAATACACCCCCCACCTCACAGACCCTCACCCCCCCTTTAACTATCAAGTACAGGACAACCATTACACATTCTGCTGAAGAAGGAGAGAGTTAGGAAAGAGAGCTGCTGCTGCTGCTATAGGGAACCATTAGCTAGGGCAGTGTTCTGTTAATCTACAGTCTTCACTGACATACCCATCCCATCCATCCTGGATATCCATCTCGCCCAGTGTCCTCCACACTGACCATCACCCCTAGTGTCCCTCCACACTGACCAACCACCAGTGTCCCTCCACACGACCCATCACCACCATTGTCCTCCACACTGACCTCACCCCAGTGTCCTCCACACTGTCCATCTCCCCCATTGTCCTCCACACTGACCATCACCACCAGTGCCGTCCCGCCATACGGCCCTCTCCACCAGTGTCCCTCCATAAAATTAAAATTTCACCTTTTAAGCTTTAGGCACGTGGAAAGCAGATCTTCACCAGTTGTTTCAGTTGGAATTCACACAGCACTTTACCACCATGTGTTTATGTCTCCTCCAGCTCCCCTCTTATGTTCAAATCCATTGACTATTATTGTAGAAACCTTTTGTGCGGTTTATGCGTGAAAATAATTTTTTTTTTCTTGGGAGTTTTTGCCATGTGATCCCCCTCTGTCATGTCATTTCCAACACTATTGTGGCCAGAAGGTCCCCTTTTGTTTTTTAAAATGTTCGCCTGCCCATTGAAGTCTATGGGGTTCGCCGTGTTCGCCAGGTTCGTGAACATTTGCGGAAGTTCGCGTTTGCCGTTCGCGAACATCAAATTCCGGGTTCGCGCCATCACTATTTATAAGCTGCCAAAATGTGTATTACATCAGTATTATTTATGTTTATTTTACTCAATTCCCTCTCTAAGAGGGTTGTTTGTAAAAAATATGTCTGAAAATGCGTAATAAAAAAAAAAAAAGTTTTGCTTTAGCACATATCGTTTTTGCATAAATTAAGTCCACCTTTATCAAATTATGTCAACTTTTGAATTTTTTACTTGACTTTGAACTTTATTTATGCAAAAAACACATGTGCTAGAGCAAAACATTTTTTAAGTATACCCCCAAACCTTCTCTACATCTTCAGCAAGTTCCATTAAGTCTCCAGCTCAGGTGCTTTGCAATTAACTTGAAAACTTGTTTTTAAAAACAATTTGACCATCTGTAATGATAAAACAAGAGAATGAATGTCTGTAGGCCATTGCTATGATTCTTCCAATAGCCTTTCTTTCTATAGGAAGCCACAAACTGGACAATTATTTTGCAATTCGATTTTCTTGCACAATTTAAAATCAATTGTCAGTCGAACAATGGTTGATTGTACCACCACAGAGTGTGATCGATTCCAAACCGGTCGATTTCTTTCCTCTAGGATTACGCTTTTATGAGGGAAACACGTCAGAGGGGCGATCCCTGGAGGAGAAGTTTGATGTGCATGCACTATAGTACAATCAAATACAAATCGATTAAAATACATATCTGATCACTTTTCAATAAATATTTGGATTGATATCGAACGCTGTTGGCCAATCCTACCAGGTGGGCAGGTATCGATTCCCATTAGATTCAATCCTGACCGGTGTTTTGGTCGATCAAACCTAAATGTATTGAACTCTGTATGGCTACCTTAAGGCTTATTTCACACTGTCACTTGGGAACCATTTTTTGCTGCTTCTGAACAGGGACTGCATTTGCTGGGCAAATCGGGATACCATGGGAGAGGTTAGCTGGTGATTGACAACTCATTCAATGTGTTCAATTGATGCACCTTGTGAAAAAGTTGATCATAGGAGGTTGTAGGAGGTGTTTAAAGTTATGCGTCCTAGTGCTAAATTGTTTAAAAACCCTGACAACCATGATTCCACATTGTTTGAATCTCTTTAGATCAGACAGATCTACTAGGGGAAATTCGAGATGAAACTGAACAAATTCCAGAGAAAGTGTCATCAATGGCTGCAGCTGTGAACAGGCAAGGGCTAGGAATGAATCATATGGCTCTATATTAAAGATTGTAAGTATAAAAAGCACCTACACCCATTGTTATCTCTTATCCAAGAACCACATATCATATGATGACATGAGCATTTGGTGTTCTAAGTACAAAGCTACAATCAGTACATTGTACATGCAATAAATTTCCATTATATGCTATATATATCATGTGCTGACAAATTGGTATACAGTATAACCTGCATATTTATTTTGCTTATTTCTATACTGGAACTTGTGACCTAGTTTCAATGATAAAATGTTTAGTTCATAATGCAATAAAAGTTTAACTTATTTTATTAAAAAAAATAATTTACACAATGTACAAAGGGATGAAAGATCTCTTTTAAGCTTTACCCCAAAAGTATTCATTTTGTATACAACTGGGAAGAAGTCCAACATACAAAAAGGCCTGTCTCACTTAATAGCTAGTTTATCTAATAGGGCTTCTAGTTAACAGGAAAACAACATGTATTGCAGGCAGAATGTGTGTTTGAACTCTCAGTCAATTCTATTTACAGCTTGGTTTTGAAGAACCATTTTATTCATCTTGTGTTAATATATATCAATCAGCAAGCTGACAAACACGTCTAAGAAAGCTATATTACAACTGCCTCCTCTGTAAATAAATTCTGTAATCCTGTGGTATAATCAGTGTTTTACTTAAATATGTGGTCAGTGAGCAACAAGCCACAGCAATGGGTTGGATGTTATCTCATTAGGCTGCCTAGACATAGTCATAATAATAAATATCAATGACTGATGCAGTTATACAGCAATTTGAGTATTCTTATCCTAGTTTGCCTATAATTAGCCCATACAGTATGCCCGAATTTGCTAAAAGAAAAAGTACTAGTGCAGTAAGGAATCGCAATACAATTGTCATGCCTATGTGCTTGCATGAGTGAGTGTGATTGAATTTAAATTCCAGAAAAGAGTGTTTTGGTAGCCATTATATTTTTTAACTGTATATACACTGTATGTTAAGTTCTTGCTTCTATAAACAAATCTGTATGCGACATCCATCACACAAGTGCACCACCAAGAATTGATTTGATTTCTTTCCTTATGCTTCAACTGTTAACAGTATTAAAACCAAGTGTTTAATTTAATGTTATTTCCCTTTTTTTATAAATCTGTCAAATATGGTGATGATGGTAAGTTAAGCTATATAAAAAAGCAAACATAAAAAATTATAAAAATTATATAATTTAACAAGCATTGAATCTATAAAGGTATGCTCCAGCATGCTGATGTTGAAAAGGGTGCTCTACTCACATATTACTGAGTTAACTGAAAACCATCAGCTTCTTCTAATGTGAAAGTAACTTATAATCTACTTAATATCTTGGCTGAAGAACAGACATCTATCCTTTTCCTACCATGACTTAAGGCCCCCACACACGTACCGTGTGGGGGCCAACAAAGCAGGTAGATCAGCTCTGCAGTGCAGCGTGATGATGTCATCACGCTGCTCTCCAGACTTGACAGCATCGCTGGGCAACCTGTGCCGGCCGTTAGCTTTCATGAAGACGCCGCTCTCCATTGAAAGTAACCGTATCAGCCGGCATCGGCCAGAGAATATCGGACATGTCCGTTCTCTGGCCGGCCGAGCTGTGGAGCGGCAGGGATCTGTCGCCCCATGTGGGCACCCCCGATGGCTGTGAGCGTGCATGCCCATCGGTCGTCAGCAAAATCGGCCACCGGTGTGTGTATGGCAGCCTTTACTGACCATGGCTTTTATTGAATTACATTTATTTCAGTAGTTCGGAACCACATATGGTAAGTGATGCAGCTTCCTGTATTCATTTCACATGTTTTTTTGTAATCACCATAGACTAGGACTAGAGATGGTCAAATCTTTTTGACTAGCTGACTTTGTTACATCGATTGCAAAGCCTCTAAATATTAGATTTGGTCAAATGTTTCTTGAAAATGTCATCAGTCCGAATGTGTGAGTTAAATGTAAAGTCCCTGAGCCTGATATCATGGAGATGTAGAGAAGGGTTGAGGATTTACACCAAAAGCAATTGCTCTTACACAAATAGTTTTTACATAAGTAAGTTTAAAGTCAATATAAACTTTTTAAAATTTTTTTAAAGATTTACTCAAAGTTTCAACATTGAACTTAATTTATATTCATGTCCTAGAGAAATATTTTTTTTTCAAATATACCCACAACTCTTCCCTACATCTCCAGCAATTTTGATGATAGCATGTTAAGGGGCTTTGCAATCAAATTTGACCATCTATACTGAACATGTTGCTCGAATATATATTATGGAATATTATGGGATATATATTATGGGAGTGTGGACTCGTCCATTCCTTTATCTATAACACTTAAATAATACCTTATCACAATGAAAAAATGACACGAGACCAGGTTTTCAAGAAAAATATTGGATAATATATAACATTTTTGGCCACAGCATAAATAACAATACTAACAAAAAACTTTTGTCCCAGACAGTGCCCCCAAATGAACCCAGCAACAACTAAACCATACCCACGTGTACCAGCCATCAGCCTCACCTTCACCAGCACGGTGGGTACACGTTGCCTCCTCCTACCACCTTTACTGACTCCTCTTTAGGACATTGACCCTCACAAGTGCGCAACTTAACTTTAACAGTGACTGCCCCCCTCCACCAGCACGTCACCCAATTTACATGAACATGAAAAAACATCCTAGGAACTGCCAGGGACCCGCCACAGCATTCAGTGATTGCCCTCAACACTGAATGCCCGCCACAACCTATAAAACTGCTCCAGGCCCTCCTGCAACCCACAATTGAACACATAAGGCCCACATCACTTAGATGGACCTCATCCCCCTGAAAATTTCCTGTGGCAATTTCCAACATTTTATGACGGACTGCACAGCCACTCATTAGCCGAACAAATCTGGTCACGTCCATGTTGACCTTAATGCGGGTCCAATTGATAACCTTAAAGGGGATCACGGAATGCCACTGCAAGCAAGGCACAATTTCCGACCATAAGCACACAGTCTGAGGACAGTTCTCAAATACCCGCAAAAGATTTTTTATGTCCCATATTAAAATGTGCATGGGTATGAAGCCCACATCATTTCCCCCGTATGGATCACCAAAATGTCCGGGGGCCCCCACAGCTGCACTAAATCAGCAATTGAAATTGAAAACGAGATAAGAAAGACAGATCACTGTGAATCAATAAAGACCCCTGTGACACCGGGCGCCACAACATATATTCTTTATAGCAATGAACTGGGCACAGCTCCCCCCCAATCCCAAACAGCTGCACTACAAACCCCTTACCCAACTTGTCCGTTTTAAAAAAAAATCCCTATAAACAACACCCCCCTCTTCCTTCCGAACATTATCAATTAACACCCCCCCCCCCCCCCCCCCCCCCCGGCCCTCCGAGTGGTGGGCGCCACCAGCTTCCCGACCTGAAAGGCCCTAAAAAAGGCTAAAGAAAACATCAGACGAAATAGCACACACTCGTACGCCGATGCGCACACCTCCCCCAAAACCTGAAACAACTGGCCCAGTAACCGAAAAGTCACCGGCCTCCTGGTGTCCGGCAAAATCCCTTCACTGCCTGCCACACTAAAAAATGTTTTGTGTAATCCCTCCAAGATCTAAACTGAAACAAGAAAGATAGTGCTGCCATCGACTTCGCAAAAAATGCAACCGACCTGCCTGAAGAAAACAAATCCAAGACAAAATGCAACAAAACATCCAGCCTTGTTTTGTCTGAGGCAGGCACTGAAAAAGAGGATTCTAATTGTGTCCAACAATGCCACACCAGCGAATAAGCCCGCCAAGTCACCTGAGAAACAGAACCCTCTATCCAACTGGCCAATCAGGTGAACTCAGGTCCCATAATTCCCCCGCTATGGGTGTAGCTTGCCGATCCGCCTCCGGCACCAACAGACGGAATCGCTCCTGCTGGAACCGAGAGAGCAAGTCAGTAATACCATTGTCAACCCCCGGCACGTGAACCGCTCGAAAGGACAGATTACGCCCATTGTGACAACCGAATAAAGTGGTTAGGAACTTGAACCCCACACGTCAGATCAATCAAACGGCGGCAGAAAATGCGGCCCATTGGCATAATCCGAGAAGCAAAGTTCAACTTGCCAAGCACAGATTGCAATTCCCGCAGCGTAGCTTATTCTCCGGCAACCGACACACCATGGTCAATTAATCAATTTCAATACCCATGAAACGTATACAGGTAGTGGGACCCTCCGTCTTTTCAAGTGCCAATGGCACCCCAAAAGTGGAAAACAAGGAAACCAATGTATGCAGCAGCCTAGCACAATGTTGAGAACCAGCCGCCCCCACACACAAAAAGTCATCCAAGTAATGCACCAAGAAGGTAATCCCCGAGTGCTGTCTAACCACCCATTCCAAAAAGGAACTAAACAGTTCAAAAAAGGAACAAGACATAGAACAGCCCGAAGGGAGACAACACAAACCAGGTCCACAAACCAGAGCCCCTCAAAGTGACAACCAAGCAAATGCTGACTATCAGGGTGGACCGAGAGCAACCGAAAAGCCGCCTCAATGTCCACCTTGGCCATCATTGCACTATGACCACACCTCAAAACTGGCATACATCACCGATGCCAGTTCAACTTGGATCCCATCATTTACCGAAAAATCCTTGGGATAAGATAAATGATGGATCATACAAAATTTACCTGGCTCTTTCTTAGGCACCAAGCCCAATGGTGACACCACCAAATCAGGGCATGGAACCCAAATGAGACTTCCTTAGCCAGCAGACTAAACCCATGGTGAAAAAAAATCAGCCTACCACCGTATAGGAAACCTACTTAAAAAGGGGGCCATCTCGCTAATGCACACTGTCCTCCCCTTTTCCCACCTCCTCGCTAACTTTTGCCCTGGGTCGAAAGCGCTTAAAACATTTAGAGGCGGTGTGGTTGGTACCCCCGCATCCAGAGCACTTGTGCTTAAACTTTCAATAAACTCCCCACCTACACCCTGAATCATTAAACTGACACTTTTATGTGGCCGCCGGGCTGGAAGCCTGCCCGCCACCCCCTGGAAAGGATGACCCCGCCGCAGCAGGCAGAGTACCCCCCAACCCTATTGCTGGCGCCTTAATCGCCTGCATCACGCGTGTCTATAACATAATATCACGATGTTCCCAGCCCATGGTGGGACAGACAGACATCTGCTGACGAAACTGCTCGTCATAACATAGCCATGCCATCCCCCCATAGGTCCGATAGCCCTCCAAAATAGCATCCAAATATGAAAACATGCCCGCGCACTGCTGGACATGTTTCTCTGCAAAAAATACTACCTAAAACCCAAAAAGCCTGCAACCAATTAAAAAAGGTACGCGGAATAAGGCGATACCTGCGACTATCATCCTCCTCCTCCTTCCTATGCTCCTCCTTTGTCAATGGGAAAAAGCTCTATCCGTAATAACATAAAAATATTGATATATTCCCTCCTCCACACCTTCTCTTTCAATTCCTGCTTGACATGGGCCCCAAGGGGACCTTCCAAGCAAGCGTAAGCTACACTGTTGGCAGCATCAGACAATGAGACCGGCTTATCCTTATCCTTAGATTGATCCGATTGAGACACCTGTGTCCCTGTATCCATACAAGCCACGGAAGGACGAGAGGCAAGCTCCCCCAAAGATGAAACGGCACCCAAAATGGTGGCGACGGCGAACAGCTAACCACCCCTCTATGAAGCCATACTGCCGACGGCCTGGCCTGCGCCGATGCCCGACTCAACTGCACCAGCAAGGAACGCATAGTTTGGAGCATAACAGAACCAATCCCCCCCGTCCCAGCCTGGGCTAGGGGACGACCTCAAAAAGCTACCCTGGGGGACAAAACCCACACCTGGATCCACAGCAGGGCCTGTGATCCCCAAAGGACGGGGGACGCCTGTGTGCTCGTTGGGGCCTAGGGGATGATGCAGGCTGCGGAGGGTCCAATATGCCCCATGCAACTCCGCCTGTCTCCTCACCTGGTCCATGTAAACACCAAACTTACATGTATTATATGTGTTAATTTTTAAATATAATATTAGGTTATAATCAAACATCAAAGATTTGTTAAAACACTGCGGAAATCCTAAAACTAAGACTGAAAATTCAATATCAAAATAAGGAGATGTGCTAATTGAAAGTATACAGTACTTTGAATAATTTATTCGCCTTGTCTGATCTCCTTATTAGCCTGCTGATAGAAAGAACAATAAAAGCCAAAGATTTAATTTTATGTTTTTTATAGACATTAAAGATGTATATTGTATAGTTATTACCCATTCCATTAGTACACGTATGAGGATTTGATTTTACAGGAAATGTCTAAAGCAATGGGCCTTTTGCTGGCCAGTAGTACAGGTTGCTTGTGTAATGCAGCTTGCAGGATTTCAAGGCGACATCAAAGTGAAAAATTCAGCCGAAATGACAGCAGCAGCTGCAGCATCTGCCTCTAAATTAGGCTGTGTTTCAAAGTCTGGACTCAGCTGCTAAGCAGTATAAAGACCCAGGAGGAAGGCTACACAAGAAAAGAGTTTGGTTTCTAACCTAGCACATCAAAGTAACACATGCTATGAAGAGCAATAAATGCATATGGCATACAGTCATTTGCTGTCTTATTACACTGGAGTAGTAAAACGGAGCCACCTTCTAGCTAATTTCTTGTTTGGATTCATTTTCGGCAGAGGACAATGGTAAATGACTGAAGATTATAAGACATGTTCTGTGAACATTGAAATAACAGAATGTGATTTAGCATAGCTATAAATAACAGGAATAATGGACCACAAATTCTGCAGATTGTCTAATCTCTTTGATGTATTTCATGCCAATCAAGACCATACCATCTCAATCTAAGCACTGTACATAGGACAATACAGAACAGAATGATATGTTAAGTTTAGGTCACAGAAAAAGCATTGATGTACCTTCCAGTTAGTTTATAAAACAAAAAAGATATATTTTTTAGTTAAAGACAAAAGCAGAACAGAATTCTCTTTGTTATAAAGTGGTAATTAGCAGACTGAATGCTTATGTAAGTGGATCTGGGAATGGGAATAGCTGGAGTTCTTGTATCCCCCTTTACTTCTATTACTTCCAACCAAGTAAAGCAGTCATATTCCACATCTGGGGATTATACTCAATTCCATACTATAAACGCCAAGAAAAAGAGTTTGATTACCATAATTACTCTAACGTCAAGATTAAAGTAATAACTTCATTGGATGGGGCTTAGCTTCTAGGTAGAGAATCCTAGTGCATCTCCAAAGGGTGATTCACTATAATGTAATTAATTTACAAATACAGTAATTCAGTTCCAATTCAAAATTGGATATTAGGTTTAATATTTTGATATTTAAAACAAAATAATAATCTCAGCAATAATAACTAAAAAATGCATTTGTAGACGTAGAAATACAATCCTAGCACATAATACTAGGAATAATGAAACATGCTTATAAAGGATTTTTCAGGTTGATACTTGGCCACAAATAATTTTCTTCATATTTGTGTGCAACCAGAATAACATTTGGCAAGCAAAATGTAAGAACATAACTGACTACATTTTAACATAACTGACTACTGTTAGCTAATTCCTGTTTGTTATCATTTTGATGATTATGGCTTACGGTTTATGAAAACCCCAAATTCAAAATCTCAGAAAATTTGAATATTACGTGAAATCAATAAAACAAAGATTTTCATTGAAAAAATTTCAGACCTTTGAAAAATATAATCATGCATATGTACTCAGTACTTGGTTTGGTAATGCATCAATTACTGCCTCAATGCGGCGTGGCATGGATGCTATGAGCCTGTGGCACTGCTGAGGTGTAATGGAAGACCAGGATGTTTCAATAGCGGCTTTTAGCTCTTCTGCATTGTTCAGTCTTTTCTCTTGGCAATTCCCTATCATTTCTATATAAAGTTCAGGTCAGACGAGTTTGCTGATCAATCAAACACAGTAATCAATGAACCAGGTTTTGGTACTTTTGGCAGTGTGGGCAGGTGCCAAGTCCTGCTAGATAATGAAGTCAGCATCTCCATAAAGCTCTGTGTTTGCGTATGGAAATATGAAGTGCTCTCAAATCTCTTGGTAGGCGGCTGCATTTTCATAAGAATTAACATCAAAATGATAACAAATAAAAGCTTGAAATATGTTGCTTGTAATTAGTCTATTTCATATATTAGTTAGTTATTAGATCTGTGAACTTTTAAGGCCTGAAACAGTGTTACAATAATTTACAGTTTATTGCACATAGTACATAGTAAAATAAATTACTGTTGCAAAAACAAAATCAGGAATAAAAACAGCCTCCTAGGACTTTTGTGGCTAGGAGTGGAAATCAGACCATAGGGATGATGTTTAAGAGATACATTTTATTGATATAAGAGTAGTAAACATAAAAGTCCAATCAAAGGCCCCTTCTAGGGTACATGAGCACTAGCCCTTAAACACAGAGGACCACAGTTCAAGCTCAGACACAGGATTAGAGTTTAGATTCTGATCAGAGTTTAGATTCATGACCACAAACAGGACCAAATCAGAATCACAATGCTCAGGCTTGTGTGGGCGGGTGAGGCACACCTATATAGGCCTTGTGCTAATGAGGCAAGTGTACCCAACCCAGCCAACACTAGGAAGACCAGCAGGTGATCTGGAAGACTACCTGGAAAAAGCAGAAGCACCACCACGAGGTGGTACCCAGCATAGTACAGGTCCCTCACACTCCTTCTACGACTCCAAATTATTTAGACTTCTCCTGTGCTGGGAACTTAACCGTTGGTCTTAGAACTTGTGTACAGAGGGGGGGTGGAGGGGCAGTGAATTCCGAATGTTAATCGGATCCAATGTCCTTCCAATTTATTTCTCTTTGCCCTAGGGCAAAGACACGGGGACTTTAGATGTGGCCAACCCAACCCTTAAAGATTACCTCAGAT
>CM070035.1:41948730-41981637 GCA_036250615.1 Ptychadena robeensis | reverse complement strand
TTGTGGGATTGATGTTTGAGGTTTCCTCCGTGTCTTTTTCCGTGTCTCCGTTGGTCTTAGAACTTGTTAACAATATCCATCCAAAGAAAACAGGAGTCCTGCACTCCATGGAATAAAAGTTTATCGATGAACATAAAGGGCAACACACAAGGCAACATATCTCCTGATACTCCTTACCTCTCTCTGAGAGGTGGGCTTAGTTGGTCAAAGAGAGTGAGAGAGGGAAGGAGTCTCGTGAGACATGTTGCCTTGTGTGTTGCACTTTATGTTCAATAAACATCAATAAACTTTTATTGCGTGGAGTGTGGGACTTGTGTTTCTCTGGATGGATAAAAGTGCCCACAGTCTAGGAGTACTGTAAGCTCAGGTTTTGTAATGATGTTCCATGGCACTCTTAGTTCTTAAAGTGAGGATTAATTCATGCAAAAAGAGTTCCATGGCATCCTTTAGGGCTTGTCCCCAATTTAGCAATCAGCTACGGCCCAGACACGATTTTAATCGCAGGTGATTGCTTCCATTTAGTTGAATGGCCTTGACCCCACTTCAACTGAGGTAGCGATTGGGCGCGGACGCAGTGCAACCCCCTGCGTTTTTATAGTGGGCTGCGGTCGGGTGTAATTTTTCAGTCCTGATCACGCCCAAAGACATGACTCATTCATTCTCTATGGGCACGATCAGGGTTGATCGCTTGCCATGAAATTCATTCGCGATCACTGCCCCGTGATTAGAATCGTGGGAGATCACTGAAGTGGGGACAAGCCCTAAGGTCAAAAGTGAGTAAAATAGCTCTTTAAACTGTGTATTTTTAAAAATAAATATTTATTTTTGGGCAGCATAAAAATTGCTCTTTCATTCACTTTTTGGGGCCCTTTCACACTATTTGCTTTGCGTTTTTACAGTTCAACCTGTACATTTTCTCATAGAAAACCAATGTTACCATTCACACTGCAAATGTTGCATTTTAAAAACACAGCATTTGCACATGCGTTTTTTTATAATGCATGCCTTTAGATCAGATCAATCCCCTTGCTACATCTAATGGTACCATTCACATTGCTACCAATATCCACGGGTCCACAGGTACTTTTATTTGTGTAGCTTTTGTTGCGGTCAACCCAAACCAAGCAAAAGGTGCTGTCACCTTTTACTGATGGATGTGAGCTTAACTTCTTTCTGAATCTGAATGGCAGATACATGTCATTGTCAGCCCAGAGAGCAACAGAGGAATTGCAGAAATTGCTTTTATTTGTCAGATTTTACACTAACCCCACTGAAAATGTTTGGAGTGCTAAAGGTAGAAGAACGATGGCTAGATTTACCATGTGCAAATGCTTCTTAGGCCACAGACCTATAGACATAATCTAACATTTTTAATACAATAAATATAGTCTGGCACACATGGCCCGGGGCATCATTAATAAATGAATGTTAAAATTAAAAATGGACATTAAGCTGCGGCACCAGCATCCCTTGATATTCTGTTGTGCCTTGTGTTTACCTTAAAATCCTGAACTATACATTTACACTTGTATCCTGACTAGTGAAAAGCGGTAAAGGCAATATTCGAATTTGCAATATTTCGCAAATAATTCTACTTATGTTCGATTCGAAATTCACAATTTCGAATATATCATTGTGAATATTCGCAATGCATTCACATTGTCATTGCCTTCAAAATAAATTGTAACCTGCCATATTTATTTTTGAATTGTGAATATATATTCGCAATGCATGGCCGTTAGTGATGGCCGAACTTCTGTAATGTCCGTCCCTGAACAGGCGGATCAGACTTTTAAAATAGTCCGCTGTCCGTCTGTTCACGGCCAGATGGCCGTGGCCGGGAAATTGAATCGGGAAAACCGGAAGTGACGTCTGTGATGTCACATCCGGTCCCTGGAACGTATATCCCATAATTTCTGGTTCACCAAGCCGGCTTTTCACTGCAAGATCGGGTTCTCTACTCTGTCTTCAGTGAAAAGATTCTTCCTCCGGCGGGATCTTACTGCTCCTGATCCTGCCGGAGGAAGAACACTGAGCTCCTTCTCGGCGGCAAACGGGGCGGGTCAAACACCCATTTTGCTTGCCGGCTAGAAGGAGGGCGAACACCCATGTTCATGGCCGAATTGTCTGCCCTGCGTACAGTTCGGCCATCACTAATGGCCGCAAAGCTTTCCGGAGCATAATATTGCGAATATTTGATATTGCGAATATTTGATATTGCGAATATCCGCTGCAATATTCGCAAATTTTCGAATAGCCAATATCCGTCAAATATATTCGCAATTTTGAATATTCAAGCTCAACACTAATCCTGACCTAGATTTCTAATGTTGCTTCACTTCCGTTTGCCTGTCTACTAGTTCCATACAGTGAAATTCACCGTAAGCAGTAAGGTGGAAGTCTCTCTTAGGCAAATATCCTTGGAGCTGCTAAGCAAGACATGGCACACCTTGGGCTCCACCTGCATATAATCCCATGCTCAACAATAGCAATATGGAGGACCTGTTTAGTTTGTTTTAAAACATCACCCCTGGAGTCCTGAACACATTCTATATGTTGCTTTCCTAATATGCTTCCGCTATCAGTTTCCATTACAAGGAAAACAAAATGCTCTAACTGTGGATAGCAACCCCTGCTGTTTAGAAAATATACTTATTAGAAATATGCTTATTTTCTTCCAGAATTTGTTTCCACAAAAACATTGATCTAGTCAAGAAGATGGCATGTTAGAGGTTTGCACATTTATTGTAATACAAAAGCTGTAATAGGGTCATTAGGCTTTTGTAGCAGAAGATGTCTCAGGCAGCATGTGTCGTTGACACCTGATTGTCATCATGTTATTGCTGCTTTGACATGGTGATGGCACTTGTACATCAGAATAGCAAGCAGCATCTTCTCTTTAACCTCTGAGTTGACTATCAAATCCGAGTTTTATTTTATTTAAAGATATATGTTCTTTACACAAATCATAGCAATGATTAAGAACAATCAGTTCACACCTAGCCATAGTCCTTTTCTGACATTTATTCTGGCATTTTTCAACAACTGTCCAATAATCATATGCAGCTGTCAACTAAACAAATACTTACCCTATGTATCAATGTAAACATTAGGAATAATCTTTGCTTCAAGTCATCATCCAAATCCTGCAACTCTTTAGGTAACATCACCTAAGCAGGCTTTTTATTGGAGCTTTCAACCATGTAAAAGTTATGTATGTATTTATCTTTATTTTTCTATGAAATATATCTTACTCTAAAGAATAACTCTTACAATAAGAAATAAATCTTACGTAATCATGATCTTGTAATGGTTCGCGTAAAATGTTCCTCCTCCATTTTAACAATTTTTTTATGTCTGGATTCCATTTTTAGATTTAGCTTTGCTTACTCTCCCAAGATTTCAGCAAGTTAAAGTAATTTTTCTTTCCAAGATACATTTTTATTGAGAGAGATAAAAATTGTACATAACAAACAATACAGACAAGTATATGATGCACAATGGTACTGTTAACCAGGGTGTATTTTTTTGTAAGAGTGGCAGTTATTTTCTGTCCTGCCTAAAGTTACCCGAATTCATTGAATCTGTTTTATTGTGTGTAGCGGTTGTGTGTGGGGGCAGTCATTGGGCATGACAAACTGACTCTGAGCTGAGTTCGGGCATACTTACCTGTCCTTAGATGAGACTGCTGGGATTATGAATCACGGCAGACTCATAATTGCTTTTGCAACCACCTCTTCAACGTCATGGATGCGGCCGGTGATGTCTAGAAGATGGAAGGGAGGGGAAACACGGTGAGTACTTCAAACTCCCCGTGAGCAGGCGGGGAATTTGAATCTTCCATCTGCCTGTTCGGAAACGGACCTGGCCGAAGTTCGACCATCACTATTTGTATGTGTAGCACTAAAGCAGCATGTTTGCTTACATGTGCAGTGTGTACTGAGCAAAATGCATGTTAAGGTTACCGCTGCCAGAACACAGCACATATGCATGTATGCAAACAGGTGAAAAATAATAAAGTAGGATTTTATACCTGAAAGCGGATGTTCTTGAAATTGTGAATACGGTACTTATTGTGTAAATGAGCCCTAACTGGAAAGAGTGATGAGTGAAGAGCAGATCTCTGCAACAAACTACAATACAAGCGAACCATGTTTCGTACTGTCATTTAGGAATTACATGTTTTGCTTTATATCTTAATAACATTTAATTTCATAAGGTATGAACTCTGGTTACAGATCTTTCTAGAAAGGCATACAGAACTTGTATTTATTATAAGCCTGATCATTTATGAAACATAGTCTGTTATGAGTGACAAAATGACAGTTTTGCCAATTAGATCCTTATATATATAAAACAAAATTATTTTTAGGCATAAGACAATGGAAATGTTAATTTAATGTAATGTTAATGCAGATTGTAGCTAAACAATTTTTTTTTTTAAAACTTGTGTGACATTACCCACATTAGAAGCTGTAGAGGAAAATTCAAAGGCTAGCCTCACCTCTGAAGTTTGGTGTGAAATGATTGTTGGTCTAGGTGGAGCTTATTTAATTTGGTGGCAGGTTTTAAACGAGCATGTCATTACTGTTAGCACATACGTGTAACTTTAAGTGTGATGATGAGATGTAATGACTTAAGGTGTCATTTTGACACTTGAGTTAAACTTGGCTCTAACAAGCAGCTAATGCATCATTTATCACATCAATGCTTTCTACATCTACTTCTTGTAAAGAAGATGAAAAACAAGACATCTGAAAGAAAACTGACATCGCTACTGTAAAATGTTTGTGCTGGTCATTGTCATGTACGAAAAGAAAACACTTGTGTAAGCAAGGAATGAAAATGAGTGTATACAGGGGTGTGGGGAGTGATTGATTGCAAAGCAAGCACACAAAGAGTTTAGGCTGCTACTTGGCTAGGCAGTGACACTTTTATATTGGTTTGGGGATAGTTCACAATATTATTAAATAAAGCTATGTAACAAAACATGAAAGGGCAAAATGCATGAGAAAAAGAGCAAATAACAGTCACAATCAAGGATATTAACCACTCCATAAACATTATGCAGTGACATCTTGTTTTTGCACATACAGTACGTACAGTAAAGCATTCACATGCAGTTACTAAACACATGTTGATGCTCCTGTTGGTGTTATAAAAGAGAAAAATGTGTGTTTTAAATCAGGGTTAGGACCATCTGTCTGTTTTTGAGTGTAATTGTGTCTTCTCCTTTAATAAAAGGATCTGTAATAATAAGGTTTAATAATTTAACATATGAAGTAGGAGCAACCCATGTAAATTTAACTCTAATTAAATAACTGGACAAGACAAGTTTACATGCTAAACCTCAGAAAAAAACAATAAGAAATATATTTTATATCCTATCCAAGGTCTGCCCCTGTGACAGGATTAGACTATGATTGTGGAAGGTTGAATTAACGTTGATTTCATCTAGGTTTGTTTGAATTTGTAATATCAATACGTTTTCTCTATTTTGTCATAGTTAACTCAGCTTTTGTTACTAATTCCACCATTACAAACTACTCAAACCACCATCATATAACTAGCTCCACTGACTCTAATTATTTTTTATATAAAAAAAATTCCTTTTAAAAATATTATTTTTTGTTTTCCCATTCACATTTGACAGATACCATTTTATTGTGAGACATAAATATTTTTCCTTTGCTGATATAAGGTTAATATAAATGGAGTCTAACTGAGAAAAAAAAATTTTCACAGCTGCTTAACTGTACAGGTAACTTCAGGAAGGTTGAGATGATTTTCTGAAAACTACATGACAGTACTAATACATAATAATACAGCTGACTGACTTATCAAGCTTCTCATGTTGACAAGTTTTGCTCAGAATGATAATGTCATGATATCTGGTTTGGCAAACCTAAATGCTTCACCCTTTATTCAATCCATGATTGTTGAATTCAGATATCTCAATACATTTTGCTTCATGCATGCATATTTATTAAACAGACCAAGTGTGGTACACAATTCTTATTATCTGTATAAAATCAGGCACCTAGCTATGTAGGCTGCACGAAATGAGAATGGGTATTTCAGTAGGGCTCATGCACAGTGTGTATGTTGAGGTCAGCTTTTGGTAACACACGGTGTGGGATCTGCATGGTACACAGGTTTCCCACCTTTTATAAAAGCACTTGTGTATTAATAAGCCTGTGCTTGAGTTTGTGCTTTGAATTTATGTAATATTTTATCCAATTTTAAGCAACAGTAAAATACATATGCAATGCACCTCAACCTGCCATCACTTCCGGTTTTTGGAGCCGATTATTCACTAGAAGTCCGGGTTCTCTACCTGGTCTTCTAGTAAAAAGATTCTTCCTCCGGTGGTACTGATCCTGCCAATGGTAGAATAGTAAGCTCCTTCTTACCAGCGAATGGGGCGGGTCGAACCCCCATACTGCTCACTGGCTAGAAGGAGTGCGAACACCTTGTGGACAGTTCAGCCATCACTAATCATCAAGGATAGAGTGATCTCTGCTGGACAATTGCTTGAGTTTTCTCACTCTCTTCCAAGTGGCACCAAAATTACAATACCAAAGCAATTGAAATTGCAACAATTTTCAGGGACAAATGGTTTCTTTTTTTGTGGTATAAATGAATGGGTGCCAATATTTTTGGCCATGACTCTGTCTGCTTTAAGCATGTTGACATGCATTTTCATATAAACAGACTTATTGCATATAATGTTTACTTGCTGGACTTGCCTTAATAAATGTTAATATGACAGGATTTGATGTGCCCCACTCCATGGGATGTGTTCAGCCTCTCTAATGGATGATAATACATACACCTCTTCCTCTTAAAGCTGTTGATGGCTAGCTCAGTGTTGACACATGAGAGTCCTTAGCACTGTCTATAGATTTTCCTAGCTCTCAATACATTATGTGATCTAGATAGATATTGTAAATGCCTGCTCTATTTACGTTACTGATCTAGAACCCAGAAAAGAACTTCTGACTTTTGTGTGACTTTCTAAACCTTTACACGTGTTGTGGGTTTGTGATCCTATTGCAGTCAATGGTATCATCACCAAACTTGCTGGAGATGTAGAGAAGGGTTGGGGGTATACTCCAAAAATGAAAGTATGTCTCTAACACAAATAGTTCAAAGTCAAGTAAAAATTTCAAAAATCGAAATGTGCTAGAGCAAAACTTTTTTTTTCAAATGTTCCTCCAACCCTTCTCTACATCTCCAGAAATTCCTTTGTTGATTTGGATATATGCTTTGGGTAGTTGTCATGTGGAAAGTCATGTCATGAAGAAAAACAGCCCCAAAGCAGGATGCTGCCACAAACATGCTTCACTGTGGGTAGGGTGTTCTTCTGGTAATGTTTTTGCAAAATATAGCCTGGCTTGGGTGTTTTTCGTCTTGCCACTATACTATACAATACGGCAAATCACCAAAATAACACCATACCCATAGTGAAGCATGGTGGTGGCAGCATCATGCTTTGGGGCTGTTTTTCTTCAGCTGGAACTGGGGCCTTACTTACGATAGAGGGAATTATGAACAGTTCCAAATACCAGTGAATATTGACTCCAAATCCAGACCTCCATTGGTTGATAAATTTTATCCCATTGAAGTTTTGTAATATTTTGTTGTCAGTACATTCAGCTATGTAAAAAACAAAGTATTTAATATGAATATTTCATTCATTCAGATGAGGAGGTCTTATTATCCTCATCTGCATGAATGAAATTATTATAACTTTCTCACGTAATCTGCTAGGTCAGGACAGGCAGCAGACAGTAGATGGGCAGAGGTCAGTAGTACACACAAACCATCAGAAATATGGCATGATAGCAGTAAAGCTTATGTTGATGGCATGCAGCCTCTATGCTTATATAGGGACATGAAGTGGCAGGAGTGTGCTAATGAGTGAGGAAGTTTAGAGGGAAAATTGACTCTGGATCTACTTGTGATTGTAAGAAGTGCAAATGAAAACTTAAAATGGATCAAAGAATTCTGTCAAAATACATGTTACCGTATGTCTGAGCAGTCAACCTGGTCGGCCAAAATACACAGCAAAATGGAAGGGGGGTAAGGGATTGGAAAGTGTGCCTGTGAACACAAACCACAAAACAGCACTAACACTCACTTTGTAAAATACAAAAAATGAATGTATTTCCTTCATGCTGACCATACTTTCTATGTTCTGTATTTTGTCTTTATGTAAGGCAACATTAGAGTGTTTTATTATAATAGCCATATCATACTAGCCATCAATGAATACAGAAAGTTTGTAGATTTAGTGATATCCATTATTGGCTAACTTAGGCTTTGTTTCCATTGCGTTGGGACCCCTCCGCTAAGCGTACATGTTTAGTCAGGGTTCCCAACTTTACAGATAGACTTACCTGCTCTGTGGAGACTCTGTCTTCATTGCGCCAAGCCAATCCGCCGGTGTAAGGCTGAACGTAGTCGAGTATGTTCAGCCTTTACGCTGGCGGATGTGTAAACAGACCATCCGCCGACAGGCAATGTCTATGGGATACGTCGGGACCTCTGCTAAGCGTATACGCTTAGCGTAGGGGTCCCGACGTATAATGGAAACAAGCCGTAAAGTAAGCAAGTTTTTGGGATATCTCAGATCCCTTCTTCAGTCTTAAAAAATTCAGGTTTTTGAGACTCTTATTTACAAACAAAGGTCATAAATATTTATTGTTACACATTTATTGCAACATGTATTTCTGTACATGGTGATTACACAGTTAAATTGATATCAGTGGCCAGAAGGGCCGTGTAGGTGTGCAGCTTCAAAAATGCAGGGGGATTGTGCCCCCCCCCCCCCCCATGTAAAAGACAAATAGTACAAGGGCACGAGGCACACAACCTAGTGCAACAGGTTGAATGAAAATAAAAAATAAAATATAAAACACTCACACAGCCAAAGAGATTACTCCTTGCTAGGCCTGCACTGTAACTCCTTTAATGTGTCTGCAACTTTATCTTTCATTTTATTTTTTCATTCACAGAACTTTACTTTGTTACATTAGGTTGAGTGCATTGAGTCCTTGTTCCTATTTGCCTGAAGTTGAGTTGCTATATTTTTAAGAGATTTCTTCTCATTCTGAAATTTATATTAATTAAAATATTATAAAAAATATGAATTCATTAAAATATTCACTTCACAACATCTGGCCATGGTTGTTCTTATGCTTGTATGGCCACAACTTAAAAAAAAACGAATGCTCTTAATAGTATGAGCTACATTTGGCCAACATTGATCTCATGCTCTGTCAAGCCATTTGAAGTTATCAAGCTCTTGACCCAGATTGCAGTAGTCATAGCCTGGTACCTTCTTAACCCAAAATATCACGCTTTGAGAGAATAGCATCTATTGTAAGTTAAGAGATTTACTAGAACTATCAGGATGGTTATGATCAGCATGTTATAATAAAACTCTATTTCATGTAGAAATAAAGACAATTACAATGTATTTCTGTTTTATGGGCCGGATTTATCTGCAAATTGCTGCCCCTGACAACCATAAATGATGACATCTTTTTGTAGAATCTATATCCTTTATTGTCTGCAAATGCATGTGACTATGGAATCTGTTGTCTCTACAAAAATGATGACATGGACAAGTAAGAAGAGAAGATTTCCTGTGTCCTAAACTAAAAGAGCTTCCTGACTTCTCTTGCTATCCAATATACCTTCTTACCCCTAATGTTAGCTTGATGACTTTTGCCAGAAATGTCTAGAGGGAAACAAAATAAGGAAACAATTTATACTTTTTATTTTTTTGTACAAGTTTGGTGTTCTAGGTGCGCTTCACCGACATGATGGTAAATGAACCTTCTAGAGAAGAAAGAGAAAGTAAAGAACACAAACTAGAATACAGTATGACAGAGAGTATGGCAGAGAGAAGAACTCTTAAATGGTACCACATTTTAAATGTGGTATTTAATAACCCACTGTCCCATTATTCTCTTTTTCAAGCTGGTAAATCCAGACTGGATACAACAAAATGCCCTTATTACGGTCCAAAAGTGTAACATGTGGACATATGCGGTGAAAGGAGAAGAGAGAAAAACAGGAAGAGAGGCAAGGAAAGCATCTTTCGGGCTGCCAGGTGGGTATCAGTGGCTTATAGAATATAATAAGGTTATTTTGTACAATACACCTAATTAAAAAAAATTACTCAGGATACTTAACTTCCAAAGCAAAAAGTATAAAAAATATGTACATATTAAAAATACTTAAAAATTTAAGTTAGCAACCTAATGTTTTAACCTGAAAACTAAGCATATGAAAGCATATGCACTTTTTACAAACACTTTGTAGGGTATGCTATTTATTTATGTTTTTCAAGCACTTAACCTGCCAGTGAAAGATGAAAATGTTGTTTCTAAACTTTTAAAGTGTAAACATGATATATTAAGTCATTTTAAAGGTTGCTTGGTCACTGCGTGAACTCAGAAACCACTGGTGGCTTCTGTCTCTGCTGACACAATGTCTCTTCATATGAGTGATGCCCCTTCACACAAAAATGTTTGTGCTCCAGAAAACTACAGGGGGTTGAGGGGATCAACTTTTTTGTAAAGAGGTTACTTAATTTAGTAGCCAAGTAATAATGTCGAGCAGATGGCAGGAGCCAGAGACGTGGGCAAGCTCTGAAAAAGATATGTCAAAAGTTGAAACTTCATGGTAACAGATGCAAAGAGAAAACAGGTAACGACTTTCATCTGAAGATGAACCATTGGTGATGGTAATGGCATTTTTCCATGAATCTCAATAGCTCTATTTCATTTTGATTCAGAGTGGTAATGTGGAATATACAATACAGGAACAATGGGGAGTCCTTATCAAAAGGCAAATTTGAAAGAGCCTCACTAATATGCAGAAGAAATTGTGTATTACTGTGTGATCATGTTTATCAAAAGAGACATCTACTTAATATCACCAGAAATAAGTGGAAAAAACACCAGGCAAGGCACCTGGTTTTCAAACAAGATTTATTATAGCACTACTGTTTCGTGTGTAGCCTTCAGTGTCTAATGACATTAAAGATAAGTAACCTATTGCGTCAATCAAAAGATTATGACAGTTAGCCAGAAAACACTAGTGAAAGCTGATATTAACCTGTAACAGACACCAAGCATTATAAAAATACTGACCAATTATTTGGTAACATAAGGGTTGACGGTGCTCCATCTTTGCCAACTCTTTTCTAAGCGTAGATCACAATGGATAACCATTAAAAAGTTAAAATGTGTCATGGGTCCATTTGGCATTTAAAAAAAATATTTTGAAGTTGTTTCACTTTTGTGCAGGTTTATATGTATTGAACAAATGAGCTTTCCTACTTTTTGGACTGCTTGAACTATCACAAAAAGAAACCTTGTGTTATACTGAAGGTTATACAGAAGGTGTTTTCCAGCTTTAAATGAAACATAATTTAGGTTAAAGGAAGTGATGTTGCTGACCTTCCCTATGCTAACTTACATCGGCAGTTGTGAACTCCCTATTGCAGCAACCACCCAGGGAACGAGGCATGAGGCGTTCCCTGGATGGTTGCAGCTTCAAAACAGCACCACGGGCATGCAGCTAAGTATACGCAGAGTAGGCACTGTCCTATTCAGCAGAGAATCCTCTCCGAGTCTTTTTCCAGTATTAGTGGGCACAAGCCCTAAGATTGGTAAAAAAAACTGACTGGAGGGCCCCTGCACTAAGGCACAGCCCATCTACAGAGACGCTGGGGGTGCTGTTTGGCCAAAGTGGCGATTAGTGATGGCCGAACCTCGGGCATGTTCGTCCGCGGACGGGCGGAGCGGACTTTTAAAAAAGTCCGCCGTCCGCCCGTTCGCGGACAGATTCAAATTCCCCGCTGCTAGGCGGGGAATTAGAATCTGAAAACCCGGATGTGACGTCAGTGACGTCACATCCGGCACCTGGAACGCATAGTTCCTGGTGTGCTTACCGGATGTGACATCACTGACGTCACATCCGGGTGTGCGAGCCGGCTTTCCACTGAAAGACCGGGTTCTCTACCCGGTCTTCAGTGGAAACATTCTTCCTGTGGCGGGATCTCGCCGCGTATGATCCCACCGGAGGAAGAATAGAGGGCTCCTTCACGCCGGCGGACAGGGCGGGTCGAACACCCGTACTGTCCGCCGGCGGGAAGGAGGGCGAACATGCTTGTTCGCGGCCGAACTGTCCGCCTTGCGGGCAGTTCGGCCATCACTAGTGGCGATACATGCTGCCTGCTATCCCTGAGATCACCAAGGATGACACAGAATCGCTGGCAGGGTAAATATCTTACACCTGTAAGTGGTGGTGGTTGATTTCTTTATTTCGACTGGGTGGTTTTATGAGTTAATTGCAAAGCCCCCGAATTTGGCATCATCACCAAAATAGCTAAAGAAATAAAGAATAGCTAAAGAAATAGACTCAAAAGTTGTTTTGGTGATGATACCAAACTAGTCAAAATTTTGCAAGCCTCTCCATTACCCTTGAAGCTGCCACCCACCCTCAATATTACTACTAAAATTACTGATGTCCATTTGCTTTTATTTTACCAATGGTCCAATGATAACTTTAAGGCCTATCACTTGATTAGGATGAATGTATGGTTAGGACAGTCATTTATTCACACTTCAGTGCTCTATGTTCATGTGTAAGTTGATTGAATTAAATTTTTTTTGCAATGTTCCATGTTCTGTTACGCTATAATAAGCACAGGTTTTAAAAACACAGTGAAGCCAAATCTTTGGTTAAGAAATCTGAACTGGCTGGAAACGATTGCCATTTGTCACTGGGATAGAAAAATGCAGATACTAAAGAACATTTGTCTACAGTTGAATAAATCCAGTTGGCTTGTTTTTTATGTTTAAATGTTAAAAAACATATTCTGTTATTTCCATCTTTTCCCAGGCATTGTATGAACATAAACAATAGAAAGATTAAGTAAAAACTAGATGGATGAAAAACCATTTAAGCAATACTTTGTTTCAATATTTAAGCATTTGTTTTGTTAGCACCAATTGTATTCTGAATTACTATGTATTGTATTGTTATCTTTAACTCATATTCCACAATGCTCTACATAATATTAGAGTAAAGACGCAACACTGTTAAGATAACACACCGGTACAGGTTATGACTCTTAAGAAGAAGACCTTGCCCGATTGGATTCGCAATCTAAAGCAGGTTACAGATGGTTTGATATTCAAGCCGTCTGATGTTCCCTGCAGCAGTGTGATGATGTCATCACGCTGCTGTCAGATATCGGCTGGCTGGGGAGAGATGGCTCTGCTCTCCCCAGCTCAGCTAAAGCTTTGCTTGGAGGACAGCGGTCTTTAGGTAAAGCATCGAACATCGGACATCGGCCGTATTTACGGTCATGTCCGATGAGGCTGTTTTTGAGCGGGATTGATATGTCCCATTCGAAAACAGCGATGGGGGCATATTATATGGGTCAGATAGATGTCCGTGAGCGTGCAGGGCGTGGAGACCGGAAGAGTCTTGCACCTCTATCTTGTAGCCTAGAGCAGTGTTTTTCAACCTTTTTTGGGCAAAGGCACACTTGTTTCATGAAAAAAATCGGAGGGCACCGACGATACGCATAATCGCGGTGCACTTCCGGTCCCTGCCGGAAGTACGTCATCAGCAGGTGCCCCGCTGGAACGCACATGCGTACCAGCAGAGCAAAAACACCGCCCCTGGTCTGTGGGGATGCGTGTTGCTAAGCAACCGCATCCTCACAGAGCCGGTCCGTGTATAACACGGATCGGCTGTATAAGCCTTAATGTATAAGACTTATGCAGCCGATCTGTGTTATACACGGACCGGCTCTGTGAGGATGCGGATGCTTAGCCCTCCTATCTAGCTGCCTCTTATAGTATAAGACTTATACTATAAGAGGCAGCTAGATAGAAGGGCCGAGGGTGGGGTCAAAACCCCACGGCACACCAGGCAACATCCCTAGTGTGCCGCGGAACAGAGGTTGAAAAACACTGGAGGATCGGACACTCTAGGCATGACAGAACGGGAGTGAGCAGGCAGGAAAAGTAAGTATTTATTTTTTATTTTAAAGGATCACTGTCCCTGGATGAAGACTGGATGTAGGTGAGTTGTGTATATATGTTTATTGTTTGATGGGTTCTTTTGTCTACATCCCCTTTCATTCATAATATATCAATTTATTAATTACTTTTATTTAATATACAGTTCTTCATTATATGTTGCCACTTTATAAATACAAGTGCATCAGTTATACCATAATGCCTGCTTCTTCATTTCTTATGGACTTGGGGTACATTACAAATCATATTCTATTTCCAATTCCAAATTCCAAATTGCATAAATCCTGCTTCTACTTTACACTAGACTTGTGCAACTATTCATTTTAATACATCAACATATAATATATCAGTTTTCAAGACTAAGTATTACCACCAAAATATACCTAGAGCCGTTTGAACTTTAAGTATCCCCCATCCAAGGATTTCAGTGAAAGAACTGAAGATAGATCCATCAGGATTCAGGAGTAATCCAGTCTTATTGAACTTCTTTAGGAGGAAGACAAGCTGAAAGACTAGCATTAGATGTCATTATTGAAGTACGGAAGGAACCGAAGTCTCAAAGGCAGCTGCAGCATTTGAAGACTTGCTTAATCAAAGCTTGAACAAATGATTTCTCAGACAAGAACTATTGGCCCAATGGATGGAATAAATCTATGACATATAATGCAGCAAGTTTCCTGATTCTTTGTTCTCAATAACAATAGTGTGTTGGTGATTTGCTCTCCCCTCTATGACAATGTATAATAAAGAAAACAGACTTTGAAACTCCACTTTTCAACACTTGGAAAGACACCAGAATTGGAAAAGGAGAACATATAAGACAGAGATTTGTGATGTGCTTTTGTGACTCAAAGTCTTTTATTTCACTCCTGTTTTATAGGTTTCATAAAGCAAATTTGAAACCTGAAATGTAGCCTGAAGTATATATTTTTATATATAAATATCATATATTTTTGAACGGTGCCTTTATTGTTTTCCTTTTGTCACATTAAGACTTATTAGGTCTTTTACTTTTGAATGTGAAAGCTTTTGCTTTTATGGGTCTGCCAAAGCTGACAGGAAATCCTTTACAGTCCAGCAACTCTAAATCACTAACAAAAGGCTTAAGGAAATAATTGGTTTGATTTCATTTCTGCTTCTTAAAGAAGCTGTAATTTGCTGGGTGGGCGATCTGCTGTGGTAAAAAAAAAGGAAAGATATTTTATACACATGAGTTCACCAGAAAGAAAATTAATACAGACAGAATGTTATTTTTAGGGGTGAAAATCTCTGTTTAAAAACAAGTTCATTTTCTTATTCTACATAAATAGGCAGCAAGTTGGAACAAACAAACACATATGTTGACTACGTTTCTTTAGATCAGCTACTGACAACTTGAGATTAAAGTACATAGAAACTACTATAGACAAATTAGGTGTTATTATTATGGATTTTTTTTTTTTACTTTGCTTAGTTCAAGTCTAAACTAATGTTTTAAGTTCCTGTGTGAAACATGTTAAAATCTGCTCTTATTGTCATAAGCCATAAACATATTCTACCCTTGACTTCACTTTGCCATTAATGAGTTGCTATAGGTTGAAAAAGAATGTGAGGCTACAGAATGCATTTACGTATATACTCGAATATAGCAGAGTTTTTCGGCCCAAAAAAGCCCCCCTCAGGTTATACTTGAGTCAGGATCCCACTTACCTGTCTGGGTGTTCGCTGGTCTCCCTGAAGACACAGGCACTCTCTGTGAATAATCCAATGTGTATGCAATATTCTATAGGCAGTGTTATGCCTATAGAACTTATGGTTCAAATATGAAAATAAATTTCCATTCCTTGTATTGGTCCCAATAATAGTAATAAAGACTTTATGAATGGAAACGTATTTTCCTGTTTGAATCATTAAGAAGGGCCTTGAAAACCTATACTGTTATAACAATAAACCTGTGTGCTCTTAACTTTATTGAGGGTGTGGCACTAAGATTAATCCTGTTTCATTCATTCCTAGGGGCAATGGAGCTTTCTCTATATTTTCTCAATAATTTCGAAAACTCCACTATCTGACTTTGCATTTCCCATCCTCGGCTTATACTCAATTCAATACATTTTCCCAATTTCTGTAGATACAATTAGGTACCTGGCTTATATTTGGGTTGGCTACTACTCAAGTATATATGTTAATTAAAATTTACGTTATCGTGGCTCATTCCTATTCTGCCCTGGTTATTCAATTAACAGGACATTGATGTTGAAAAAAGACATTGCCCAGTACCACCCTAGACTGATACGTTAAAAGCTCTTTAGAGCTTTTTAGCACAATAAAGGAGACAGAAACTTATAATTCAAATTTCTCCAAATAAATGATATCCTTCCCCAAAGCCCAAAACTTATGTCTACCCCCTAAATTAAATGCACCTCCAATTTAAATTGGCTCCCACATATTCTCACCCATGACCTACCAGTCCTAATCCTTGGTGACTTCAATATAGCCATGGATGACCCCAGCAACCCCTGATCTGCCAAACGCCTTTCTATAATGGACTCCCTTGGCCTGACCCAGCACACACACCTTGCTTAACACACACTAGACCTGGTGTTCACCAATTTCCGCACCCTCACCAACCTGGACAACTCCCTTTTCCCTCTCTCTGACCGCCATCTCTTAATCTTCAATATGAAAACTTCTTGCTCTTTGTCACCCCTGCACCTTCCCGGCCTGGACGTTGGCGCAGAGATGGCACTCTGGTATCTTCCCATCATCCTTCAAACATGCCATAGTCCTCCCCATACTAAAGAAGTAATCGACTGACCCCTCTCTTCCCTCTAGCTACTGACCAATCTCTCTTCTTGCTTTCAATTCTAAACTCCTTGAGCGTCTTATTTACAAAAGACTCACTGACTATCTGACTGTGAATTCCCTCCTTGACCCCTCCAATACGACTTCTGGTCTTCTCATTCCACTGAAACAGCCATTGTTAAAGTTGCCAATGACCTGCTAACTGCCAAGGCCCAAGGCAACTTCTCCCTGCTTCTTCTGCTGGATCTCTCCTCTGCATTTGACACTGTAGATCACCCCTTCTTCTACAGACCTTGCACTCTATTAGTATTTGTGACTTTGCACTTTCCTGGTTCTCCTCCTACCTGACCGCTCTTTCCAAACTACTTTCAATGGCCTTGGCCCAGTCCTATTTCCTTTTATACCTCCTCCCTTGGTAAAAATCATCTCATCCTTTGGTCTGAAATACCATTTATATGCTGATGACGCCCAAATGTACCTATCCACCCCGGCCTTTACTCTTTCTGTCCTGGACAATATCTCTTAGTATCTCTCAGCCTGATGATGTTTTTTTCCTGGCAGTTCCTGATTTCAGAGATGTGGGATGTCTTCTGTGCTGCAGCTCAGGGAAAAAAGAGAGGAGGGTCTGAAGGAACTCACAATTTACTCATTACAGGTATGTTTTTTAATGCATTCTGCCCTATAATGGCACTTGTGGTACCAATTAGAGATGGTTGAATTTTTGAACTTTTTTTTCCAAATGTTCCCACAACCCTTCTCTACATCTTCTAAAATTATGGTTATGATACCTTGTTCAAGGGCTTTGCAATCAGCTCACAAAGTTAGCAAGTTGAAAAATTTGACCCTCTCTAGTACCAATCATAACAAGTCAAAATGCAGTTGATAGGTCCCCTTTAAGTACCACATCTCTTAGGGGCATTAAAAGTATTATTAGTAGCAATCAGATAATAGATCAATAATTCTTTGTTCTCAATTTTCTAAATTATGATTTAAGAGAAAAAAAGCAGAAATCATATTTTTACAGTTCTAATCAGCACTTTGACTGGTAAGGAGTAGCAGATCACTAGTTGCAATCATCAGAATAGTAGAGATACATAGTTCGTTGACTTCCATCACTGCAATCAAGTTTTTGCTAACAAACAACACAAATCTCTGTTCTTGCCTATGTTGTTTGGTATCTGGACCAATATGTCATATCACTGGAAATAAAAGCGATGGTAACCCCAAGATCCCAAATAGTGTTGATTGCAAGTATTCTAATCATGATTTTTTATTACTAATATTGGCTCTTCTAGTATTCACAAAGATCTTGAAAATAGTGCTTCATAATCGCAAATATAACTTTTTTTACATCAGTACCCAGAACTACTGTGCATTGCACAACGCTTTACATTGCTTTAATAGGACAAATTAAAAAATATATAACCTCCACAAATGATGAATACATACTTTCATTTTGGTCCCCTACAATCCCAATCTGGAATTTCCAGGTATGGGGAGGTATGGGGAACATGTAACATTCCCCATGGTTCCTACAACTCAATGTTCCATGCTTCAGCATCTACTGCTTTAATTTCCAGCTTTAGTTTCCTAAAAGTGGCAATGCATGACACAAACTCCCTATGGAAGGGCCATCTGCCATTGGGACCAATATTGTAAATTGATGGCAATTTAAATCCAGATGTTAAAAAATAGTCTAGCTGGGAGACTTTTGAAGCAGCATTTGTGCAGATACAAGTGGGAAACACATCAATGGTGTAGAAGGCAGCATAAAAGGTAAGTGGGGCCAAATGAATTTTGAGGCAGAATAATAAATTTCTGACCCATACCCCACCCCAGGGCACCTCCCATATACATAATCTATATATTGTTTTAAAGAATGGAAAAAGCATTATATGCATTTAAATGTATGTAAACCTTAAATTGTGATGGTTCTCATCTAGGTCTAAGAATACAGAGTGGGCCATTTATATGGATACACCTTTTCAACATAGGTGGTGACTATGGCGGCCATTTTGAAGATGGCCATTTTGAATCCAACGTTTGTTTTTTCAATAGGAAGAGGGTCATGTGACACATCAAACTTATTTGGAATTTCACAAGAAAAACAATGGTGTGCTCGGTTTTAACATAACTTTATTCTTTCATGAGTTATTAACAAGTTTCTGTCCACTTATAAAATGTGTTCAATGTGCTGCCCATTGTGTTGGATTGTCAATGCAACCCTCCTTTCCCACTCTTCTTCCCACACGCAGGAGAAATGTTAGCACAGGCTTCCAGTATCCGTAGTTTTAGGTGCTGCACATCTCGTATGTTCACAGCATAGAAAATTGCCTTCAGATGACCCCAAAGTTAAAAGTCTTAGGGGGTCAGATCGGAAAACCTTGAGAAATTGCTACATGATGATGTGTTTCCCTCTTTATGCACTGAAGCTGGCACATTACCTGAGTTTCTCCAGCAAGATGGTGCACCACCACATTATGGGTGTCAGGTCAGAGCATTTCTAGATGAACAGTTTCCTGGAAAGTGGATTGGTCGTCGTGGGTCAGTTAAATGGCCCCCAAGGTCTCCCGATCTCCCGAAATGGACTATAACACTTTGTCCAATAAAAAGCCAACACCAGAAGTATCATCAGTTTTCAATAATGACTGGAAAAAGGCAAATTAAAAGTTATCTAGCAAAAACTATACAAGCCTAATTGTTTTTGAACACCTAAGTTTACTATTTATGCTGAACAGTAGTGATGGCCGAACCGCCCGCAAGGCGGACAGTTCAGCCGCGAACAAGCATGTTCGCCCTCCTTCTCGCCAGCGGACAGTACGGGTGTTCGACTCGCCCTGTTCGCCGGCGAGAAGGAGCCCTCTATTCTTCCTGCGGTGGGATCATAAGCAGCGAGATCCCGCTGCAGGAAGAATGTTTTCACTGAAGACCGGGTAGAGAACCCGCTCTGACGTCACATCCGGGTTTTCATATTCAAATTCCCCACCCAGAGGCGGGACGGACACGGCCAAATTTCTGCCATCACTACTGAACAGATGTATTTTAGGATTTGGCTTGTATAAATAACTGAAATATTGGCAACATGTGTCACATGATACAATTTCTCTGGGGCATTGCTTTTTTTTTTCTTAATATCTAGCAAAAACTCTTTGTTTCTTTTTTGACTATACATATCATTTCTTTTAGGATTTTGTTGTGGAGTTGTACCTGTTTATTCCCATAAATCCGTGATTCTCCCTCTAATTCTTAGTAGGATACTTTTAAGGAATACCAATTTTCTTGTTTAAACCCATAAATAAATGTTCAGAAGTGAAGGCATTAATTTCGAGGACTCAGAAGCCCAGAAAGTCACAGTCTGAGTTCATTTAGCCTTTTCATTTGTAGTGCTCTATATTATGTGCTAAGATCCCTTTGAATCTATTTAATATTCATGATGCTCTCACCAGTTTGAATAACAGAGATAAAGCTTCTGATAGCAATCTCAGGGACTTGATTAACAATGTACTAATCATGAGTACCAGTGACCTGATTCAGAAACGTTTCAATTCATCCATCACTTTTAACCAAAGATGATTGCATTACCTTACCATTTTTCATTTAGATAAAGTCGCTCAGGAAAAAAATATTGTCAAATGGACATAAAATGAACATTGTGACTATTTGTGAACCACATATCAAATTGACCGACAGCATAATTACCAATTAGCGCATAAGCACAGGAACCTGTGTCATCGTAACTTGAAATAAAAGCCAGTCATTCTGACTAAATGTTATATTGTGCCAGGGGATTCATTTGGCAATAAGTTCAAATTGTTATTATAAAATGTAACTAAAGCATATTGCAAGAGGTAATTATCCATATATTAGATTGAATACTGTGTGTTCCCTATGATTACAGAACAAATCGTCCATTATTTGAATGCTAATTGTAAAGATTATGGGGTACACTGAAAAGGATATCCTGCTGTGTGAATCATTTCCTATATAGCTATGTAGGTGTTGTTTGTATGCTATTTAATGATAATATAATTCCTATCTTAAAGACAGTGAGTTTAATTTTCTAGCCTTTTACACACCTTTCTATATTATTACATTAGTCAAATGTATAAGAAGAATGCTTAAATATCTGCACACACAAAAGGTATGCTAAAAATAGTGGCCGAGGTATGTATACAACAGACCCAAAGTCACAAAGGTCCTGGTGGCAATCATGAATAGCATATGCCTCCATAAAATACAATTCACGCGCAAAGTGGTTTATAGGAAGTCATGTTAGAAAATCATATTATAGACAGATGGGGTTGTTGAATATATAAGAGTATTAATGTTAGCTAACTCACAAAAAGATACAACAAATGTTTTTCTACAGATTTAATATAGATGATGAGAAATAAGTTTAACTTGGCTTGCCTAAAAATTTCATCAGGTAAAGTATAGTGACCGCCATAAATTGCATTTGATGATATACCGTAATTTTAGCCAATAAGACGCACCATCAACTGAGGTGTCTAATTTAGAGAAAATACCTACAAAACTACTACTGCTAGATGGAGGTCTTTGTGTCCATCTGGCCAAATGGGAGTTAAGGATGCAGGGTGCCTGTCAGCTTCACCTTCTGGCATACAGCAGAGCTCTGCATAGAAAGCTCAAGCTGACTTTCTGTCCCACACAATCCACTCGGCCGGCAAGGATCGGCTCAGAGTAGGCAGAGAATCAGAAGGAAGGCCCACCTGCGGGCTGAACCTACTTCTGAGAACTTCCCCGCCTCCACAGCCAAGCTCAGTGCTTGATTGTGCCAAATAGTGTTTTGTTGTGCATTTATCTTATAAAACGTATGCACTTTTCACCCTCAATATGGTATTGCAAAAGGATTTATGTTATAAAATTAATGGATGGCATTCACTCACTTTGTAGCACATAGAGCACTGTTGCTTCAAGCCATCCAAGACTGCAATCGTTAGACAGAAGTGGCCAAACATGGATGTTCGCACTCACTCTAGCCTATTTTAAAAGTCCGATCTGCCTGTTCGCGGATGGACCTGGCCGAAGTTAGGCTATCACTAGTAGACAGAAATGTCACAATTCAGCCAGTCTTCTATTACCAGTGTCCAACGGAAACCCTTAGAGATTTCCAAATAGCCAATGGAAGATTTTGACAGACTCTTCAATAATACAAAAATGTGTGCTTTGCCCACAAGCACTGAATTACAAACATTTAGAAGTTTTGAATTTGTGTATGATACATTCATTATAAAAAATAGCAATCAAGGTAAATGTAAAATCTTATATTCAACAACTATATTGATTTGTCATAACACCAAAACTATTCACTGGCTTGAAGTTAATTAAACTTATCTTATTAGATCTCAATTTTACCTAACTCCAAAACGTTATGGTCTATTGATCAACTAATTTTTAAACCTATTTGTCTACCCAAATAGGTTTAAAAACCTAACCCAATTGTATCCAATTAAGTTTTAGCAGAGTCAAGCTGGCTATAGACGACTTTTAGACGATTTTTTGTGCAATTTCAGAGAGATCGACCAATGCAATAGTTCGCTGCGATCGATCCTTCACAAATCGATGAATTTTTAGTAGATCAATCGTGAATCGAAGGACAATATAAGAGACTTGCTATCATTTCTATCGCTCGACCCATGCAGGTCATATCCCACTTCCATCATTTTGAATTGCATTTTATGTATAGCCAATCTATAATTACATCACAGATCGATCGATGATGAATCGGATCCTGAAAATGGTGCCCTTTCACACTAAATCGGTTTTTTTAAAGGCATGCCTTTTTTATAGGCATGCGTTTCTGCATATATATACAAAATGCATGCTTTTTCACATTACATCTGTGTTTGCATTTTGCGTTTTTGAACAAATCAATGAAATATGCAGGAAAATTTTATAAAAAATGCATACAGCAGCGAGTTTTTAAAAATGCATGCGGAACTAGCACAAAGACTTTTTACAGCCCTTTCTTTTTTTACTGCACGTGTTTTTACATAGACAGCCAATGTTACCATTCACACTGCATGCGTTTTTAAAAATGCAGCATTTCTGCATGCATTTTTTTTATTTTGGATTCATTTTTCCTGCATTATTCATTAATTTGTTAAAAAACACAAATGCAGATGTAATGTGAAAACCGCATGCATTTTTATATATATGCAGAAACGCAGGCCTATAAAAAATGCATGCCTTTAAAAAACACATATAGTGTGAATGGGCCCTTAACCTTCTGAGCGTTCTCCCCGAATTAACTCGGGCTGAGTTTCATGCATCATGAAACTCAACCCCAGTTAGCCGGAGGAACGCCCGAGGTCTCGCTGTCTTCTGACGGCGGTCGGGAGCATCGGCATGTATGCCGATGCTTCCCGGTCCGCCCCCGATCGCGTCACCGGTGACGCGAAGGGGGCGGGGGTAGGCGGCGCCATAGACCTCCATGTAAATGGAGGGGCGTCGCCTTTCTCCAGCATAAGTCCGACGTCTCCAGTGACGCCGGGCTTATGTAAACAACCTTCAGCTGAGCAGGCAATCGCGGCGGAGCACAGTGTGCTCCGCCGCGATTGCCCGTGGCATGGTTTTGAAAAAAACCCTCAAAACCATGAAACGCTCAGGGGGTTAAGCCATGTTGTAAAAGCTGCAGAATTCAGTTTAATTGCTTTGACAAAATAAGCAGATCCTATATGAATGCCATCATATTTTGCTTTTTACTCCAAAACCTTTATATATCATTCAGCTTTGTTGGTGCCCATCCAATATATATATATATATAATTGTTTTAATACACTCCTATATTATAACGTATGCTGAACTTTCCTCCTTAACTCAAGAGTTGCTGCATCCATATTTTCCATGGATGCTGGTTAAAGGATGCTACATCCATAGTAGAGTCGGCAATCATTAGTACACTAGGCAGGTTTTAAATTGATGTTCTCTTTTTTTTCTTGGTGATCGTTGAAAGAGAAAAAAAAAGTGATAGGAAATTCTCATTATAGTTATCGCCAACCTGTCAATGATAACTATTAATTTCAGCTATGTTTATGAGCATTGTTTGTTGAGCTGTTATTAAAAAAATATATTCTGGACATGAACCTTATATGCTGGACGAAAAGGTGCGTGGTGGCAATGGAAGGCCTTGAAAAAGTTAGATTCTTGGAAATATTTTACTTCTGGGTAAACATTTAACTCATGTAATGAATTTGTATTCTTTCAACAAACAGCTCTTTAATTAAAACAACAAATAATACGTCCCCCAATGGAACCTATTATTTTTCTTTCTTTTTGTACTGCACGTTGGATAAAAGATAACAATAATAGAAATGTATTTGGTTTCTAGAACAACACTTCCACTTTCCCTTATTCTAGTTTGGACTCCCAAGACATGTTATTTGAATACCTTTACAATGAAAGGTATTTGATGATTTGACAACTTATTGAAATCAACAATAATGTATTTTTATACATTTGTGTAATTTAAAATCTATAGTTTTGTAAAAAATATGTTTTATGCCCAATTTACCCATTATATCATGCGATGGACAAATACTTATATTTAACAGCCACCAGACAGGTGTTCTTTTTTTCTCTCTTCCATTTCATACTTCATACTTGTAAGTGTTATTTTAAAGTCTTTTGCCTTTAAAATCGTGGCAGTCCATGGCTCTATTTGTCTTGACAACATCAAGGAAGCGATTGTAGCTGGAGGCACTGGCATGGGGAAGAGTAAAGGGCTACATCACGTCAAGCCCTCAAGTAGAATTATCGCCCTTTCCTGCCTCAGTTCACAGCTGTATTATGTCACCAAATCACATCACAGTGTAATCACGGATGAATAAAATATTTTTTTTTCTTTACCTTAAATGCTTTTTCTGTCAATTACAATCAAAGAGTATGATTTCAGGCCTGTCAGTTTGCCACGGCCTTTCCCACTGATGACTCTAAAACTGTAATCTGCTAAATATAACATGAATCAGTGAAGTCTTATAGGAATTCAGCCATTCAGAAAGAAGCATGTTTTTCTCCCACAGGGGACAGAAAAGTAATTGGTCTTTAAAGAACAAAATCAAAGATGTTAAAATATCCCATTTATTCTTGCCTTTGTTCATGTCAAAAAATTTCACTGCCTTGAATTTCCTCCTGATGTATTGTTTCCCTTCAAGGTAAGTACAGAAATATTAGCGCCATTATCAAATCAATCGAGTCCTATATGCATTTTTATTTCAGATGTGCAAAATGTTATATTTATATTCATTTTCAAATTTCATTTTCCTTGTTCTAAGAGATTATCCTCCCTCCGATGGGGAAGAGGTAATTTCTCAGCACCTCCAACCTGTGGGCCGTTTACTGTGATAGCCTGATTACATCATTAACCACAATCAAAAAACATTTCCCTAAAATGATGTGAGCTTGCTTGAATAAATTGCTTCCTTTGATCTCTCGATTATATTACAGTGGACTGTTTTTTTTTCCTTTTCTCTTTTTTTCTTTTCTCCTGCAAAAGCTTGTAGTAAGGGAGAAGTATTAGTAATATATTTAACATAATTGCTCAGCTATAGACAAGTCCGTGCATTGTAAACCATCTCCTTAGGAAAAATCAAATTTGCCATAAAACTGTTCAAACAAAAAGATGTTCAATAGAAATGGGATAATAGAATTCAATAAGCTCCTGTTAAAATGCATAGACAAGAAGGGAATGCCTTTACATAAAGAAATGCACAGTTCTATTATATTAAATGAAAAAAAAATATCTAACCACCTGTCTATAGCTAGCCATACACAGTCGGATTCCATGGGCGATCGATCACCTATCCGATCGATTCCGGCGATGTCAGCGGGAATCGGAGGTCCGATCGATTGGCCAATTAAGTGTGTCCGATCGCTACATACCACCTTGTCCCACGGATTCCTGGACGATTCCGTGTCCGATCGCTTACTCCACAAATGTCAACTCCCCCTGATGTGTGCAGAATCGGCTCAGAAAGACCAACATGTTGGTTCTCTGTCCGATCCGATTCTGAGCCCCTGAACGATCGGACGTGATCGGACAGACAAGGTGGGCTTCACGCGATTCCGGGACGATCGTTTCACGTGCACGCGCCCGGAATCGATCGTCCCGGAATCCGATGGGAAACAGACCCGTGTATGGGGGCCTTATCTATCCATCTGCAGCTAGTCAGAGACACATGATTCAGATAGGACTCACCAAATGATAATAAATCTTTATCATTTATAATAATATTTTTTTACAAGTTACATTTTGAACAGTTGCATTTATAATGAATAAATTGTAAGTTCTGTAAATAATCATATCAGTTTTTTTTTAAAAGTTGGATTAGAAAATCTTTGGTCAATGCTTTTATGTATACAATATGTTTGTTAGGTTGCTGCTGTTACCAGTACTGGTACATTTACTGGAAGGTAGATAGTTGGTGGAACTAAATCCACCATTTGTTTCTCAAAACAGTAAAGCTAGCCATACACGTGTCGGATTCCATGGCCAATTGATCACTCCCCCGATCGATTGCGGCGATTCTGCCAGGAATCGCAGGTGTGATCAATCGGCCAATTAAGAGTATCCATCGCTGCATACCACCTTGTCCAACGGATTCCGGGACGATTCCGTGTCCGATTGTCCACCTCACAAATGGCAACTCCCCCTGATCTGTGCAGAATCAATCTGATGGAACCAACATGTTGGTTCTCTGTCGGATCCGATTCTGGGCCCCTGAACGATCGGACCTGATCGATTGGACAAGGTGGGCTGCATGCGATTCCGGCACGATCATTTCGCGTGCACGCGCCCGGAATCGATCGTGCCGGAATCCGGTGGGAATCCGACACGTGTATGGGGGCCTTAAGGGCTTGTTTTCGCGGGCGGTTGTTAGGGCCAATTAGCCATGAATTAGCACAAGCAACTGGGGAATGCGACATTGTGCGTCTGCAGATCACTTTTCAGGCTTTCCATCTGATAGAACTGTCACAGGGTGATTGCTTAAATGACCCCCAAGCGACTGCGCAAGTTTTCTGACAGAAGCGCCCGGTCGTTTTTCTGGGTGACAGCAGCCAAGGAAACAACCATGTAAATGTAGCCATAGGGCTCTTCTACATTATATGAGATGTTAAAGTGCACTGCAAAACACAATGCTGTGTTAAAGAACCCAAAAGCTGGATTCCAGGCTCATCATGAACTGCCCTGTGTAGTGCTCTGGCCCCTATACTAGTTCATATGCTTGTTTTATGCTCAGGCCTATGTTCTTTGTAAATTTAGTCAACAAATGGTCCCTGCTACAACTTATCACATGACACAGAACCATGGCAACTGTAAATCTAAATAAATGGTAGCTTCCATCGCTATATATGATATGCGGGTCTAGTTGGGCTTTAAATCTAAGAACTTATGTCCCTAAAAAATATAACTAAATTGAGTTTGGGTACAAAAAGGCTTTTTGACTAATAAAGATAATTTTGCTGATTTATTTTCGGGTCAATTCACACTGTGGGGTCTTTCATTTTTCAATTATTCTTCAACTAGAAGAATGTGTCAGGTGTGTGAATTCAAGTACAAATAATTATAAATAGACTTTTAATAAAGTACTGCACACACCAGGATAAAAAAAATGAAACACATGAGGTTCTAGGAACCTGCTATGGTACCCTCAGGAAGCTGGGAACGTCTTTATTGTAAATAAATAATATTAACCAAATCCACCAAAAAGCATGGATAAATTACTTTGAAACGCTCAATATTGTAGCATTGAGCAGGAAGTATAACAAAATATGAGAAAGTTATTGGTAAGGCAAGCCTATGATGATTCAGGGCAACAAAAAGATGTACTTTAACCGCCCTAGTGCTCTGCTGAGGTCCATATTTCTGTACCAAAAGTGCACCATAGACTTGGAATATGGAGAAATGTTTTTTATGTTGTAGACTTGTAACTTACCAATATAAGTCCATACAAGGGCCTATTTGACATTCTGAATATAATAATGTTTAAAACACACAATTATAAAAAAAATTACATTTCATAATGAAATTAATGCACTAAACACAAAACATAAGTCAAACATAGTGATGGCCGCACTTCGGTCATGTCCGTCCACGAATGGGCGGATCGGACTTTAAAAAAAGTCTGCCGGCCGCCCGTTCGCACTGGGCAAGCTGGGTTCATCTCAACTGCTAGGGGGGTTAATTTAGTATTATAAAACACTTCCTGTTCCAATTACTACATTGTAATTTGGGCATGTGTGTGGGGGACACAGATGTCAAAATCCCAAAGTGAAAGAAACCTGAATAGAAATTAAATGTTGCCACCACCTATTAATGCCCACCCTTCCTTTTGAGTCTTGGCTGTCTTTATGTTTCTCAACCTGCTTCTTCCAATGTCCATGCAAGAATTTAAAGCTGGTAGGTTAACATTTGGCTCTCTTTCAACTCACATTCTTATGTAATAAAAGCAAAATATTTTAATTATTTTTATTACAAACTAAGATTAAAATTATCATAAATTATATGTTATGATTTTATCATCATATGTTATGACTTTATATCAATCAGGTTGTGGGGTATAGTAGTTTTCTTTACTGTTACTACTTACTTACTGATGTTTGGCTTTGCTTGTCATTGTAATAGAGCAGGTCATAAGAATTTGGAAGGTCACAAGGCTCTCCTTCTGTCCTTTTGTTGTTTTTTTTTTTTTTTACATTTAGTTCTGTAGTGCAGAAGACACATGTTCTTTCTTAAGATGCAATTATACAGTTCAGGACAAAATTATTAGCACCCTTTATGAAATTAGATAACATGTGTCCAAACAGTTCCATTCTCATCAGACAAAAACACAGACTCACCTTTCACAGCTGTGTTCCTTGAAACAGCACCTGTCCAGGGCTCCTTTAGGACATCTCTGACTATTTTCTTCTACAGAGTCTTTGAAATCTTGCACTTATGTTGATATTTTGAGGGAGAATATGCAGAAATCTGCTCATAGTCAAGGCTTAGGTCATTGCTTGGTTGCTCCAAAGACAATAACCGAAAGCATACATCGCAATTAGTCCAACACTTCCTCAAGGATACAAAGACCCATATTCTGGAGTTGCCCATCCATAATAAGAATCTGTGACTGGTCCACGATTAATGTCCACAAATAAGAACAATGTGATTTGGACCAGCTAGAACAATTTGCAATGGAACAAAGACCCAAAATCCCTCAGGAGCCCTGTGCCAACCTAGTAAAGAACAACTCGGCGCTGCCAATGTTTCATGCACATTGTAGACGTTTGGACTCATCTGTGACCGATACATCGGGCTCCTCTGATGATATGTGTTCATCAATAATGTGTGAGCTTCACCACTAATTTAGTGGCTCCTGTCAGAGTTTAGTATTGGCAAGACATACCACAGCCAAGTCCAACTATTGGATATACCAGGATACAAATAGGTGTCCAAATAACGAGCTGTGCCGGTGGGGCCCTCTCTCTGGGGGGTTGCTCCGCCTTGCTTTTTTCAGACACAATTGATGTAAAGTAGAAGCAAAAATATGCGAAACGCGTTGAGGATAACTATTGCATTCATAAGCAAATTATATTTTGAATGTGTATGGGATTGTATCCCAAATTTTGATACACTGTTATCTGTAAGTTTCTAATAAATTATGTTGTTTTCATACTTTATCTACTTCTGTGGAATGCCTTAAAAATCCCCTTGCCACTCTCAAATCCCTTTAAACAAAGGATGGGTGGGACTGAAAAGTGTAAATATGTTTTGTATATTATTGTTGGGATGTGGCACCTGTAATTTGGAGGGTCCACACATTTTATGAGATTGTTGTCAGTTGTGGCTCAGAAATGGTACACTATTTAGCCAGGGGGCTAATAATTTTAAGTGTCTCATTCTTGCTCTTTCTTGTTTCAACTTGGTATATCAATAAAATGTCCTAATTAAACTTAGTAGACGTTGTTTTTATAGTCTATTTGTTTCCAAAACAATTGTTGTTAATGGTCATTTTCATGGAGAAATCATGAATGTTGTCTAATTTCATAAGGGGGGTCTAATAATTTTGTCCTTAACTGTAAATTTTTTTATTTTTAATTACTTTCCTATAGACTTTGTGCTTAAAAAGAGCTGGTAAAGCTCTGTATATTGTGCTATGTTAGCACAAATAATTACATAACAAATGCCTGTCTGAATTTTTTATCATTTTAGATTCGGATTGTGTTATAAATTAATCGTGGACCTGAAATGTAACCAACAGCATTGTCTTTAACTACAGTACATTTTTAATATTGTGTTTATTCATTTAAAGGTGATCTTCATGTATAAGATATCAGATTTAACTCTTTCTTAGCTTATAAAAAAAGTGCGGCTGCTTTTTATGCTTCAATTACAGAATAAACAGTAATTGTTTGTGCTGCACATGCTGGACTGCTTCTTAACTTCAAAGGCACGTTGTGGCAGAACACAGGCTGGACATGAAAGGCAACATAAACAAACGCTCTTTAAAATAAATACTGTAAACTGAAATATTTCAGAATGATTGTATGTAACATCCAAACTGGATGGTCAATTTGTTATCACTGTAGTGTAAAGTGAGTTTAATTTTCTTCGAGTTGTAGAGAGTCCCATATGGCTGAGATACAGCTGCATACCTGTTAACAACCCATTATCAATGGCTCTTTGTCAATGCAAAAGCGTTTAGGACTAGGTCAGACATTGAATTTATTGGAGCTTCTTCAAGGGGGGCTCAGTTAAACTACAGTTGTTTCAATATGCAAACTGTTCTTACTACTTCAACCCTGAAATGAGACGGATTCCTAGGAGGAAATCCAAAAAGTTACAGCCCATGGGTCAGATATTTTATTGACATCATGAATACTTTCTTTGAAGTTGAAATGTCTACAAGTTAAATAAAAAATAAGGTTTTAACACCTTTTCTCTGCATCTGAATCTCTTTAGTGGGGAAATGTAAGACCCAGTACAATTGTTTGACAAGCAGAAGTATTTTATGTTTTTCTTCGTATTATCTGTGTGTGCTTTATACGTAAGCGGTGTGTGTTGGCACATCCAGTTGTAGTTACTGTCAGGAACACATGCACGCTAAACTTTAGACAAACAATAAATAGACAGATGAATTGCATATAATCAAGTTGTTTTTTTTTATAGTAAAACAAGCAATTTGGTGTAGATGCAGATCTATGTTTTCTCTGCTGCTCTTAGGTAACATTTAACCCTTCCCAGCCTATGAGTGGCCAGTTAGAAGAGTAAAAGACTGATGTGCCCATTAGAGAGGGTCTATATTTTTTCTATTAAATTTCGGAGTAAAGCCCCAATACACACATAGATCTCGGCGAACAGGCAATTGCAGAGAGATGACGTCATTGCCGATTGTTCAGAGAATCGAAGCAAACCATTTTTGATTGCTATTGCCCTGGTCCCCACCCAAAGTCATGCGATCAACCAGAAAAGAACCAGCAAGTTGGATCACTGTTCGACCCACTTGTAGTGCGATCATGGTCAATTGCTCCAGGTGGGCATGTTCGTTTTGCTGACGATCGCGGCGAACATGCACGGCGATCGATAGGCCACAAAAGTACCCTAGGATCTAGGCGTATAAGGGGTTGAATTGCAAAGCTCTTGAACATGGTATCATCACCAATTGCTTGAGATGTAGAGAAGGGTTATGGGAACAAAATTGGAAAGAGAAAGTATTGTTCTAGCACATGCAGTTTTTACATATATTAGTTGAAACTTTGACCTGATTAACTTAACAAAGCCAACTAGTCAAAACTTTTTCTTAAAAATAATTATCATTTCTAGGGCCCATCCTCTCTAGTGTCAATTGTAAAAATGTAAATATGTTTCTTGTAAATGATCACTGCAGTACAATTGGCTGGTTTTCTTCTGATGCTTCGATCTCTGCTGTATGTGGACAGTGAGAGGATGATCCCAAATCAAAGTCATATAGATGAACAGCATGCACTTTCAAGACTATGTGTAAAACTTTACAATGTGTTAATGTATATTTGTTTTTGGGTTTTTTTAAATGTAGTTTTATATCAAGCTTTGTCTCTTTGCAAACTTGCACTATACAGATAAACAGTGCTTTTCCCATATGTTCTATGAAACATGTCTGAATATATTTGTATAAATTTGTAAATTAGTGATAAATGAATGAGTTTGTGTTGGTCACCAGTTGTTTGCCCCAAGTAATAAAACACCAGTGTTGTGTACATGGCCTCATGCTTATAGATACTCTCAGCTTTTATTTTTTCATTAAGGGACCACTGGAATCCTCAGTGGGTTTAGAAATGCTTGTGACCTGCTCTTGCTTCTTTATGACCTGCTTCCAACTGTCTTCTGAACGGCATGAAGCCACTTTTTCATTCTCATTGACCTGTATGGGGAGCAGCAATTCTCTGACACAACTGAATACCTGTGTACTTCAGCCTTTGGAAGAATCTTACTTTTTCAAATACAAACCCACAGCCCTGGCAATCATCAGTCAGAATATGTAGATTACACAAGTTTCATTGCATCTTTCTTTACAACAGGGTTTGTTTATTCTTCTAAAACACAATGTAGAATGTGAGACTTCAAATGGTATATGTTATTCTTTTTGTGTGTGTATACTTTGCTGGAATCTAGTAGATGGTATCCAAAGAAAAGGTAATTATAAACCGAATTATTTATTATCTCTATGACAATTTATCTAGCACTTGTTTAGATCCTGTGCAGAATATATATGATACAGGAGCCTCTGGCAGGATGTAAAAGGTGCACACCCAGTCTCTTGTTCTAGAAGTTCCCATTCTTCACTGGAAAATCTACCACCTAATAGTTGTGCATGTTGATCATATTTTACCCCAAACTTTATCATCAATACTTGTTATATCTATAACAATAAACAATAATTGACGAAAATATCGATTTGTCCTCTCAGTATAAATGTTACCTGTTCTCTTCCTGTGCCCTTATCAGTTACATTGTTTCCAACTATCTCTGAAATATCAGAACTCTTCCCCTCTAATGCTAGCCATACAC
>CM070035.1:41924032-41944296 GCA_036250615.1 Ptychadena robeensis | reverse complement strand
CCAGAAAGGGTCCCTTTGTTTTTTAAAATTCGCCTCCCATTAAAGTCAATGGCGGGTTCGTCGGGTTCGCGAACTTTTGAGGAAGTTCGCGTTCGCCGTTCACGAACATAAAATTCCGGGTTCGCGCCATCACTACACCCAACTAAGCTAACCACACTTGGTTTGATCTTTCCAAGCTATGCATAATAGTTAACTTTGCACTGTTTGAGCTGAGATGAGGCCATGGTGGGATACCAGGTGTTCCCAGATGTTGAAAGCACTTGCTTATTCTGTTTCAAATGGAGTAAAGGTAACAAAGCATTCACTTTGTATGCTTGCATTCACCTAGAAGCTATGTTGTGGAAAACATTTCAAGTCTTGGCAGCACAGAGATGCAATCAAGGACAGGCAGATGTCTCACTGCCTGTTGCTCCCTAGAAAACTATGCATTTTTAATAGAATGTAATATTTACACAGCAGTCCATCTAGGTCTTTCTGCATATTTACTTTCTTTAGGAAAACTGGAGTTTTACTTTAAAAATATAATGTTAATATCAGTGTGTTATTATTACAAATATTGTAATATAGCTTAACTGATTTATTTCCCAGTAACTTAATAAGTGTGAATTCTTATATACCTTGGTGACAAACAACGTATATGTACAGTTCTTTAATGAATGATGCACAGGTTGTGTTTTTCATCTTCTTCTCATAGGGGGTACATTACTTCAATTTTGCACTGTGTGGGTTGGCAAGTAATTTATCGAGGCAAAAGCTGAGTGCAAGAAGTAGATCAAATATATTCCCCACCCCCTGTGCACTAGTTTTTGATCTACGCTGTCCATCAGAGAATCCTATCAGCTGTGGGACATTCTACAAGTCCTGGCTGAGAACTTACATTTTACATACGTACTGGATGCAGAGAATCCTCTTGAACAGTGAATGACATGGTGTCTGTTTTAATAAAAAAAGTAAAACAAGAATCCTTTTGCATTCTGTAGTCATCACAAAATCCCCATATAACAAAACTGATCAATGTAGGGAATCAATGAAACACAACAAGATGTAAAGTAATAGATCTGTAAAAATGATGGCCATCTCCTGCTGATGTTGCACACAGCTAGTAACATAGAAGATACCAAAATGGGAAAATAAAAAATGAAAACACATGATTGTATCAAAAACCTCAGCTAACCCTACATGTTGCAGATTGCATAATGCCTAGCAAGGAGTAGTAATAGTCAAAAGTATGCTTTAATAATTTACAATTATTACGATTTGTAAATTATTGGAAAAATTTAACTTTATTTCTTAGACAGGGTTATCTGTTTATATCTAAGTATTGAGACTATGAAGCAGATAGTCTTATGGAGTTGTGAACTTGGGGGATCTGGGGTTCACAGTCACCATACCGGAATTTAACTGTTCAATCAACAAGGCTTTGTTTTGGCCCAAAATAACAGTTTGGGTTAGCTTCAGCAATTCAAAATCAATAGTCCTTCATCAAAAACCACAAAGGCAAGAAAATAACGATAATGCTCATGTGGCGAGAGGGTTTCCCAAAACCAACGGTCGTCCTCTCTCAGAAGGAAGCAGTTCAGCCTTGTCTGTCCTCCAGACAGTTTCCATTACTCTTCCACCTTGATAAGGTCAGGTGACCTGGTTATAAGATGGCTGTGCAGCCAACATACACCCACAGGTGCTGGGTGGGGGTGATTAGGAGGCCCTGCCAACCATCCTGCCTATTCGCAGTCCAGGCCCTGTAAGCAATCTAACAAAGTTGCCAGACTGCCCTTCAAATCCTGGACGGTGTCCATCCAGCACCCTAGGGGTTACCTAAAGGGGACAAAGACCAAAAATTGGCGACACATATACCCCATTCAGGACCCATCCCTAGCGCCCTGTACAAAGTATAGACTATGGAGCAGTCGATATGAGCCATCATTACCTTACGTATACTGTGTATAGCTTTGGTCTAGAACACCTACACAAGTGACAAATTATTTACTTTTCTGATGCTTGTACGGGTGGTAAAGACATTTCTAACAATGCTGGTAGAGTGAAAAAAGGTGATTTGGGTGTTTTTTTTTAAATGGAATAATTAGAAATGATTGGGCTCATTGAACAGGGCTTTATATGGGTTCATTTACTAAAACTATACTGATGTCTCTTTTAGCAAAGTTAATTTACCCCTTTCATTGCAATTATAATAACACAGAAAAGTGATGCCAGAAAAAAACAAAAATCTTTGGAGCCCTAATCTCATTCCTCCATCTGGTGATAGCTCTAGGAATAGACTCTAGAACTTTCTTCCATCTATAGTTTTGGTCTGCATATATATTGAACTCTAGGCAAGGATTGATTTTGTGCATAATTTTGCATTTTGAAAAATGTATTTGCAATGAGTTAATGTGGTGAAGCTCTGATAACCATGCTATCATGTTCATGTAAAAATACTTTTTATTACCGATATCCTATTTTTTCAAGTTTACCCAGCATATTGTGCTTCATTGAGTTGTATAAATATTGTTTGGGCATATACTATTGTGAAACATATACTACTGGCTTTAAACAATGCCATATATTCATATTCCAGGCAACTCCAAAGCAAAATGAAATTTCTGCCCTGCAATGGAAAATGGAAAAGAAAAGCAAAGAACAGATGCAAAGGTAGGCATACACAGGCCGATTTACGCCCAATATCTTGGATGATTGACTGCCATGCGTGTTCCCAGGGCAAAATGGGTGCCCCCACCTGGTCAGATCGACCATGCAGGAGCATGTCACATCACATAGTGATCCGACATGTCGGTAAATTCCGGGACGATCCCATTACTTTGAATGGGGATGGCATACAAAGGGTGCCTCTGAGGGGCCAGCTGCAGTCGGTCCCTAATCTATCATTCGTGAATCTGCCTGTGTATGGGCACCTTTAGACATACTGTGCCTTAAAGATATCTACTGGCCAATAAATGCCATGAGGTTAATTTTTTAAATTAGTTGAGCTCTAGATAATTGTTACCTGAGATGATTATAATATCTAATGTCAGCATAGTTGACCACACAATTTAGATGCTGAATGACCAACCAACTATAATCTAAACATATAATAGTTCCCAGTAACAACAATCTAACACCAAGACAAGACTTTAAACTGTTTACTTAATTAACCTCCCTAGCGGTTGAGACGAACCCTGTTCGTTCACGTCGGTGACGCGGAAGGGGGTGAGGGGGGGCGGCGCCATAGACCTCCATGTTAATGGAGGAGCGGCTTTCCCTCTCACGCAGCTGGTGTCAGTAATGACAGGCTGCGTGAGTCAGTAATGACAGGCAGTGCACTCAGGAGGTTAAATGAATTATCATCCTGCACCTTACCTTAGTGATGAAGGTGAAGCCTTGGTTTCTTCAGCCACCCAAAAACCTACAAATAAGCAACTGATTGAATATTCTTTGAATTATCCAGTATTCAACATACTATTTTAAGATACTACATTTATTTTTCCTTATCAATTGTATTTCTTTATGCTAATTGGACAATTTAACCTAATTTGTTAAACTCACCCCACAACTGTAGATAACTGAGGTTCCTGTAAGGTAATCGCCATTCTTATCTCAAAATATATACGTTTTGAATATGAGGGCACAACACATCAGTGAGGATTTTGTGGTTACTTTACCTTGTCTGACACCATAAAGTTGATTTAATTTATGTAACAGTTGTTTGCTTGGGAGACTTCCAACGAGTTTTAAATTAATTATTACTTGGACTACTTGTAATTGATGCTTCCTTTAAAAAGGCTACTAATTTCAGTAGGGTTTTGTTATTGTACTAATATATAGCGGTTCAAACATGAACCTTTTTCATGCATCCTTTTTTGTGTGTCTATGTCCTCAATTGATAATAACTGAGTAGGTATTGACTCTCCCTCTGAATACATGGAGTATTCTCCTAGAATTCTATAAATTTTTGTACATTTCTGTATCTTGTATCTTCATGCTTTGCCTCCTGGGTAGCATTTTGGTTAGTACTTTGGGAGGCATTTAAATTGCAATCCTGCTTTAAAATCAGCACATTTTAAAGCAGGATTGCAATTTAAATCCATTGACTTATTAATGAAAACACTTGATAAGAAATTATTGGCTGCCCAACAGAAAAAGGCAACTTACACCTTTACTTTCAATGCCTGAAAATGCTAATACCTTTACAATAAAGACAACCTAATGTCTGTTTAACCTCCCTAGCGCACTGCTGAGGTCCAGATTTCTGTACAAAAAAACACCAGACGAACCATGACTTCAATGGTAAATTTTTCTTTATGTTGTAGGCATTACTTTCCCAAAATATGTCCGTACAAGGGTCAATAGACATCCGACCATAATAATGTTTGAACATAACAATTATGTAAAAAAAATAAAAAATTTAATAAAAAAAATGAAAAAAACAAAACAAAAACTTGACACAAAAAACTATGTGCATGTACTAAATATCGCCAAATAAAAAGTCCTGCTGCCCCAGTTGTTCCCATTTGCACTTAACCTTCTAACCTTGGTTGATAATCACCCGGAAGAAGGGTTACAGCAAATGGGCACATCTGGGGCATCAGGACTTTATTTGCGATTTGTTTATTACTAGGGGCGTTGAAAGCAGTTTTTCTATGTGAAAAATGGCTTCCAAACTACCCCTATGTAATAAACATTACTATTACTGTTACAGTTCAAATATCCCGCCGCCTCCCCGGGCTCATCCGTCACTCGGAGCGGGGGGGGAGGAGTCTCAAGAAGAGAGGCATCCGAAGGGATAGGGGACACGGGGACACCAGGACAGCGTGAGATGCTCTCCTGGGCCCCGATTCGTTTACGGACGGCAGCACCTCGTCCAGTAGTAGCAGCTGCAGCGCTGGACGAGGTGCTGCCGTCCCGCACGCTAGGGCGGTTAAAGACAAAAATAGAAAAATATATTTTCAATCACAGCAAATTCTGTAGTACACCACTTGTATATACTACCAATAATAAAATGGATATATTTCAGCCCATACTGTATATCTCCTTCAGAGAGACATAAAACTCATCTCTTGAGAATTAACTTTGTGTCTTGTAATGATAATCCACTGTCCTACATCTGAACAATTGTAATAGTTGCTATCTTAGTGTTTATTTCACCTTGGTCAAGACAAAGACAAAATATATAATATATGCAGATGATGTCTTTCCATACCTAGAAGAACAGTAACCCCCCTCTTTCATACTTTCAGATGTAATGGTTTTGCATTCATTTCTCTGTTTGCTGCATGACGAAGTCTGAGTTCCAGAAAACACTGTTGATGTCCTTATGTAACAAAACCTACTTTATCCCACTGCATTCTAACAAGCTCTAGAGGTGGCATATGTCTAACAGGTCTAAATTCCAATAATTCAATATCTCCTGTCCTATTAATGCAAAGTGGGATAATAAATACATTTATTACCATAAATCATTACCAAAAAAGGACAGCCCCAAGAAAAACCTGCAATAAACGTTCATCATATCTTGAAATTTTGTACTTGAGATCCTCCATCTTATATGCAATATTATTCTCTGTTAATAATGAATACAATATTTTCCAAGATCATTCCACTTTTGTACAGCCATCCTTCCTTTGCATCGTGACAGAAAGGAGGGCTCAGCCACACAGCAAATAGAGACTTAAGCTAGGCATACACAGTTTGATTTTAGCGTTTGATCGACCTAAAGGCCCCCATACACGGGTCAGATTCCTGTCTGATTCCGGGCCGATCGATTCCGGGCGCGTGCACGCCAAACGATCGTGCCGGAATCGCGTGCAGCCCACCTTGTCCGTCCGATCGGGTCCGTCCGATCGGGGGCTCAGAATCGGATCCGCCAGAGAACCAACATGTTGGTCTTTCGGGTCCGATTCTGCCCAGATCAGCGGGAGTTGCATTCCGGGAGGTGATCAATCGGACACGGATCCGGCAGGACAAGGTGGTATGCAGCGATCGGATTCCTTAATTGGCCGATCGATCACACCTGAGGATCCCGGCGGAATCACCGGAATCGATCGGATGGGTGATCGAGCGGACATGGAATCCGTGCCGTGTATGGCTAGCTTAAAACAATCAAAGCTTAAATGGTATACTGCACACATGGTGCAATCTGCAAAAATTATGCAATACCGGTCAAAACATTGATTGAAAATTGATAGGACATGTTAGAAAAGCTTTGTCGATTGTATAACGATCAAACTAAAATCATACCATTTGTTGGTCAGGTCAATTGTGTTCGATGAACACATTTATATATGACTCTTTCCTGTGTTTTGTGATTTTGTGTGGTACTACTTTGGATTTAATTACGATCAGTGTGCGATGAAAAGATCAAGATCTAAAATCGAATTGAAGATTGATCGTGCTAAATTCAAACCGTGTATGCCTAGCTTTAGTGCTCCAGAAGAGGGAGTTTACTTAAAAGTGGGTTTCAGCAATAAAGAGGCAGTTGCCTGGTACCATTTGGGGTACCACCATCAGGAAAATCAGAATAGCATCAAAGATTGAATATGAATTGTGAAAGCCAGCAAGATACTGCAGACAGCAGCTGTTGATCTACTGCTACTGTCCCCCAGCTTACTGCTATCACAAGGATTTGCAGTGTCACACTTTTTTTTAACACATCTGCTTTTGACAACACATTTGTGGTCTGCAGTCTCTACCTCCAGCATGTCAACCCTGAAAGAAACAACAGCTATTTGGGTACCATACGTGAGAAAAGACATGAGACTGCAATAGAAAGATTGGTGAGAGCAACACCAATACCAGATAAGCAACCTTCCTCATCCCTGCTGCCTCAAGATTCTCCTTCTGGAATTCTCTTTTTCCCTTGCAACATTTGTGACCACTAGTGACAAGTAGGGAATTTTCTCTCATCAGGTTTAGTATGCCAAATAAAATGGATGAAAGCATGATCATGGAGCCACTGAAGAAGGTTAAGTGAAGAATTTGCATACACCAAGCACCACCTCCAGTGGCATATTTCACAAGACAAGTGCCTCTCCTGCAGTTGACAATAAAGTAATGAACCTGAATCACTCCTATTGTAATGTCAGTTTGACAAAACTGCTGGCATTCTGGCTGCTTTCATTCCAGCCTGTAAAATAGGCACCCTTCTGACAGTTCATGACCTGTTCTTAAACACAGTGGTAGGTACTCAACCATATTTTATTGTTTTTCCTGAAGACTTTCCCTGCTTTCATTGAGCATGTGGAAGATAATGCATCTGTGTTTCTTGGTCATGGTGTCAGCAGGAAGGTAAACATGGCTATGGACATGAGGTCCAGAAAGCATGGGCAGAAACACTACATAATCTAGGTGCTTACATTTGGAGTGCATATTCAGTCATAGGCCACTGATAAAGAACCTCAGCTCTCCAGAACCAGTTGTTCTGATGTCACAGATCCTCTTTGGGCATTTCTAAAAGGAATTGCTCATTGGGTACAACCACCAAAATGTATACATACCCTTCTGACCTATAAAAGACACCTGTGAATGTAAGTGTACAATATTTTATTATGGATTTATTACAACACCTCTAGTAGAGATGGTCGAAAAAAAATTCCATTCCAAAATTCCCCCAAAAATATTCGAGCCTCTGAGCATTCCAAAATTCCCCCAAATTTTTTTTGAGCCCCTGAGCATGGTATCAAACAAATCATCAAACATAATCAAACTTGCTGGAGATGTAGAGAAGGGTTGGGGTATACTACAAAAGTATTGCTTTAAAACATAAATTAAGTCATACATTTTGAAAATTTCAAATTGATTTTGAACTTAATTTTTGGTGATGATACCATTTTTAGAGGCTTTGCAATCAGCTCACAAACATAGCAAGTCGAAACATTCGACCATCTCTAACCACTAGGTAAGTACTAGGTCGTCCTCAAACATGCATGGTGATTCGGTTACGGTATTAATGCATCATCTCTGAGGCAGATCAGGTCAGGTGCATTACAATGTTACCTAACATTGGCTGTCAGGAACACCAGTTGGCCCACCAAAATGGATAAAGTTCTTGCTAAGCTATAAACTGTGTCATCTGCCGATTTTAATAGGGAAAATTAATAGGTGACTCTAATCACCAATTCCAGCTCACCACAAAAAAAATTTCTACACAAACTTGCCCATAGTAAAACTTAAGCTGCAAGATTTGCCCACACCATAGATTTGACCACCATAGATTTGAATGAAGTTCATGTCTAAGTTTCTGTTTTGAAGACATCAAGCTAAATTCAACTCCTTTGAACCAAAACCAGGCACTTTCACCCATTCCCAATCAACACAGAGAGAAGTCCAGCTGTTTGGAAGTGATAGACTGCATTCATACCTATATAACAGCTCCACGTGAACAAAAGAACATTGCTACAACAAAAAAAGTTCAGATTGATCAGCTTCTAGGTCCCAGGAACACTTTCAAAGTATTATAAGCAAAACATTCACCTTTGCCGATAGCAGCCATGCCATCCATAATATCTCTTAGTCTATTCTAAGTGTTTGAGGAAACAAATAGAACCTTTTAGACTAAAGTATTAGCTTAATTCTTTTTCTTTTGTTTTATTTAAATAGTGAAACAGCGTTTCCTTCCACACATATTGCTACTGTCATGTGTGATCCTTAGTCATATATTTTTACATTATTCACACAATTTGCTGCAGTTTTCTTTTAATTTAGATTTTGTATTGCTTGCAGCAAGAACATGGGATGCTATTGAATGTTTCTAAGCTGTATTGCTATACCTATGATCAAAATTTAAACAAGGAGGCAGTGACCCAGAAAATAATTTTGTTCTATCTCACAGAGCGTACATCTCCTGCCAAGGATAAATGGTTATTACCAGGAATACATTTGTTCATGTGCCATGTACCTTTAAATTTCTGCAAATAAATAAATAGTATTTAGCTATAAAAAATTAAAGGCTTGGTAACATACTAAATTATTTACACAGAGGAAATGCTTCTAAATTTTATAGTGCACATTGCTAAATTTCTCTTGGAATTCTCACCATTTATCAAGCATGTTCCACTGTCTCTTTTCTACTCAGAAGCACAGCATGCATAAAGTCCATTTCACATTAAAGCATCACTGTGTGGAACAATGTGATGAAATGAGACACAGGAGGAGAGTTTATGTTGCACTCAGCTAAACAGTTGGCCTATAGGAACGATAGCTTTTTATGCTGTGACTGATATATCAATTGCGACTTCTCAGATATGTCTTGTCTAAAAGCAGGAGCTGCAATGCGCAGTGTTCATGTGAGAGATTACGGGTAGCATAACTGAGCTCACTGTGAGGTTATAACCCAGGCCTTATCGAACGTAAAGCAGATGCTAAAGCATTGGATTTCTGAGAAAATCACATGTAAAGCACAAATCATTTTTCCTAATGTCCCTTAACACCATGGATATTGGAAAGTTTTGTTTTTGGTACGAAAGCTACATCCAAATAATCAAAAAGTAACTGCAAGAATAGCAACATAACTGGAATTGCAAATAATAAAATAATTACATTCCTTATTTTTTTATCATTTAAAAAAAACAACTAAATTTCTCATCACATATTTAGATTTGGCAATGTGATTTGTACAATGACATAGCAGCTAATGTCAACATACATGGCAAGTTATCAAAATGTACACGTAAATAGAACCATATTAACGCTTTATTTTGGAGAGTAAAGCACTCGGATCCTTCCATTTAAATATTGGCTTCCATCCAAGATGACCCATGTGCGTATGGTTGGATATCTGTAAATGCTTGCATCAGTTGGTAAAAGGCTTTGAGAGAGAATAGGCTCCTGTGAAGCAGCTCCATAAATTGCTGCACAAAATATTGAAGCAATATAAATGAATAATCCAATAATCAAATACTGTCTTACTTGCCAAAGCAGCTGCAATCCCGCCTAGCTGATATTCTCATCCCAGAACCCTGTTAGACATCATGATCATAGTCTTGCAATTTATACAAAAACAAATGTAGTTATTAAAACGTTTTTGTAATGCATCCCATTATACTTACAAGAATATGTAAAAGGATAAAAGCGGAATCATCCACCTTGTAAAAAGTCACCTCTTTTGTGTTTTGGGTTTTGTTAAAATATATGACTCTCAATATTCTCTATAGCTTCTACAACACTCTTCTTTTCTTCTTTTTCTGTACAAGGAGCTGTTAGTAGACAACTTAGTGTACAGCAAATCTACCACATAAGGAAGGTCCTCATCATTAAGGGGGTGGGGGTACCAATACACTCATTCATTTTTGCATGATCTTTGATTCAGTTGACCTGTGCAATTTATATATGGATTGTCTGGCAAATATCGGTCAATTGTACTTCAACCCAGTATGACAAATGCAAAATAGTATTGAGCATGAATGTTCTAAATGTGAATTTCTATTGCGAATACCAGCACTTTGAGAATTCGCGAAGATCTCAAATATAGAGCTATATCTCCGGAATCTCGAATATTTGAGATACATAGTACCCAAATTTACATCAGTACCTAAACTACCATGCATTGCGTATGCAATATGTACATGTACAAGTGACTATTTGTGCAATGGAGGTACTGACTGGAGATCACAAATTCTCAAATTTATTGCGAACATTAGGCAACCAATGTTGCCCATCACTAATGCAAAACTGATCGATTGAAAAAGGTAAAATGTTACTTTTTTTTAAGTCAAATGAACATAAAACTCATGTACGGCAAGTTTTAGTTTACAACAAAAACAAAGAAATAAATAAAACATTGAACCAAAATTGTAAGTTGCAAACAGAACAGCGCAGATATTTCACAGTGAAGACATTGGTTTTTTTCATATTGCAAACATATACTGTCATTTCCTCTGAAGTCTACAAGATAGATAAATATCCCTAAAAAAAATTAATGATAGATATTCACAAACAATAATAGCATAATAATATAGCAGCAAATAATAATTTTTTATAAAAATTTGGTATTTTCCAGGTAAGCAGTTGTCCCTTGCGCCCAAAACTAGTGCAACTGCACTAGTTACACAGTTTACAGCAAGAACTTTCTATAGCTCAACCTAGACCTATATGTATTATGCAATGACTTATAATTAAAATAAAAGTTCTTGCACCTCAAAGGCTGGGTCTACACTATAGCGCCCCAGCAACCGCGGGGGGGGTTATGGGCACGTCGGTGTGTATGTGCCCATAGCACCTGCCCACTGTTTGGGCCCTGTTTAGGGTGTGGTATTGCGGTGTGGGCAATACCACATCCTATACACATCTATTAGCAAACAGCACCCAGGTGCGGCCGCGGGACACCCCTGGATCCCCAACACCCGGGCGGGCATTGTGAATCTGCTCCTGCATCACCCCCCACCCGTTGGGATGACGCACCAGTATAGACTGGCACATCATTCTCCATAGGGGGTGGCTGCACTACACGGTATTCACTGCGGTCTACAGTCTAAGTTTTTGATAGTGTACAAGCAGCATAAAAGTAAACATATGAATACATAAAAGAAGGATTACTTAGCTGTTCCATATTTTTCTTTTTTACCTGAGCATAGATCTTTCCCCACAAACTGTTGGACTGAACAGAAAGACTAATGTCTGCCCAAGTTACAAGGCAAATCTATATCTGATATATAGGGAAATTTAATTCTGTACAGCAGGTGACAGCTTGCGCATATGTAAGTGGCCATTGTTATTGGACACACTTGTACATGACACCTTTGCCATGAAACCTTTGCCTGGGTCTCCGGGCAAAGCACGGCTGAGGAGAAGGAGCCGGGGAGAGACAGTTCTGCTTTCCCTGGCTTCTCCGATATCTGACAACAGCGTGATGACGTCATCACGCTGCTGCAGGGTACATCGGACGATTTGAATATCGAGCTGTCTGTACCCTGTTTTAAAGTTTGATGGTTTCTCATTAACTGTGTTGTACTATTGATAGGAGGTAAGACTGCAGTTACATTGTAGATGTAGAGAGAATAGTATTCTTGTTTTTGAGTTTGTATTGTTTAAAATTTAATTGGATTATCCAATTCCGTATTTTCTCTCTTCTTATCTTGACAGCAAACAAGAATTTCAAAACTTTATGTAAACAATGAATTATTTATGCTAACTAGTATGAATCTTCGCCTGAAAGTATATTGTGCCTGTCCTTTTTATATTCAGCATGTATTGGTAGCATTGCTGTCAAACTCTGTAATACTGTTTTGTTTTTGAAGATGAAGATTAATAAATAAAGTTTAAAACAAAGGAAAGAGTAATGTGCAAAAATTCAGTATATGGAAATTTCTCACAAACATGTAAGGGTCACACTTGCTTTGAACATTAGAGTCCCCTTGATTGTTGTCTGTGTGCTGTAGTAGCTCACATTCTATTGTTGCTTTAATTGCTATCTAGGGCTGCTTATTATTTATTTGTTGCAACTGAATTGCCTACAAATCTGTTACCAAATGTCTATGCATAAATACTGTATTGTAAACATTCTTATAACAAAGTAGCCAATGGTGTGCTCATGTGAAACATGAGTATGTATACATAGTATTGTGTGGGTTCAATAACCTGCCTTAAAAATGTCCTGATGGCTTGTAATGAGCTCTTATAGATAGGTCAAGAACTATATACTTTTGAGTACAAATATGACCTACCTAATTCTCTCCATTATTGCCATTTACTTACCAGTTCTTCTTGCATACTCCATGCTCCATGCTGAGTTTTCTATTCATTGAATACATTTCTCACATTTTTCCACCTGAGCTGCCATTTGTCGCTTTTATGGATGCACAACGCAGGTCTCTCCAGATTATGATCTTCAGATTTTTTCATTTGCTTCACGCTTCACTTCTTCAACTTAGCAAGACCTAAAATGTGCAAATTGAGTGGTACATTGAAGGTAAGTATTGGTATTCTAGGCCAGTGGCTTGTGATCAATTAAATTAAAACATTGGTTTACAAAAATAATGTTTCTCTTTACTTCATAAAAAATAAAACACCCTGAAAAGGGGGACCCAGCTGTGCTAAGAGGCACATTACTTTATGTGAGTAAGCAAACATTTTCTGGTCAAAGTATCAATCTATTATTCAGGCCCATTTTATAATAACATCGGTTTTAAATTATTATGAACAGTGACTGGTATCGCTGTGCACAGAGGAAGAAAGTAAAATACGGAAAATGTTCTATTTATGAAGGAGGTTTGCTGTGGCAAACTCTTCACAAATGATTTTATTATATGGTATACAGTATGTTTTGAGCGTCATGGTGTTACACTTTAGAACATATTTGCAAAGCTTGTCTTCAAAATCAGCCTGCAGTAGATTGTCAAAACTTGTAAAATATAGTTATTTCTGATTCCTAACTTTGTCATAGAAACAGCGACAGAATAGCTTACCCACTAGGGTTGTATTCCACTTTTAAACCACAATTAAGAAAAATTTACATCAAACTATACCCTAAAGAAGTGTGACATGCAAAATTGGTTGGGCTATAATGCCCACTCTGGGTTTGTTGTCAAGATTATAAAATGACGTTTGTACGTTTGTCACTTTAATTGTAAATCTTGATTATATATGTTTGCATTTGTTTCTGAATACTGATCCAAGGCAGTTGCCTATACCCTGCATTGCACAGCACAGTGAAAAACTTGAACACTTCTGGTATGTTTTTTCATTTTATTTTATCTACAGGCCCATAAACAGCACTATATATATATATATATATATATATATATATATATATATATACACACAAAATATTTCAGAAATGTGATATCTACTGAATAACTTATACTGAATTGATTACATACATTGAAAACTGTGCTTAATTTGTGTTTTGTTTTTTGTTTTTTTCTCCAAACTGCAATCCACGTGTATACATTTTACTTGGGCTTCATCTCATTTATGCCTTAATGACATTCTAGCACGTTAAAAATCAATGTGGGTTTCCACACATATTTAAATGTATTGTAAGGCTATCCATTTGGTAAACAATACACATGATATTCATTGCTACACTTCAAAAGTTTGGGTCTCATTTTTATCCTAACCTCTTCTCTACAGCTTTCTGCTATTACTTGGATCACTCTCTCTGTCTGCCCTACACTCTCCTCGTTACCCTTCCTTAGTTCCCTATTACAGATCTGGGAAGTCTCTTTTATGACTCATCTTACAACGAATCTTTGCATCAAATTTTGGGGAACCCAGCATTCCCATCTGAGATTGACAGTGCTTCATATTTGATCTGGCAAAAAGGAGACTTTACTCCCATCCATGGAGTCCTAATTGAGAGTTCTCAGACTGTGATCTCACACTTTTTGAAGATTTATATTCACTAATATACTACTCCTCTTCTTTCTCACCTATATAATTTGTTTCTAGAAAAGGTTTATCACTAGTCCACCATACATAACTGGAAGAATTATTTGGGACTTTTTTTTACATATAAAAAACTATCTTCACAAAGCCTTGACACTTTTCACACCCTCAGTACAGTTTAAAAAGGTAGTTTTAAGCACTGTGCAGACGGCTCGAAATTTGAGCCGTCCGATGTACCCTGCAGCAGCGTGATGACGTCATCACGCTGCTGTCAGATATCGGTAGAGCCGAGGAGATGGCTCTGCTCTCTCCCAGGCTCAGCTGAAGCCTTGCCTGGAGACCAGTAGTCTCTAGGCAAAGCATCAGACATCCGCCAAATTTACGGTCATGTCCGATATCGCTGTTTTCGAGTAGGATTGATTTGTACCGCTTAAAAACAGTGATGGGCGCATATATTATGGGCCAGATAGATGGCCGTGTGTGCGCATCTGGCCCATATCTGCAGGTCTGTACCCTGCTTTAAAGTCTTGTCAAGGTTGTATCGGTACCCTAATAACCTGTACATGATCTTTCAGTCTGTGTTGGAATAGTGTTGGTGCTCGCTTTCTTTCTTTCCATGCTTTTGGTTATATCTACTTCTAAACAGATTGTCAGCCTAAAGCCCCCATAGACAGGCCGATTCCCGGACATGGTTGTGGGCGACCGACCGTCGTGCTCACTCCCGCCAATTGCATAAACGTCGGTCGCCCGATCGTCGTGCTCACTCCCGCCAACAGGGGAGCCCACCTTGCGGATCCGACCAAAAGAGCCGGCAGGTCGGATCGCACGCGGATCTGTCCTGCTGGTTCTTTTTGTGCCTGATCCTCCGATCCTGCTGCAGGCAGTTAACTCGGAGGGGAATTCTCCTCCCCCTCCAAGTTAATTGGCTACAATCTGACAGGAATCGGGTGTATTAGTGGAACACACAGGATTCCTGTCAGTTCTCTAGCCGACTCCTCACAGCGTGGTGACGTCACCACGCTGTGAGGAGTCTGCTAAAAGCCGGCCATAGATCGATACGTCTATGGCTGGCTTTACTCATGATCAATTCCTTCTTCTTCTCTCATCCCCTTTTTTTCTCCTTCTATCCTCCTAAACCCTTAACATATGTTAATTTTTAAAAACCCTTTTCTTTGTTGAATGGAAAGAAATTAGATAAAAATAACTTATTTTTTCCCTGTTATTTTCATTTGCTTAATTTCTCATCTATTGCTACTCTTTCATGTATAAAGTCTTATTTACCATGAGATAATAACAATCCAGCCTAAAAGCTACATTTCATTTCAGGCCTTAACACATTAAATATCATGATAGCTCATGTGGTTAGCAGTCTGGCCATGCAACACTAGAGTCTTAGGTGCATCTGCAAGAAGTTTGCATGTTCTCCCTGTGTCTGTGTGGGTTTCCTCCTGCTGCTCCGGTTTCCTCCCACAGTCCAAACACATGCAGCTAGGTTAATTAGCTTCCCCCCAAAAAAAACTCCTCTGTTAGTTACATGTGACACATGACTGTGTTTGTTACATATACACGACTATGGTAAGGACATTAACCTCCCTGGCGGTTCACTGAGGTCCAGATTTCTGTACCAAAAGTGATACAGTGTTTTGCCTTTCTGCCCCCATCGGCGTCACACAGAGAGCCAGCAGTTGCGCCTGATTCCGGCACAGGCGCAGTTTGATTCACGATCAGACTGTGCCAGTACTAGCTTCAGGCGTAATGCTAGGGAGGTTAAACCGGCCATAGACGCTATGCTTGGCGGGCGTTTATTGAACAATCCACCGCAGCATGATGACATCATCATGTTATGGTCAATCGTTCGAAATACACCATTTACGATTAAACAACCAATACTTTGGATGGGTCCCCTTGTCCCCATTCAAAGTACTTTCGACCAGAGAAAAGCGTTTGTTCTCTGGCTGATCAAAGTTTTGTGCGACTACAAACGGTTGCTCAAGGTAGGCGTGTTCGTTTTGCGATTGATCACCAAGCGATCACCTCGAATGCACATGGTGATCATTCGCAAAATCGGCCACAGATTGAAGTGCTATGGCCGGCTTTAGAGGTACATTAAAAACAATTTTTGTTTTTTTTTTCATTTCTTTTGATTTGGATTGGATAAAACATTTATCCAATTCAATCAAAATCAAAAACAAATGTAAACTAATGAGAAAAAATAAATTCTGTACATTTAAATTTCAAATCTACCGCCCGGGCTGTGACGTCATCGGCACACGAGTGCCGATCACGGAAATAGCCGGAGACATCGGCTATTTCCGGAGGCACTCGGTTCCAGCCGAAGGTAGATCCTTCTAGCAGAAACGCTCAGATCTAGCTGATACTTAGAAACCGAGAATTGAAAAATCCTAGATAACAGGACAGTCCTTAGTTTTCTCTATGATTTCTTTATGATAATATATATATATCTTATACTTTCAGTATGTGCAGTGAGAAACACCTTGTGTGAAAGTTATTAAACAAACTACTTTGTTCTAGGCTTAATTTTTGTTATGATAATGTAATGGGCAAATGGTTTCTGAATGCCTAGGACGATGGCTTTACAACACTAGCGTACAAGGTTTGGATTTCAGCCACAATTATATCTGCAAGACAGTTCTATTGTTCCTGTGTTTCCAGTAATGCCTAGGCCAGGGGTGGGCAAGCTAAAGCCTGGGGGCCAGGTCTGGCCCTTTGTCACATGGTTGAAAAGATGCTCCTCACCACTTGTTCTCTGCAATGAGTGCACATAATGCCTAGAAGTGTCTAAACTGTGCCTTGTGGACAATGCAGTGATGTGATCATGGCACTGAGGGCGCATCCTCATGGTGACATCAGTCTCTAGGAATTATCTCTGCTCATTGCAATAAATAAGCATTATTTTTAAGTGCTGGAAATTTAAAACGATAACAATTTCCCTGTCACACATTGTCTATTGCAAATAAACGCCATCACGCGATGCCGGGCGATGCATAGAATTGGCACTCCTATGGTGGGTTTACAGATTCTTGGTCTGGCCCCTTTATCAAATGTAAGAAGCCAATGTGGTCCATGAGTCAAAAAGTTTGTCCACCCCTGGCCTAGGCTCTCTGATAACTGATAAGATATTTGCTTATCCCTTATTATTTGGACTAGAATATATTAATGATCTATGACTGTGAAAGTGGTAGCTAGAGTGTGAGTGACCGTTAGCAATATGACTATGGCTTTTGGAAATTACATTAAGCACTATATATGTGTTAATAAATAATTTAAAAAGCACAACCACTGTATGTTGGAGAAATTCAGACTCCACTCCACTGGGGTTCATGATGGGGGTTCAGCCATATGTTATGAAACCATTTGGGAGATTGTGTCCAAGTTATTTCTACAGCATGACAGCATGACAACTATACTTCTGTCCTAATTTTGTGTGTATAATAGAAATGGCATTTTGGCAGTTTGAAGATTAGCAGCATCTCGCAAGTAAGTTTTGCATGTGGCTTAAACCACCAATACTTTATTCTGAAAACCTGTCAATTTAAAAGCCAAGTCACAGTGAAATGTCAGTAGAACCTGCAGAGTTGATTACATTGCACTACTGTCTATTATCTGGATTTAAAAAAAGCAAAAAAAAACTAAACTTACACTGCATCAGTTTGTCAACCCATAAACATGACAAAAGATAGCCATCCAAAGTGTCCAATGATTTGAATTATAACGTTTAAAACAGATATCTATTGTTTTATCACAATTGCATATTCAATTACAATGGAATATACTGAAGAACTGCTCAGGAGCGTTGTATTTGTATAAGCAATCTATGATAGTAAAACATTCACCTTAATGTTATCTTATTTTTTTTCCTCTCTTGTCATACTAATTATTGCATATGAAATATTTCTGGGGGTTCATTATTATTAAGGTAGATTTTATGGTTTGAGCATAGGATGTTATTGAATTCACAAATAATGATAAAGACAGCAATGCGTTGTAAAAAGAATCATTTACATTTTCAGCCAGCAGATGTACTTTCTCAGAGACATCTAATATAATGGAATTAAGCAGTTTAACCAGCAGGGTAGAATGGACCATTTCAGCTCTCCAACATCAATAATGACACAGTAACACCCCTGAATAAAGAGGCACATGAATTTCACAACAATTCACATCCTGTTTTTCAGATTTGTTTGAAGTTTTTTGTAAGACGGGAAACAATGTAAAATATATTGCAACGCATGGTAAGCTCCTTTGTTTTTTCCCTTTGTAGGTGATGTTTAGACATTACCGTGAAAACATGAAATGTACTTGAGATGTCTTTTCATTCTGCCATCAAGTTATATTACGAAGAGCTAAATAATTCACCAAGTAGAAAGTGATCGGCCAAATGCTGTCTAACCCGATCAAACACAGGTCAATGCCAGCTAAGCAGCCTTGTGAAATTTCCTCCTCTGTAGAAGCTAAATGCTTAGAAACAGCAGAAAGCCTAGAATTGAGACACAATTACACTGCCATTGTTTAAATAATCAAACTGTGACCTCCAAGGTTAAATCCCATAATTGGAGTGATACTTCAAAGCATAGCCCACCTTTTCACCATTTGGTTAGGAAGAAACTACTGACTACTGTGAAAGAGGAAAATGTGATCATTTCATACAACTGAATTACAGCTACATTCTAATATTCCGCTTCATTAAATCATTGTAAAGGAAATCAATTCTTCATGATGGTTTGAAGAAAAAGATATCTAATGAAATAAGCTTAGTTTATACATGCTTCTGTGTTTTTCTTTTTGTTACAATATATATAAAGTTCATTTATTTCAACATAATTGTATTTTTATTATATCTATATAGATTTAAATAGAGAGAATGAATAATGATTGTGTACTTCTGATAATGTATACTCACTGAAAAACATAAACCTGCTTGGCGGTACAAATATGTATTTGTTTTTATTTAAAGTGGTAGAAGAAATTATACATTTGTCATCAATGATACTGGGCATGTGAGAAATATGCCGGTTGGTTGGATAAGACAAGTGAACGCCATGAGCAGCCCACATGTCCCTGATGATAATTTATGCTAGGAAAGAAGTGGACAAACAAAGGCCTTTGTCACCTTGTTGAAAAGATGCTCCCCTCTGCTTTTTCTCTGCAGTTCACATAATGCCTAGAGGTGTCCAAACATTGCAGTGGCATGATCATGTGATGACACTGTGGGCGCTTCCTCATGGTAACAGCAGGCAGTCTCTAGGAATTATCTCTGCTCAATGCAATGAATGGCCTTTTTTTTAAAGTGCAGGGAATTAAAAAAGATAACAACATCCCTGTCACACGTTGCCTATCACACATCACCGCTATTATAAGTGATGTCGGCGATGCATGTAATTGACACACCTATGGTGGGTCAGCCACTACAGGCTCTTGGTCCGGCCCCTTTTTCAAATTTAAAAAACAAATGTGGCCACGAGTCAAAAAGCTTGACCACTCTTGCTCTAGGAATATACATACAGGAAGGAGCAGCAAGCCAGACATCACTGGAGGATGCCACTGACTGTCAGTTTTCAGAAAGCTTGTTAGTTGGGTTTGAGTCTTCTAATAAAATGTTTTACTTTAATCTACTTTAATCTTTTTATCTATGTTTTAATACTATTGGCATGTGCATCCTCTACTACCACTGGAAGACAGACCCCAGCACAAAAGTAGCATTCGTATAGCAGGACAGGCATAATACATAACACAGTAGACCAACTAAAAATAGGCACAATTCACATATTATGTTCATGCAAAATAACAACTCAGTAGGTTTTTGTGTCCTAGCACTTAAAGCGGTTTTAAACTAAAACAAAAAAACACACACACATACATTAAATAAGCACATTACTTACCTGTTAGCAGTTCAGATCCTGGAAAACTGCTACACAAAAACAAATAAAATG
>CM070035.1:41891083-41916336 GCA_036250615.1 Ptychadena robeensis | reverse complement strand
TTTGGACTGACCTGGTTTATATAGGAAGTGCATCCCCAGCACCACCCCCCTTGGGAGTGGTGCACCGCCGGGACACACCTCCTGTCAGTTCACTAAAACTCTGGTGATGGATCTCGCTCGCGCATGCGCGCGCCAGCGCATGCGCACGCGCACGGACGGGAGCTGGACGGGACAGCTGGCCAGAGGGCCCTGATGAGACCCTGGAGCCCTGCACGGTGTCCCCATGCGAGGGACGCCGATCAGGTGGGGACAACTGCGACCGAGGGGGTGACAGGGACCGTGGCCGAGCGGGGACCTGACATTAAGGAATTAATTGTAAAACGATCATCTAAAATTATAATTTTATAAGTCAATTGAACCGTGTATGCCAAGCTTAACAGTACAAAAATAAAAAGTAGACTGTGTTATTTTAATTAACATACCTGCATGAACTGATTTGCTTTATGTCTTCCTAGAATTCATCTTTTTCCCCCTTAAAACACCACTAGAAATGACATGGAAATCAAGCAATCCAGCCATTTCTTTTAGCCTATTGAGGCAATGGTCAAGTCCTTAAGTGTCTGCATCTGCAGTCCATGTGTGTAGGGTTGGGGACAAACATACAAATTGAAGAGTTAGCTCCCCTTACAGATTCCACGTATTTGTGTCTTCCTTATCAATCCCCCTCTCTTGTTAAGTGGTGTAGTGTAAATATTCTAAAGTTTTTCAACTTGAGGGTATTTAAAAATGTGTCCCAAAAAAATTCTGGCAAACGGACAACTTTACCTTTCACCACCTTTTTCACAATTTCTTGTTTGTTCTCTTGCTCATTGTTTATTCATATGTTTTTTTCTTTTTATAGCTAAGATTTTCATATCTTTTTACCCTCTCTATACTACCGTGCCAGTTATAACTTTTTCCATTTCGTTTTTTTTCTTTTCCTCGTTCCGAAAGTTTTGCTCACAGTTTCGAAAGTGAAGGTCAAATCAAAGCATAACTCCATAGCTACGTATGCCTTACATTTTATTTTTATTATTTGAGACATAATTAAAATTAATTGCAGCTTAGAAAACAAACTCAAACGCAAGATTGCTGCTACTAACTTTAATGTATATCCAGTAAAAGAGTTTTATGTAGATCCAGTAAAAGAATTTATATTAAAACATGATTGTTTTGCAGATACTTGACCTAACAAATGTGCATTAGCATCTATTCATCTGTCACTCCTTCGCAGATAAATTTTGCATATAGCATATTTATTGTTTTCTTTTGGACGCTCACATTATTCTAAATGTGTTTTGTCTTTGCTATGCCATTGATTTTAATGTTTAACAGATAAACAGTAAATTTAATTTACATAATTAAGTTAATCTTTTAGATTTCAATGTAGTGTATCGTGGGTTTTCTGGGCATCTAAATTGGATTATACCATTAAAACTCCTGTTAATCTTTTTTTATCCTATTTTCTTTATTTTATGTTTTAGCATCACTTATTGCCATCGATCTCTTATCTTTTTTTATCTGTTTTACAATAAAGTGGCATTTGTATCTTTTTCACTGGTAATAAAAAAAAGAAGACACTGCTGTGAAATGGTTGAACGTCTATTGCCTTATTGAAAAATAAATTGTACTTCTAAGCACCCTCAACCAGAATGTCTCTTTCATAAAGATTCCAGCCTTTCAAATTCAACTTTTTGTGCTGGGTGAACAGACTAATGTACCATGCACTTTTCTGAGTATCAGTTTATGCAACATTGAAAGAGTCAATTCATTTGCATAATTCCATTGGTATTACCAGCACTTTAAGGTAGGATGGTTTGAGCAGGAGTACTTCAGCTCACATTTCACTTTCCATTATGTTTGCCATCTTGACAAATTAATCATGACATGGAAATAATTAATAACACTTATGACAAACTAAACCTTATACCCATGGGCCTTCACTTTTTTTTTTTACATCAGCAATCTGATATTAATGCGAATAAGATTTAGTGATTTAGTGTGTACCTTAACAGTTGACAATGCCTAAGGCTGAACAAAATTAATATTTTCTTTCCCATCTGGAGGCTTCAGCAAAATTAATGAGGAATAGCGATCTTTTGTAATGTATGGGAATATTCACAATTCATAGCCTAGGCTTGTCTTTTATATTCTGTGTGTGCTGCTTGGTGCATTTATAGCTGCAGTTCACAGTAGAAGGAATTGACACTAATGAAAACAGCAGGTTATTGGAATTGTGCAGAACAGTAAAAAAAATGGGGCTTATTATTTCACTTATTTTTATTATTACTGTTACTATATGTTTTGTTATTACCATCCATCCTAATGAATTTTTTTTTTTAATGTAGCTTACATGCTGCTTTATCATAGTTACCATCTAAAATCTTTCTTTCCCCATTGGGCACATACAATCCTTTCACTGCACATGCAGAAAAAAATCTAGAGAAGAAAACATTTTGGAGTTTTGGTTGTGGCCATTTATAATCAGTTCTGGGTTGGCAGCACATGGTCTCTCCCAGGTTGCGTCATTGTAAGGTCATGTTTGTAAGTATATGGCAGGTTTACTGAAGCTGTGTATCCCTATTTACAGAAGACTCATAGAGATGGTCGAATTTTGTGACTAGCTCAATTTGTTAGTTGATTGCACATGTCGTTTTTTGCATAAATTAAACAAATTAATTAAGTTGAAATTCCGATTTTGAAATTTTCTTGACTTTGAACTTAATTTATGCAAAAATTACATGTGCTAAAGCAATACTTTTTTTTCAGATGTTCCCTTCTCTTCATCTCCAGCAAGTTTGGTAATGATACCATGTTCAGGGGCTTTGCAATTAACTCGAAATAGTCGTAATGGTCGAATTTTTTAAAAACGATTCAGCCATCTTTACAGAAGAGTTGTCAAATTCCGTATTGTTTTACAGAGTACACAAATTGTCGTTTTAGCCCCTGCCAAGTCAACAGTATTCACAATCATCACCTCATTACCTACAATTTAGGTAGAACCTGATCATTTATTGTGATTTTTACTACTAAAAGTAATAGTAAAAATAATGCATTGTCTGTAACAGCAAAAAAAAAAAAGTGCCGTCATATAAAATGTTATTATATAATTATATAAGTAACAATTATAATATAAGCTCAAAAAGGAATCATAACATGGCCAAGGCTTCATTACAACATAGGAACTTTAACTTCTCATTGCTATGTATCTACAGCTACCATACCGGATTAGATGCTTATTTTATTTGTTACTTGAATGTACCATGGGCGCTGTTTGCTCACATGTTTGTATCTTTAACCATTTGTTACAAAATGTAATACAAATATGGAAGCTTCTTATACTCTAGTACACAGTTAAACATTTATTTTTAATATTCTTCAATATACACCTGTGGTATAGAAGTCTAGGTTCTCCTAGGAAAAGCTGTCCTGCAAGGGAACTCGTGGAGAAGTAGATGATTAATAATGATCAGCTGATCATATTTACATTGTCTGACTTACTGGTCAGGATCAAGTGTTAATATCTTGGGGTAGCACGTGACTTAAGGGGTTAGCACTCTGGCCATGCATCGCTAGTGTCCTAGATTTAAATCCCAGTCTGCAAGGAGTTTGCATGTTCTCCCCATATCCATGTGGGTTTCCTTTAGGTTTCCTCCCACGCGCCAAAGACATGTTGATGGGTTAATTGGCTTCCCCCAAAAAATTCCTATGTTAGTAACATATGACTTAGACTGTGAAATTACTGCATTAGTTACATATGCTGATCAAATTGATCATATGATCTCCATAAGATCTCTGCAAGTTGCAGGAGAGCTTTTTTCTAGAACTTGCCATCCCTTAATAATGGTCCTTAGAACAAACAACAGTACAGGGCCTGCAGCAAAGTGCTCTCATTCACTTTAGAACTGTGCTTACAAGTCAATGTGACACAAAAAGCAACTATGGAGTGTGGAACTGTTTGCTGCTGAAGTACAATTTATTAGAAATGAGATTTTTTTATGTTTTAATATACTCTGGATGATAAAGAGGAATATATCTTTAATCTTGGGGTTGTCCCTTTAATTGGTAAACATTTTTTTTCATTTTTAACACATGATAGCTGTAGAATGGTTATTTACACAGATGATAACTTTACAACAATACTTGGAAGTTATTTAATTAGAAATAATAATATTCTTTTTAACTTTTTAAAAATTCTGCTCACCCCATGTATGTGTGAATATCATTTTAAGTTTTTAAAATCCTTATGGGCTATATTTTAATTGAGATTAAGCTACTAAAATACACAGCTTTGATGAAAGGTACACAAGAGCTTTGAATGTAAATCTCACTAATTAAAACTTAATGTCTGTAAAGCAAATGCTGATCCCTTAGGTATTTCCCAATTCAAGTGCACAGTTTTTAAATGGATAGTAAATAAAAGGTAAATATTAACATTCCTTCCGCTAATGTAGCCTTTTAAGCACACACATAAACTTGCCATTTTTTTAAAGGAACATTTACTTATAAGCTACAATGAGGAGGTTATGCAGCCATTTTATTTAAGAGAGATTGGTTGTTTGTATACAAATGCAGACAATGCAGCAGGACATTCAAGATTAGTATGTTAGGAGCACATGTAAAGGGTTAGTATTCTAGTACAGAAATAAAAGTTTTACATAACATCGGCTCAACCAACAATTACCCAATTTACATTGATATCCACAAAATCTACCATGACTTGTACATGAAAAACAGGTTAATATGTCCCTATTGCGTTCACACATACATTTGTTACTACTTTCTTATCTAAAGGCTTGTAAAAAAACATCCAACATGGGGAAAATATCTTTTGTTTGGGCAGTTGGTTAACTGGTAACCCATCAGCATTCAGGTTTTAATGGACTGATGTTGATTTGTTTAATCTCCATTTTCCCCTTCATCTTTAATAAAGTGCAGTAGCAAAAAAAAGCATCATGGACCTAAAGCTATGGGAAGCCATACTGAGGATTTAATTTATGTAACATTTTTATGGGTTGTCAGTATAAGCATCACATGTTTCCAATCGCTAAACCATAAATACATTTGAGTACCACTGGCAACTTGGAATGGGCACGAATTTTGATGGATAAAATAAAAAAAAGATACTAAGCCATAAAATATATCTCGCAGAATAACAGAAAATAGTATTCAAAAACAATGCTAAACAAACTATTGTGGTTTCAACTTTTTTTTGTGTGTTGATGACAAAACCAGCACCTGTTGTTTCTTAGAAGTGTCTGTCACCCTAGCCTGACACTCTTGACAGTAAAATTTAAAGAAAGAAATATATTGTGTTTTTAAATGCTTGCCATGACCTATCAGTTTTGACTCACTGATTTTGTAGAAAGGATCGAGACAATGAGGAACGTATCTTTGAATCTTTTGATCTTTTAATGGTACAAGACCACTTGAAGTGTGAGATGCTGTAGCCCAATTACCAACATATAATTTTAAAGGGCAGGAGAGTGGTATTCTGGAAACTACATGGACATTAAAGTGTCAGATTAAAAAGTTTTGTTTTGCTGCACAGACGCAACTCCCAAAATACAAAATATAAAAGTAAAATATCAAGCTGCCACGTCTGGTGTGAAAAGGATGAAAATAAGCAACCAATTGATTTTTATTATTACATTTGATTCATATAGCCCCAACATATTACGTAGCACTGTACATTCATTTAGAGTTGAGATGTAACACAGAGGTTGTGACACAGCACAAGTTGAGGACCCTGAACAATCAGGCTTACAATCTAATAGGTTGGATAACAGTATAAAATAGGCAGGGGATGGGACCGGCCTGGTAATAAAGTTAGGAATGATAGGATGGATAGGTCAGACTGAAGAGGTTAGTGTTTAGGGCAGTTTCTGTGTTAAAAATAGGAGCAAGTCTAATAGGGCGAGAGAGAGAATTCCAGAGAGTAGGGCTGCTCCTACTCTCTGGAACTCTCCCTCCCTAGAGAAGTCTTGGAGCCATGCATGTGATGAGTGGGGATGTTATTAGTAGGCCGCTGAAGGAGTCGAGGGGGTGGTTAGGGGTGTATTTACTTACAAAGTTGGAAATGTAAGGGGTGAAATGATTTAAAAGCAAGGCATAGAACTTTGATTCTCTGTACAATTGGAAGCTAGTGTAGAGATTTGCAGAGAGGAGCAGCAGATGAGGAACGGTTAGAGGAATAACTGAATCTAGAAGCACCATTCATGATGGACTGAAAAGGTGATCATATCTTACGCTGATCCAATAGTCAAAAATTCAGATTACAATTCCTAGATTACAATTTTAAAGAATTATTGGGTACTAGACATTAAGCCCGTTAAATTAATGGGCGCTAGAACATATGTGGTCAAATGGCCAGCAGGGGGAGCACTTCCAGGGGGAGCTGATATTGACCGGGGAGTCATCCATAGTAGTGCCTGTGAAACTGTCACCTAGTGTGGCTGCTGTGTCCATGACCCCCCGGTCTCCATCGAGATGTGCACCATGGGACCCTTCAACAGCAGTGGCCACAAAACTCTCACCCACGGTGGCTATTGTGTCCAGGCTCCCCTGGTCTCCATGCCCTCCATCCAGATCTGCTCCCCCTGTAGCTAATGACATTGTCTGCTACAGGGGGGAGCAGATCTCGACAGAGGGGGTGGAGACCGGGGGAGCCTGGACACAGTGGCCATCATAGGTGACTGCTTTTTAAGGGTCCCGGGGAGCACATCTCGATGGAGACCATGGACACTAGGTGACAGCTTAATGGGCACTGCTATGGATGACTCCCCGCTCGGTGTGAGCTCCCCCCTTACCTATCTGATTCCATTACATGTGCTCCCCCTGTTGGCCATTCTGTGCTACAGGGGGAGCACATCTCGACGGGGGAGCAGACTAGGATATACATACACTTTTTTTGGCTTTGATATTCTGTTGGATGCCTAACCCCAGATAGAACGTTGTTTTTATGAATAACTTTGTTATAAATTTCTCCCTTTCCCATTCACCGAAACAATTTAAAAAGTCCATACATTTTTTTTGCATTCTTTTCCCCAAGGGTGGAATTGGAATTGGTGAAGCTTACTGGAGCTTCTTACTTCCTACATTTAGGCTGTACAAAGATTGGGAAATTATTTTTCGTAAGTGGATCTTATGAATATTCATATTTGCAAGTGTGTATTAGCTTGCAAATTGCAAGCTTTAGAGGGTAAACAAAACAGCAATATGCATTTACATGTCAAAGCCATAGATGCAGATTGAATTGAATTAATTAAATTTATTGGTAAAATGTGAAAAATGCACCTTCATACCCTCTAACATTCAATACTGGTAACACACAAACACACAGCATAGCACAGAGACATAGAGAAGATAGCAAAGCCAATCCAAGTGGAGCTGGCAAATGAACTAATGGTATATTCTTTAATCCCCCTCCCTGTAAGAGTTTCCTCCAAAATGTTTTACTGCATGCTTCACTTTCATTCATTATACCATGAAAGGTGTATTTTATCCTGGTGTTAGGAAAATATAGAACTGTACACATAGACTAGCAGAACATTTATGAGCTTGAAACAGAAGATAAATAAATATTAACTTCACCATAAAAGAAGAAAACATTTTTGGGAGTGTAATAATGTCACATGGAAGTTTATGTTGTAGTAGCTCATGTGTAACTGTATATATGTTGCAGATACTTTCCAGTTTGGATTCCAGCTCAGAACACAAAGTCATGTAAATATTTTTTACATGGTAAAGAAGAAACATATACAGTATAGTTCAGGTAAATGTCGTAAAAAATCTAATTTGTTCAATTTTTTGTGTTTGTGGCTCATTATATTCTCCATATATATACCGTATTGTTCGGACTATAAGATGCACCCAACACTTTGAAGAGAAAATTAGGGGGGGAAAACAGAGCAATTCAGATATCAAGTGGATATACAAAATGTTCCAGCAAAGAAGGCATGACTGGACCATGCAGCCATATATTCCTCCAGCCAAAAGGGCAGTGCCAGGAGTGAGGTCTTTGCTGCAGTTTGTTTAGAGAATGGGTGCTGCTAGTGCTAATGCAGCTAAGATCTCTTTTTGGCAGTAACTTTTTGCCTTGGCTGGAGGGACTGGAACAAATGTCTGCCTCCTATGATGCATAGCTATTGCTCCCAGGATGGGTGGGGCTAAAAAATCTTTTCTTTCTTTTACATATTCGGACCATTAATGGGACACTTTCCCATTAATTTTAATTGTAAAAAAGTGTGTCTTATAGTCCGTAAAATATTGTCAATTATCTACATAAGGAGCACATTTAACTCTTGGTGAATTATTACACTTACGCAGGGGGAATCTGCTCCCTTAGGAAGCCCTAATGCAGGGCAAAACATGGCTGGGCATGGATCCATTCCATATCCTCCCTGTAGTATATAATAATCTTGTTGTTTTTAGATTTTAAGGTAATATCAGGGGGTATCAGGGGGTACAGTACTGTCACCTGGGCTCTGCACTCCCTAGCAGTCAGTGGACTGGTTGAGCATTTTTATTTATTTATATATTTTATTGCAGTGATCAAATTTACCAACCTATGTTGTTTCCAGGACTCAGCCTCATGTTAACTAGAAGAAACCGCAGGGCTGTGGACCCGTGGGCAGTATATATTGTGTTTATAATGTGTGCCCATGTATGCAATGTATGTAGTAAGGGTTCCATGAGGGTTCTGATGATGTTTCTGGTTAAGGTGGGGGTGAAATTTATCAAAAGGGGTGGTGTATTATGTACTGTATTCACATCTCATTCTAGTTTTCACCTCTTGTTTTGCACTCTGTATAGTACAGAAAACTTACTCCTGTGCTTTACATGTACATACTGTCCCTCTCTGAGTACCCAATTGTTTGTGCCGTCCGATGTTCCCTGCAGCAGCGTGATGACGTAGTGACTCTCGTCATCTCGTCATCTGCTGTCAGATATCGGCTCAGATGATGCTTTACATGGAGACCCGCGGTTTCCATGTAAAGCAAGGACATCGGCCGTATTTACCAGTCATGTCCGATGTTGCTGTTTTCGAGCTGTATGATTGGTCCCCCTCGAAAACAGCGATGGACGCATATTATATGGGCCAGATAGATGGCCGTGAGTGCGCAGGCGCGCGAAACGGCCATCGATCTGGCCCATATCTTCATGTCTGTACCCTGCTGTAGTCCCTGCATCCTATGAAGGGGGGTGGGGTTAGTATGGGGCCCCATTGTTTTTGTTTTAAATAAACAAAGCTTCACTTTACTTATTGCAGTCTGCAATTCGTGAATTAACATCCAGATAAATCCAAGATATATATATAATCTCAATCATCAAAAGCAGTCTTTTACAGCACATGACCCTAAATAATGGCCTCTACTGGTATACATAGAAATATTTTTAAACCTACTTTTACATATGTCTGCTATATATCTAAATAACAACAAGCTCATGTCCATATGTCTCCATGTTCAAAGATGTCAGCTTGTTAGATTTACTTCTTCAAAGAACTGACATCATTCACAGGTCCTCCTTGGAAAAGTTCACCTCTCAGTATGGGAGGGAATCCTTCACGGATGGCTTCAGAACACAGGATTTTTTTTTCAACAAAGATGTTAAGTTCATAATGGGAAAAGGAAGTTTTCTTTTATCACGTCTGGAGAATGAACTTACATAGGAAGATGTGTGTTTTATGCTGTCAACTTTTACTTTTAACTTGTCTCTTTTCTAAATGTTTTCAACTGAAATTTTCCTATTCCTATTATGCTGTCCCACTTTTCACAAACGATGTAACACTTTAAGTACATGTAATGTTACTGTGGATATCTGGACCTCATTTAAATCAAACTATTTTATTGCTTATCTCTTAATCTCTTAAGTGTCAAAATCTACTAGCTCTCCTTGAACACAGTGTCTGGAACCCCCCGGTCGGCTGCTCACGATTTGAATGCCATTCCACTCCCCTTGGGTGGGTGCTCGAGGTTTACTAGCCATTTCACTCCCCCCCCCCACCCGGGGGGGCTGCTCTTTATTTGAATAGCTTTGTTTCCATTGAAGCGTTCCCGTGCGTTTGCAGCCGCGCAGTTGTAACCGCACGGCAGCCGCGCAGCTGAATGCATGCCTAAAGTTGTCACGCGTTTTCACGCGGAACGCAATTTTTTTTTGTATTGCAGATGTGGATGCGGTTGGGGCGCGGATGCGTTTCAAAACGCTGCAACTAGCGTTCAGAAACGTGCCCTAAACCGCATCCGCACCCGAACTCCCACAACTGCACCAGTGGAAACTATATTGAAGTTTCCAATGGATGCGGTTGTGTGCGGGGGCGGCCGTGCGGCGGCCGCGTGGCTGCAACCACACGGGAATGCTACAATGGAAACAAGCCCTGACGCTCCACCCCTCCAATGTCATCATGGTGGACTGACAAAATTAACACATAACTTGCAATCTGCCCTATAATCTGCACTTGGGGTGCTAATAAAAGAAAGTAAAAAGGGAGGTGAGGGTCAGCTTTAAAGCTAGGTATGAATACTTAATATATAAGTACAGCTTCCTATTTACCATTGCTCCATCTGTAGCTCAGGGAGCTGGAGGGAGAAGCAGCACAGGAGACCATTCCTGTGTGCTGTAGTGAATAAAGTCATATTGATAAGAGTAAAAGATAGAGATATGCTGTTTCTTTTTTCTCTGTCTAGTACCAGGGTGGAAAATTGAAGTACAGCAGAGAAAGATTATGTCCCCTTTACTGTGCACCAAAGCCAAGTGCATATAAAGTCTGGATGAACAGACATACAAATGGTTTGGTTATAAAGAAGCTCTCTGTGTGGTTTGTCTGTATATTTGGATGTCTCTTTAGAATAGAACTTCTATTCACTTATTTTTTAAACAAATTCAAGCTCACATGTAAGTTTGAGGTAATTATCTTGTGAAGGTGGAGGGTAAGGAAGGTAGACGCTAAAATGTGTTCCTGCACTAATTAAGGCTTAAGTGTTTTTAGAAGTGTCACTGGTAAGACATTTTAAAGTCTTATGTGTAATTGGTTTGGAAGTCATTCAGTACCTGAGAACGCTAATAATATTCATGATAAACTCTTCTGTAACGTAACCTCTCTACAGCTGTCATGTATAACACAAGTGTTATTTAACTGTACAAGAAGGAAAGACTGCTTGCTGACCAATTTTTGATTTCGAAATAAATAGCATTGGTCAGACGAATGCAACATTGGCAGCAGGTCAGCTCCTGTGTACTACGCTTTCCAGGAACTAATGGAAAATCTTCTGTAAAGGCACATGAAAAATACTACTTTCCCTATATTGTTTGAAAATGTAAAGGCCCCCATACACCTTACAATCTTTTCTTCTACCAAAACCATGTAAGTATGAGGACCTTTTTAATCTTTCCAATCATTATGTATTCTATCAGGGAGGACCCGGCACTACATAGTTGTAGGTAGATCTAAAGGAAATTGTATGGAGTGATTGAAAGTTGTATGGGGGACTTTATTTTCGACTTTGGGTTCTACAAGATCTGATTGTGGCTATTAATTAATTTATATACTAAACTTGATTGCCGTCAATAAAACTGAAGTAAAGACAATAGGATAAAAGAAGTCACTGTCAATAACTGGACTTCAAAGACAAAAATAAAGAATCATTGTGATTGGCTCCTGTGGATAACACAGCACAGCAGTTCCCCTGGCCAGATCTGCATATGATCGTGTATGAGTTGATGGCTACTATTTGAATCTAAAATTTTTAATGCTAATATCGGCACTTCGAGAATTGGCGAAGATCTTGCATATAGTGTTATATTCTCGTAATCTAGAATTTTTTAGATTCTTGGGAAAGTACCATGCATTACGTTTGCAATATGCACATGTACAAGTGCCGATTTTTACAATGAATTACTTCTATGAGGGTTGGCTGCATTTCACATTCTGCCATTAGATGTCGTTGTGACAACACCCCTTGCATTTGCAATATGCATGTGTACAAGTGTCTATTATCACCAGGGCCGCCGTCATCGGGAAGATGGGTTGGAGTAGCAGAGCCTCATCCTGTATGGGAAGCCAGGTGCCATGCCTGTCATTGTTCCCGCGCGGTCGCAACTGGCTTCCCGTACAGCGTGAGGCTCTGCTAAGATGGCCCCCCCCCCTCAGGTGACAGCTGGCCCCCCTAGCTTCTCAGGCCCGGGACAGGAGTACCTCTCCCCCCCCCCTGGCAGCAGTCCTGATTATCACAATTAAGGTATTAATTCTACTTTTTTATGTAATATTTTTTTAAAAATAAGATCAATGTAGATTGACACTTTCTAACCTCACTTAGGTACAGTATACATTTTCCCAAACAAATGACATGCGCTGTGAAATACAATGTAACAAAGAGACCTCATTTCCTGTGGAATCATTAGGTACAGGGGACCTATAGGGTCCATTTGTTTTGTTTCCTTAGAAAGCTGCAGAGAATAATAACACATCTTTATTTGAGAAAGCTTTATAATTACGCTTTGGAGACATCCATGCAGCCAACCAGGGCTTAGATATTGTTTTTTTTTATAATGAATATCTGATTGGATACTTTATATTCACATCTGTAAAAGCAAGAATTCGGATTAAACAATGATATTACTGGCCAATTACAAATGTATGAGACACAGGAGGTACATCACGTTCTGCTTCTCCTTCGTAATACTGAGATGAAAGCATATTATAATTTTATTTGGAGACTGATAATTGCATATTCACGGCTTTTCACAGTATCTCCTTGAGAAATTTTATGACTCTTTTATGCTTTCTAGTACAAACGTGTCGCATTCCTGCTAATTTGTTCCATATATTTTTCTGCCCACCTCCTACCTGTCCTACTGCCTGAAATATTTTATGCGGAAGAGTGGAAACAGGGAAAATACTATATATGTGTTTGTGCGTGTAAATAGATATATACATACATAATATAAACTCTCACAAAAGTTAATACACCCCTGACTTAAGTGAGCACACCCCTATGTAAAAAAATTCCAAATTGTGCCCAAAGTGTCAATGTTTTGTGTGCCCACCATTATTTCGTGCATTGCCCTAACTCTCTTGAACATGGAATTCACTAAAGCTTCACACATTGTCACTGGAATTCTCTTCCTCACCTCCGTGACATCAGAGAGCGTGAATATTAGAGACCTTGTGCTCCTCCATCTTCTGCTCAACAGTTTAGGTTTCTGGAGATATGCTTGGACAGTCCAACACCTTTACCCTCTTTTCTTGCAGGTGTGTTTGGGGTCGTTGTCATGTTGGAATACTGCCCTGCGACCCAGTTTTCAGATGGAGGGGATCATGCTAGTATGTCATGGTTAGTGATATCGCACATTTCCATATTCCAAATACCGGAAGTGACTTCACTTCCAGTTTTTTTACCCAATTTTTAACTAGTGGTACTTCCTCCATCTTTCTGCATCTGATCCAGCCAGCGGAAGAATAATAAACTTCTTCTCGCTGGCGAAGTGGGCGGGTCGAACACCTGTACTGTGTGCCAACAAGTAAAGTATATGTTTGCCGCAAACTTTCATCCTTGCGGACATTTTGGCCATCACTAGTCACGGTACAAGTTGGTATTCATGGTACCCTCATGGAACTGTCGCTCTCCAGTGCCACAGCACTCATATATACATTTATACAGCTCTAAACAATGGCAATGCTTGACAATAGGCAAGACACACTTGTCTTTTTACTCATCACCAGGTTGCCATGATACCACTACCACACCATCTGGCCCAAACTTTATCTTATTTTGTCATTAGCTTGTCCTTGTACACAGCAGACCAATTTGCTGTGTATAGTCTGAGGGCTGACAGGCTGACCCCCCTCCCCCCCCCCCACTCCTTAGGTAAGCCAACCTCAGTGAGTGGATATTCCCTAAATACCATATGCAGTAGCATGGTAGGTACTCCGTTTACTCTTAAGTAACAAGTTTCTGCTTGTAATGAAAGTAGTTGTGTCTGGTATAGACACTGCTATAAAGTTTAGGGGTCTGTTGTTGACAAGGTCTGAACTTAATAACACATGGATATGACCACATCGTTGTAGCTCTTTGTTGGGCATACCAGAAAAACATATGCACATTGTTCTATATACAACACAAAAACATAGAAAAATACCAAATAGATGTGATATGCACAGGGAGGCGCAAACAGCTGAACTAATGGAGCAGATTTTGAATTAGTATTCAACTATAAAGTTATGATGAGTAGTGATGAGCGACTAGGCAATATTCGAATTCGCGCAATTCCGCGAATATCCGCCATAATATTCGATTCCATATTCGTAATCTCGAATATCCGCACTTACGACATGAATTGCGATCTAACAATCGCAATTGCGACCCAATATGCGCAATGCATGCAAGTCAATGGAGAATGGCGGAATCCGAAATCGCGATTATCCGAGAAAGCGCAATGCGACCAAATATGCGCAATACATTGAAGTCAATAGAGAATGGCGGAATCCGAAATATGCGCAATGCGTGCAAGTCAATGGAGCTCGGATATTCGACTGGGAGAATATCAGTCATTTCCGTTTTAAAAAATCGCATTGCGATTATATCATTGCGATCCCATTCATTGCAATGGATCGCGATTATAAAAGGTCAATAAATCGCGAAAAATCGCGATTGCGTCGGATATCCGATGATATATTCGCGAATATTCGCGAAATGGCGAAATAGCAATATTTGAGCTAAATATTCGAAAATCGAATATTCGAGCTCAACACTAATGATGAGTGAACATTTTATAAATGTAAGAGAATTTGTTGAGGCTCTTTATCATTTCTTCAGTCTTATTTATTGTATAATCATGGTTCAGGAATCCCTCTCTTTAGTGGTTCTTTAAGACTTGAAAATTACAAGATTCTATATAATGACTACTGCAACTTAGCTTGTTTTTTATCTTTAAATAATAAATGTGTGCTCATGTATGGTGAAAATGGTGGAATGCATGATTATTTTACATACAATCTTTAGGTTCCTAGAAGCTGTAGATATCAATGACTCTGTTGAGTGCTGAGGTTTCTAATGCCTGTGTGTTCACTCTTCTGCCTGCACGTACAGAGATCTCAAAGCATTAAAATTCCATGAAAAATTTACATGTAGTTGTGATACAGTTTTGATGTGGTTGTCAGATGTTTAGAAATATTTCACTCAATGTGAGCCGTTAAGAAAACTTGAAAAACTCATCATTGACACCATTCTTGAAACCATTCATCATTGACAGATTAGTGTTGGTGAGTATAGACGACGCTGACAGTAGTCCTCAATGTGGACAGTAGTCCTTAACGTGGCAAAGACAGTAACAATAGTAATTGAATTATTTGTTCAGTAGAAAATTTCCATACTGTCAGCAGTATTATACTGCTAATGATTCAACTTGACCAGCATATAGCATATACTATACAATTATATAAAAGGAAAGATAGACAGTAGAACATACTTACTGAACCATTAAAAACTCAAGATATGAGGAAAGGGTTCCGCTGAGATAAACAGTTATGATAGTGTACCACATTTCACATGTTTCACATCGAACAATTACATAATGAATTACATATCATGGAAATCCACCTAATTTGATTCATTTGAAGAGTATAGATTGCTAAGTAGCCACCCATCTCATCCAACTGTGTTCAAAACAAAACAATTATAGCTATTGTCCTGCAAGATATCTGATGATGGGTGAAAGAGAAAGTGTATGTTTGAATTTTGAATGTAGTGATGAGAAGCATAGGCAATATTCGAATTTGCAATATTTTGCGAATAATTCTACTAATATTCTATTCTATATTCATGAATATTTGCAATTCCAATATTCAAGCTCAACACTATTTGAATTTATGTTGCTTTTGGAATTATAAAACTACCATGACTTTTATCTTTGATGTGATTGTGTTAAAATAATATAAAAAAAAGCCTATGTTACCAAATGTAATACTTAAATATACTGTGCTTAAATGAGTGTGATCCTTCATTAAGCCCATCACCACTAAACTGATCATATCACTTTTACATGGACAAAAACATGTGATCAGGAATTCTGAATCTCTTCTATTTCACTTCTAAGCATGTGAATTCCTCGTTGAACCAGATCATTGCCAATATCAGTCAAATTTTTTACTTTATTTGTAGGGATTTAAAAAGGCTAAGTGACTTATTTATAAAGCACTTGTCTATCAGTTTGCCAAAAAAAGTTTAACTGTTTTCTTAAAACAGCACTCCCTTCATAAAAGTGGTAACCAGTAGACATGATCACCCTAATGAATAGACACTGGAAATCTATTTATGGAAACTTACTAGTGCTTCCACATTAAAAAAGTATTTATCAGCATGACCACCACTTCATAGCTAACCATAATGGCTTTTCCACCTTGGCCACAATGGAGATCTGTTCCTCTATTTTGGTTTGATACTTATTTCACTAAATACTTACAAAATCCAACATGTTCACTTGACCATCAGGCTGGGTGTCCACGACGTTATGGGCTCTGTCGACACCACCTGCGTTAAGCACATTCTTTGACGGGGACGTTGACGTACCCTATCCATATTACATGCCTACTGCACCGTTTCCACGGCGTTAATCTGGTCCACCAGACAGAAAGTTAACCTGAACTACGGCAACCTCCAACCCATAACGCTGTGGAAACCCAGCCTCAGTTTGGACGACCCATGAATTATGAACCTTCCATAAGATGCTTTACAATTAAAGTTAAGCTTTAAAAACATAAGCTGTGAAAGAATAGATAGTAGATACATTTAGGATAAGTTTAATGATACCTATAGTCATATATAACCTTCAATCTTTGGAAACGTGAGTCATAGAATAATAGATCCAATAACATGGCCATGGGATGGGATGGATACATCAGTAGCTTCTGCTCTATTTTCATGTACAGTATTAGACACCTCTATCTGGGTTGCTACTTATTGGTATGCAGGTAATATATTTATTGTGTTTATTGACGATTAAAGAAACACACCCATTTCTTTTCCCAATTCGTGACATCCCCACACAGTCACATTTACATGTAAATTATAATTTGCAGAATTTTGTTGCAAATCACAGATCATAAATTGTCAAAAGCAATAAAAAGAACACTTTACATGCAAATTCTGGAAATACATGAGGAATATGGTGTCCAAGTGGAGGAGTCCACAAGGTGTAGCAGAAATTATGAGATGAACCTAAATTGCCTAATTAATAATATAATTCCTGACTAATGTGTCTATCAGATGGCATATCTCATGTACTCTGATGGCGATAAAAAATGATAAGCTAAAAAATGCATTATCTGCTTCTCATTGATATTCATAATTGGTTCCAATTTCCATCCAGAACTGTCATAGTTCTCTATTTCTATTGTTTCTTCTATTGTTCTGTCTCAATAGTTTTTTATGTATAACATATGAAAACAAGATATATAAATTCATGACAGCTGAATATCACTATATAAAGAATGTGCATACATACATCACTGGAACATACTCAGTTGTTCTATTTTAATAAAATTGGTCTTTAAAGAAGCACAAGTACAGAAGAAAACATTTTACTTTGCTAAAATAGTATTTGGTAATAACTGTAAGTAAGTATGAAAGAGAATTAACAACCTATCAAGTGTCTGTAACATCAAAGCCAACACTACCAAATCCACTGCCTACAGCAAAATAAGAATAATTATGTTACATGGTTTGTTGACATTTCAGCCTCTCATTGACTATCTTTACTAGTGATGGCCGAACTTTGGCCAGGTACATTCGCGAAGAAGTTTTAAAGAAGTCCGTTGTCTGCCTGTTCGCGGGCAGATTCAAATTCCCCGCCTCTCTGTGCCACATAGTTCCTGGCTACGGACTGACCCCACTTCCTGTTCTCGAGCCAGCTCTTCACTAGAAGACATGCCCGGTCTTCTAGTGAACAGATTCTTCCTCCAGCTGGATCCCGCTGCTCCTGATCCTGCTGGAGGAAGAATAGAGAGCTCCTTCTCGCCGGCAAACAGGGCGGGTTGAACACCCGTACTACTCGCCGGCTAGAAGGAGGGCGAACATCCATGTTCGTGGCCGAACTGTCCGCCTTACAGGCAGTTCGGCCATCACTAATCTTTACCTACCAAAGGTAGTCTGCTTATCTCGTTCTAAGGTTTGCCCAACTCGTGTTTATAGCGCAACCTTGTATGGCAAGGAATTTTATATATTTTTTGCACTTATAGTGCACAATAGTTTTGGAGAGAAGACTAGAAAAGAAAAATTGAAGCACAGCAATTCATAAATAAAGTGATTACACTGCAAGCTCAAATATATTAAGCAGGACTGGACCATGTAGTAATCACTCTAGATTGCTCCAGGTATGCCAAAAGGCCAGTACTAGGCGTCAGAGTTAAGTTCTACTCCCCCAAGCCAAAATATAGGTCTAAGCGCCATCAGATTATGCAGGGCTGAAACTTAGCATGTGTCTATACACTAGTGGTACCCATTCTCTAAATCCTTTTATCAACTCATGAAGAGACACATTTTACAATCTGGCAAACAGCTTAGCCATGAGCACCTATTCAAGAGAGCATCCATTTGCCCAGCTTTTACCTAGTTATTTACATATGGGTAGAGTCACATTATATATTCACAGCAACAGACTGAGCTCACAACAGTAAATGCTAAGTGAATTAATGCTATTATGATAGCACGAGTTGTGTATTTACATTTACATTCTGCATTGCATTAATAACATTATGTAACACAGACTCATCTCTTCTCCCATATGTAAATAGGCGCTCATGGGTAAGTTGTTAGTGCCAGATTGTAAAATGTGTCCCTCCATAAGTTCTTTAGTGGATTCAGAGAATAGATACTGCAAGTAAGGTTTCAGTCCTGCACTCTTAGCCAGAATTAAAGGCTGCCATACACAGCCCGAGTAGGTCAGACAGATCTACTCCGATATGCACCAGAGTGCAAACGTGATGACATCAGCATCGGCTTGCATCGGCTTACATCGGCCAGAGAATATCGGACATGTCCGTTCTCTGGCCGGCCGAGCTGTGGGGCGACAGGGATCTGCCGCCCCATGTGGGCACATGCCGATAAGCGGACGATTTTTAACCTGACCGACGGCGCGCACGCCCGTCTGTCAGGTTAAAAATCGGCCGCTTTGTATGCCAGCCATAAGGCCTCTCATTGACTATCTTGGTTTGACTGGAGGCCACGGAACAAATCCCTGTTTCATGGGATTGCTCCAAGGATGCTTGGAAGTTTAAACCCTCCCCTAGAAGCTGCTCACCTGAGTCACCTCTGAGCATTATATATCACCTAACCTGGTTCCGCACCCTTTTCGTCTAAGTTCTGCTGTATAAGGACTACAAGTTGTGGATTTAAGATAACATTACTCAGACTATGTGCATGATAAATAAATGTTTGATTCATTAATACAGAGCTGTACTAATTTGTATATTTTATATTGTCCCAGGGTTCAGCCTTAGGAGCATTGGTCATCACCTCTACAGAAAACTAAACTTTAATTAGCTGTTGTTTTAGTAACAATGGCTTTAATTATATGTTAACCTGCAACTAGAAAGACGACAAAAGGTGAACCCTAAAATGTCGCTCATGATTCATGTTCTCAGATTGTCTTTTATCATCACCCTAATGATACTCACAATCCTATTAGTGAGTTGTGTTTGGCGAGTAATATTAAGGCTCTATGGCCTGTGCTATATCCAGTTCAACTGGGTTAGGGAATAAAAATGACACAGAGCATTGAATATATTATCCTTTAAAATGCAATTTAAAGGAAACAGCTTAACACATATGACCACTTTATCATTTCATGGTTTTCCTTTGTTCTCTGATAATGATGAGGTATTGTGCAACAAGCATGTGAGCAAATCTTAAGCAAAAGCAACACACTGAAAATGGGTATAATAAATATATATATATATATATATATATATATATATATATATATATATTGGATTGTGTATACTAATAGAGTTGTGTGAATTCTTAACCAACAACAATTACATATGGTTTGGTAGAAACAATTCATACATACATATATACATACATACCTGCCAGGAAAGGAAAATTACAGTAAGCATGAATTAAGTTTTCTGTCCTCCATGACAGGGCTATGCAGGATATCCGCTGGTAGTGCGGTATAGAGCGTTTAAGGGAAATTACAAAAGTTTGAATTGTAGTTTAGTAGTTATTTCCAAAACTGTGGAAATTTCTTTTTTTTATTATGGGATAGATAGGAGTGTAGATGAGAATGATATGAGAACGAGAAAAGAAAAATGCAGACAAGACACTTCTCATTTAAGTGAATGGGACAGTGTCCACTTCAAAGCGGTGGGGCATTGTGCTAAAAGCAGTGTGGCAACGTTGGGGGTTGCCGGTGAAAATGGATCTTCAACTTACACATTCATTTGCATAACAGAGACGCAGAAAAGCCACACTAGATGCAGTTTGAGTCCGATTTTCCACATCTTTGTTACGCACATAATTCGGGTGTGTTACTTTGGATGCAACAGTAATGCACAATAAACTACGGGCAAGTCGCACACAAACAGTACACTGTCGTGTTGTCTGCATCTTTTACCCCATATTGGGTGCACGGGGGAAAAAACAAGCCCTAATTGGTGGGCTTTCTGGTGCCACTGTATGCTTAAAATACCTGGTTTTATACTGCACTTCATCTGCTCGTTTTTTATGTTGAGTTTAAAACAACTGTTGACATAGCTTTGTAATATAACTTGTTAGGTTTTGGCCTTAGCTATTACCATTCAAATCTCAGTTTATAAGGTACCAATGGTAGTGTGTTTTTTGTGCTAAGAATACAATAGTGGCTTATTGAAAGAGCTAATTTTCGGGTCTTTCTTTGCCTGTCTTTCTTCTTGAGCACATAACAGCTGTTCTGTCTACGATGTATAAGTCTTACAACCTGTGTTGGCAGGGTCCTCCCCTAGCATTAGAGCACCAGGCCAAGCCCTGGTGGGGACTTTTAAGCCCCCCTGAAACCACACCTCCTCTCATGCTAGGGGAGGAGCCTGTCAACACAGGTTTTCTCCTCTAGCAAGACTTATACATTGTGGTTAAAATTAGGAATGTGGCACAACATTTTCAATTAAGATTCCTCCAACGATGTTCCCAGTAAATATTTTCTAAACTGTTCTGTCTATTTCTCTCCACTTCTTGACCCTTCAGACGCACATGATGAGCATCTTAATGATTTCCAAGGGCTGGTTGAGAATGTTTCAAGGTGTTGCAATAGGCTTCTAGGCAATTTTTATACATTTCACAGTGAATAAAAAATGGTCCTGTCCAATTTATAATGTGATACAAGTATGTTAACAACTCCAATGCAAAAGTAGTGATGAGCAGCATAGGCAAAATTCAATATTTGACATAACCTTCAAAATGAATGGTCACATGCAGTATTTATTTTCGCATTGTAAATATAACATCGCAATGCATGGCCATATGTTTCCCAATGCATAATATCTCGAATATTCAAAATCACGAATATCCGTCATTATATTCACAACATTTGCAAAATCTCGAATAGGCGATATCTGTAGAATATATTCACAATTTGAATATTCTTGCTCAACACTATTTGTAAGGAGTGCATTGTAATGCAACAATGAAAATATAATTCTAGTAACAATGTTTTGCCTTTTTTTCTTCTTTCTCTATTGGAAAATAAATATTAATTTGCCCAGCTCCAACAAGAATGTTGAACATGTATCAAACGCTTTTAGTAAAGTAGTTTGGCAGCAATATTGTTTTTCCAGTCAAATTATCACTTTCAGAACCATTGTATCTCTCTTATTGGGACTCTTAGAATGCCAAAGATCAGGCATAGAGAGACACTTTCATGTTAAGCAAGAGCAATTTCACAAATGACTGTAACAATGTCCATATTCTGGATCATAACTTGCTAATACACAAAGGTGATTATGCATATGTCCTTGTAAAATAGTTAAGTAATAAAGCAGAACAATTCAAAATTTATGTGCTGTGAAATCAATAATAAATTGGCAATCAGCTTCATTAACTGAAATGCACATTGTAATTGGAGAAAAATATATATATTACGTTTAAAATGTATCTTACATTACAGTTTTAACATTACATTACAATTTTATTACATTATTCAGAATGATTATGGAAACTTTATTTGCATGAAAACAGCAAGTATAATTGTGTTCAGAACCAATGCAATGTTCATGTTTAGTCATTAGGTGGGAACATTATCAAAAAGTGAAATGTTTCTTTATTGATGAATGGCCAGAATAGTCGGATGTTATTGGTCCATTGGTCCAGTTTGAGGGCCCTATTCTGCATTTTTGTTAGTAATAAGAACATTCAAAACGAAAAGCCTTAAACTCCTGATGGCACAATTACACTAACTTTTTTACAAACTATCGTATCAACCTTCTGGGCGTTGCCCACATGGCGTGGTTTTTTTATAACCGCACCACGGGCAATCGCGGCGAGCACGACATGCTCTGCCATGATTGCCTGCCCGGCGTGACTAGGCTCAGAGGTTCAGAGCATAAATCCGGCTTCACAGGAGATGCCAGAGTTATGCTTTAAAAAGGCGACGCCCCTCCATTTACATGGAGGTCTATGGTGCCGCCTACCCCTGCCCCCTTCGCATCACCGGGGGGGGGGGGGGGGGGGGGGGGGAATCCGGCGGACAGGTGAGTATGTCACTACTTAACTCTGGCTGAGTTTCATGGGGCATGAAACTCAGCCCGAGTTAACTCGGGGCAAACACCCAGGAGGTTAAATAAGTAATCAATAAAATTTAAGAGCTGCTTCCAATGCTTGATCTTCTTCTCTTTTCAACTCATATAAAATGTGTTAGCTAACGAGAGTGTTACAGGGTAGGTAGTTGAAATAGGGGAGCTCATAATAATTTATATACCATATTTTTCATACTATAACATGCATCAGACCATAAGACCCATCGGACATAAGAGTCAGAGGCACAGCAATTTGCATATAAACTTAATATACAGCATTTCCTCAGCCAAGCCAAAAGGCCAGTGCCATGAGGGAGGTCTTGGTTTTAGCAGAATATACAGAGCTGAAACTTTAGCATGAGTCTATACTCTTTTTCTTCATTATATGCTACGTTTACTTCATTGTTAAAATATACACTGACCATAAATATTAAACTTTCAGATTTGCACCCATTTTGCATGATCTGAAACATTGTCTACATACACAAAAGACCCATTACTCTGAAATATTGTTCACAAATCTGTCAATATCTGTGTTGAGCTGGGCATACACGGGTAGATTCCTGTGTAATCGATCAGCGATCAATAACAGCATGGTGACGTCACCACACTGTGATTGATTGGGAATCAATTTAACGGAAATCAATGTGCACCACATGGGCACATCGATTCCCGTTCAATGGGGACCCATTCGCAGCCTGTGTTGTGAGAGATTTAAGGCTGGAGAAAGGCAGCCAGTCAGCACACAGCATCACAGAGATATGCTAGCCCCACCCCTTCACACTGAACACTGGAGCTAGGCTGTTCAGAAGCAGCACATCCAATACTTTAAATAGAGACTCATGTCTCCATTCAAAGTAATGGAGATTGAACAGGATTTTTCAACATGTTCAAGTGAGAACACACGATGCTGTACTAGAATCTGTTTACAAATCTACCCATGTATGCCTAGCTTAAGTGAGCACTTCTCCTTCACCTAGATAATCCATAGAGGGGGGGAGGCAGAAAACCAGTCCGTATCTGGTATATATTGTTTGAAACAGCATATACATAAATGGCACTATACAATTCTCTAAATTGACCAAGAAAAAATAAAATAAAGGTAGGGCTCCATGATCTACTCCAGTTGCCTTTGTGATTTACCGGTAGATTGCGATCCACCTGTTGAGCACCCCTGTGCTAGAGCAATACTTTTTTTAAAATATTCCCATTACCATTCTGTACAGCAATTTGGGTAGGGATTCTGTTTGCTAATAGCTCACATTAGTGAGTTAGCTAGTCAAAATTTAACAAATAAAATTCGACCATATCTACCTATAATACAAACATGTTTAAAGCATGTGTAGTGCACAAGCATCACACATCAAGATCAGATCAGACATCTGATTTAGCACATTCCACATATCTGCTATTTCTATATTATTATCTAGTGTAATGAAGAGATGAGATTGTACAGAACATATCCTTTCTAGCATTCATATTGACATATATATACATATACATATTGACACATGCATACATTGAAGGATTAAATGTTATCAAGCCAACAAACATATTTACTAATCATTGTAGCAGAATATAGTTACAGGTAGTATAATATGTCAGGCATATGTGGAAAATACTAAAATGTTGATATAGCTGTTCTAATTTGTAATTAACATATTATAAACGGAGAAATAATAAGGTTTTCTTGTCTGATAGCAAAATACAACCTACGACTATAAGTCTTGGATAAATCACATTAAAACTAAAGCGAATACATCTAGACATGGAATTATTTCTCACACATAGAGCTTCATACAAATCCTATGTAGAGCAATTTTCTAATAAATCCAGCAGATGTCACTCTTTATTTAGTTCATCTTTTTGATCATGTGAAGCTTCTGTTTAAATGTATATTTTTTTAGGAAAATTTTAAAATGCGGCTGAATTGGAAATAAGCTTTGATTATGAAAAGTAAAGGTATGCCTAGTCAGACTGAGAATGGGGCTCAGGCTCTCCACCCATCTGCAGGCACAGTGTGACATTAACATAAGCAGACTCCACCTTCCCAGTGACCTTCACGCTTTCCTACGGTAAATGTTTGATTAGTGCTCACAACGCTGAATGGAGCTGTCCAAAAATACATTTACAAAGGAATTAGCAAATGTAAAAGAAAAGGAAGACAATGAAGACTTGCATCAGTCAAAGACAAACATGCGGAGAAACATCATTAGAAATGTTATCTCCCAAGTGATCGATATAGTATGGATATAGAAGTGTACATGAAATAATTATAACCTGAAGTTAAACATTCTGCTTTTATTTACTCAAAACTTTACATTTTTAAAATTGAAAACATCTACAAACAAAACAGGAGGGCATTCATTCATTTATGTTCTCAAAGAACACACGTTATCTTTTTATTCATGGTTCTAATATGGTTCATAATATAGAAAAAACGACTGTGTGTTGCAAGCACAGAGGTCAAACGTTTCTTGTAATTGATGACCAAGTTTGCGCACATTTT
>CM070035.1:41862904-41883360 GCA_036250615.1 Ptychadena robeensis | reverse complement strand
GGGGGGGTCAGTGTCAAAACCTTACCTTACAAGTGTGAAAGTGAAGCTAGAGTGAAAGGGCCCTAAGAAACTGATATTGTGTACTAAAATCAGATTTAGCAATTCCTGTACATGAGAGAGGTCTGTACAGCTGTGGAAGTTAATGAGAAAAATTATTTAATGCATATGTTTTGGGGGAATAGGATAAACAAATGATTACCATTTATTAAAACTTTATCTTAGTAGTTCCAGAGATGGACAACTTTTTTAAACAACTTTTGTTTTTTGCCTTATTTAATCACAATTAGAATTTTCATTGTACAGGTGTGTGGGTTTCTTGGCACACCCTTAGTTATTCTTTTATTTACAAAAAAACAAAACATAAAAAAAAAACAAGTTAGAAAGATTTAAAGATGTCAAATATAAGCCTGTTAGAAACAGGTGGTACATTTTGTAAATTGATGGCAGAGAAAATTTTTGCTATTTGCTTCTCTTTATTCTCATTACTGAAATACAATGTAATAAGCTAGTCATAAAACTGAGCACACCAACATTTTTGGAAAAATAGGATGATAGGATATCCTAAATTTTATTGTAATGTCTTCTTGTGACTTCCTCTCTTCCAGTACTCTGAGTGTGTTGGGGAGGGGGTACTTGTTCCTTCTTTCACCTGAAATATACAGAGCTATAGACATAACATTGCAGGAGAAGGATGTCACCAGACTGAGGCCAACTGGGATCCAGAAGGAGTTTCCTAAAGAAATGCTGAAAACTGAACTTCAAGCAGACGGGAAACAACATGATTACCTGAGTATTATAACTTTACTGACATCCCTAGACCTAACTGAGCAATTACCTTGCAGATGGGCGGAGGACCTTCCTACTAAACCCTTGACAATGTTTTGTGGCTAGCAGTGCTGGTGGTGGGGAGGATACCAGCATTCCAGCTTACCCTTCCACACTTTGGGTGAGTGGAAGTCCACCATCTATACTACCTAGTACTACCACTTTGAATTGGACTATACCTAATACCATGATATCCTCCATCCATGGACTATAGATCTTGGATCCCTAAGGATTCGGAACCTAGACTATCTCACTACCACCAGCCCCTATATTGTTTATGCTGGGGTGGTTATACATTCATTGTTTGAGCATGTTTCAAGATCCTTGGGATATGTGTTGGGCTGGCCGCTAAAGTCCCCTGGTAGGGAAAAATCCCCCTTTGGGGTGATAGGAGTGAGAGTTCCCACTCTCCCTTCTGTGACCCCTTCCATCTGTTCCTAGATTAGTGTACATGACATTCAATGATGTTGCTTTGTAATATAACCTTTAGCTTATCTAGTTATTTGCTATTTCAGATAGAATAATATAGAATTAATATTTCACACTCTGAGGCCTATTTTCACCAATCAAACATGCTGTAAGGAAACGTTCTTTGATTGTACCCCCTTTTTTGTATACAAATACCTTTTGTGAAGCCCTGACCCAGAAATGCAGTGCAGACATCAATTCCCCAATCGCAGCCACACTTTTTGCCTAACCAAGCCCTGCTTAGCCTTAACAGGCTAGTTGTACCATCCCAGGACTCGGTTGCACCATGTTTTATGTGTGCATACATATGCCAGGGTGATGGATGAACAGGGATGGACCAAGGACCAGGAGCCCTCAAACAAAGAAGGAAGGGTGGTTGCTTATATAACACAGTAATGGGTAGGAGGAGATACAGTTGCAAGAAAAAGTATGTGAACACTTTTAAGATTATGTGGAGTTCTGTATGAAGTGGTCATAAAATGTGCTCAGATTTTTATCAAGTCACACCAATAGAAAAACACAGTCTGCTTAAAATAATACTACACAAACTGTTTTCATGTTTTTATTGAACATACATGTAAGCATTCACAGTATCTGGTTGACTCTCCTTTGGCAGCAATAACCTCAACCAAATATTTTCTGTAGTTGCAGATCAGACCTGCACAACAATCTGGAGTCATTTTGGACCACTCCTCTTCACAAAACTGTTTCAGTGTAGCAATATTTTTGGGATGTCTGGTGTGAATCACTCTTGCCACAGCATTTCAATCGGGATGAGTTCAGGACACTGATTGGGCCACTCCTGGAGACAGATTTTTGTTCTGTTGAAGCCATTCTTTTGTTGAATGACTTGTATGCTTTGGGTCATTGTCCTGTTGCATCATCCACCTTCCTGAGCTTCAGTTGGCGGACAGATGGTCTTGCGTTTTCCTGCAAAATGTCTTAATAAACTCTGATGATGTTCCCATCAATGACAACAATCCGCCCAGGCCCAAGGCAGAAAAGCAGCCCCAAACCATGATGCTCCCTTTGCCATTTTTTACAGTTGGGATGAGGTTTTGATGTTGGTGTGCTGTGCTCTTTTTTCTCCACACATAGTGATGTGTGTTTTTTCCAAACAACAAAATTTTGGTTTTATCTGTCCACAGAATATTTTGCCAGTAGTGCTCTGGAACATCCAGGTGCTCTTTTGAAACTTGAAATGTGCTGCAATACTTTTTTTGACAGCAATGGCTTCCTCCATTGTGTCCTACCATGTATTCCATTCTCCATGTTTTCCTTATTATATGTCTACAAAATGTTAGGATGTGCCAGAGATTTCTGTAAGTCTTTAGCTGACACTCTAGGATTCTTCTTTACCTCATTAAGCATTCTGTGCTGTGCTCTTTACAGGATGACCACACCTAGGGAGAGTAGCCACAGTGCTAAACTTTCTCCATTTGTAGACAGCCTGTCTTACCGTGAACACATGAACATCAAGGCTTTTGGAGATACTTTTGTAACTCTTTTCAGCTTCATGCAAGTCAACAATTCTTGATCGTAGGTCTTCTGAGAGCTCTTTTCTGCGAGGCATGGTTCACATCAGATAGTGCTTCTTGAAACTAGTAAACCCCAAACTGTTGTGTGTGTGTTAAAGGGTAGGACAGCTTTCAGCAACACGTCCAATATAATCACACTGATTGGACTCAAGGTTGGCTTACTCCTGGCTCCACTTAGCTCTTGGAGAAGTCATTAGGCTAGGGGTTCAGATACCTTTTCCACCCTGCACTGTGAATGTTTACATGTAACATATAATGTTTGTGTAGTATTATTTTAAGCAGACTGTATTTTTCTATTGGTGTGACTAAAATGAAGATCAAAGCACATTTTATGACCAATTCATGCAAAACTCCACGTAATCCTATGGGTTTACATACTTTTTCTTGCAAATGTAAGAGGATTGTCAAGTACAAAAACATGGGTCAAAGTGCAAACAAGGTCTCAATAAAAAGGTTTTGGGGCATGGGGTTACCTCCATCACTGTCTTGCTCATACGTCAACCCTCATATGATGTAAGAGCAAGAGAGTGAAAGAGGTAAGACACACTAAAAGCAGTCATGGATTCATAGTGTATGCTCTTGCAGGTAGAAGTGCTCATAATTGATGCAAGCAATTGATTATATTTTGTTAGCTAATACCCCATTACGTATATCAATCTACACTTGTTTCCTAACTATGTACCAGGAAGAGGCTGGGAACTTTAGCATGGTTTGTACCCTGTATGTCAGACAAAATGCGTCATAACCAACTTTGGATTATTTACACTCTACAGGGCAGATCTGTGTTTTACTTTCAAATTTAATGGACTGTGTAGATATCATTTTTTTATGTATTATACGTATTATACCGATTTCAAGACAATAGTATTGGGAGTTGCATTTAATTATCTTTTTAATCATACATATATGATCAAAATCTGGTTTTAACCCCATGCTATGACTGTAACTGGACATCAATTGCCTTAAAATTCCCAGAGGCTGGCCACTTAGTTTTGGGTTTCATTCACCCAATACGTTTTTTCAAATAATATTAATTTACAGGGATGCGGAAATGTGCTATCGGCTATAGGACCTGATCCTATTCTTTGATTCTTAGGTTTATATAGGGCAGGCATAGTAGGGGAAGGCACCTGGAAACGCACCTAAGATCTGCCTATGCTAGAAGGAGGTGGATAGAAAAATCCAGCCTGGAAGGGAGGAACCGTGCTGCGATGACATCTGTCCTCAGCTCTTCTATTCTAAAAGTTTACATACAAAATATCATCTACACTTGACTTACACCTGGAGATACTTTAGATTTGCTAGTGGCAGTTGCTGGGTAATGAATACCCAAACCCAACATTTGAAAAAGAAAAAAGTAACCTTTAACAAAAAAGAGATTTTGAATAATTGCTTTGTTGTTTCGAAGGGGAATTTGATGTGATAAAATACAAAGCTGTACTAAATATTGACGAGCAAATTAAGGTACAGTAGGCAGCTAAGCTGTCAAAGTCATGATGAAAACTAATATTATTCATTTCATTCCATGACGCCCCGCCAGATGTGCCATCAATCACAGCTTTCCATATGTTATGTTACCAAGTAGAAAACTAAAGTGGAAGTATTTCAAAAAACTAATATATTGATTACAGTTTCTGACTTCTGAGTATTTTTAGAATAATTTATATGGTGTTTGATTTTATTTCCTGCAAACTAAAACCACAGTTTCAATCCGCCAGTCTTCCCTCATTTATTGAATTCCACTTTGTATCGTTTTATTTTCCAGCAAATTAAGAAAAACGCACATGGGTGTGCCCCAAATGAATGGCAACCATTCATATCAGCCATGTAATTCCACTGAGGTCACAGATACAGGTACTTGTAACTAGATTAAGGAACACAGGTGTATACATATTCTAGATGTATTGATCTCCTCATATGAGCTTTGATGCCATCCTCCCACCCAAAAATATTCCAAATAGAAGACAAACCTATGCCCTCCACCTAATTGCATCCACCTGTATTAAAATTGCAAAACAAGTTTAAGTTTAACAAGTTCAGCACTAGGGAGAGAGAGGAGAGCAAGTGCATCTGTGAGGTACATATGTCCTATCACGAATGACAACTGACCAATCTACCCTTTTCCACCTTATTCCCATAATGTGATCATATCATCATAAATCATTGACAATATCATTATATATCCTTTCCCAGTGTCTCATAATCTGAGGAGCACCTGGGTATTGTTATGTATGTATGATATTTACCTATATAACTGTTTTGTAAACATGTGATATAGAATATGTGATACTGTTGTGTTATATGATGGCGACTATGATGAATAAAACTTTGTATCCACTTTTAATACAATTGGATACCTAAATCAAAGGACCTTAGTCCCTCTGCCTTCTGATGCCAATTAGGTTTGTAGTGTAGCCACACGAACTGAGTGGGATGCTGTCCCCTTTAAGATAATGCCCCTGGAGGCTTTGCAGCCAGAGTAGTTAAAAGCGAGTTCACATGAAGAGGAAGGGCAGTTTAGAGAAGAGTCCTTATGAGACAGCAGCAGCCCGGCACTCCAGCTGTCTCCAGGCTCCACGCACTCACGCGATTATTCCAGCGTGTGTACAGCCCACGGACCAAATAGTACGCACTTCCATGGTTGCCCGGTTGCCAGACAGTCTGCCTCTATTGAGGACACCCAGATTACTCCCTTCAAGTGGGGTGGGCAGACTGTGCTACTTGGATCCGCAGTGCCCTGAATCCAGCCTTGGTCAGGCCCTGCGGCTGTGGATATCCAGTGCGGTGCACCGATTTTCCCTCCCTCTGCATGAGAAGAGGGCCTGGCCCCGTGTGAAAGGGGACAGGCTGAAGCTTACACCCGCACCTTGCACTGTTGCAGTGAGTTAGCGTTACAAGTTTCCTTTCTGTTCTGCTGTGGTTAAATAAATAAAGGGTTTTCCGCAGTACGTCTGCCTCTTTGTCATTTGGTTGATGCTGAACCTGTACAGGTGTATATGAGTATAAACAACCACTTATACACAACTTAGTATGTAAATGAACATTGGTTTCCACTGGTGGAGAATATAATCTGCATTAATACAGTACACTCCATTAACAGGACCAAGGAGGTGGGAGCTGGGTAAATGCATTAAACATTATATTGATTAGGTTATGGCTAATAGGTATTATTGTTGTTTTATATGGTGTCACAATAAAAAATGCAGATATGCTGCTCAGGGGGTCCTTAATAAAAGGAATAAGATTCCGTCCATTGCTTATCACATTTCAAGGTTACCTGCTGGTTTGATCAATTTTTCAATTTTATTTAGTCTTAATTTTATTACTCTACAACCAGATGGGTAGGTTCTTGCTGGTATAATTAGAATATTCAGAATGCTAGATGCGGTTCATCATAATTTTAAGCTGAGCTGACATGGTTACATATTAAAATTGCCTATTTAAAGCAAATTTACTTCTCTGAATCTCAATATGTAGTCTTTATATACTTAGATATACAGCATTACAAACACTACATAACACTCATTTTGCAACAGAATTGAAGATAATGGTACATTTGGACGATGTAATGTCCTATTTTTTGTTAGGGAAGTAATTAAAATCCAAAACTGTACATATGTACTGTATTGCTGGTTGCACTATTCATTTAGTCAGAGTATTAATATCACTCAATCATTAAGTTAATTCTAAGGGCTTGTTTCCATTATACGTCGGGACCCCTCCGCTAAGCGTATACGCTAAGGAGGGGTCCCGACGTATCCCACAGACATTGCCTGCTGGCGGATGGTCTGTTTACACATCCGCCGGTGCAAAGGCTGAACGTACTCGACTACGTTCAGCCTTACACCGGCGGATCGGCTCGGCGCAATGAAAACAGAGTCTCCGCCGAGCAGGTAAGTCTATCTGTTACGTTGGGACCTCCCGCTAAGCGTGCACGCTAAGCGGAGGGATCCCAACGCAATGGAAACAAAGCCTTAGCCAGGATTTATTTATATTTTCTAACCATATATTGGTCAACACATGAGCTTTATCTTCATAGTAATCTAGTCTAATAGTAGTCTTATTTAATGTACAGCACTGCATAATATGTAGGCAGTATATAAATAAAGGTTAATAATAATAAATAATAAAAAGTCTACTGACACGAGTGCCACACATCCATGCCTATAAAACCTCTTACCTTGGGTTGTTTAAACTGCAGTGGACACGCCAATCCTGGTTAGAGATGGTCATTAAAAAGTCATCAAAAATAATTAAACCAATTCTAATCCTGCACTCTACATCCTAAGTGACATTCACCTATTGTTAATATTAACATGCATAGCTGATTATTTTAGTGCAAACTTAGTAACAGAAAACAATGCATTACTTAGGAATTAAACATGAAACAAGCCCAGATTATTTTTTCCGTACATAAATAAACATACTGGAGAACCTAACCTTGGGCCAAAACAATTACCCTTAGGGCTTTTGTCAACTATGTCTTTTCCCCCGCCATGGACACGCATCCACAGAGTGCAAAAATACACAGAGAGGACACTTCCCATTCTGCTGAATGGGACAGTGTCCACTCTGCGTTTACTTAGCTGCACTGCCGCTGTGCTGTTTTTAAGCTGCAGGCTGTCGTGTCAATGGAGGTGTCTCCAAGATGCTTCGGCGTCTTACCCCTGCTGCATGAATAGCACGCCCAGTAAATCTGCCCGGCAAATGTGCTGGGGCGCGCCCTAATTCCCTGTGCTGGCGTACATCTAGCACAGGGAGCGCGCCCCAGCTCAAGCCCTTAACATCCTATTTGTAAGAACAAATATTTTTCAACAACTGTCCCCGCTTCTAGGTAACACCATCACCAGGCTATAGCCCAAACCAACTGGAAACAATAGCTTTTATTTTGCAAACCAAAAATGGTTCCAGATTACTTTCTTAAGTTATTTTACTAAGTTAAAACCATATTTAAAAAAATCACTTTCAAGCACAGCTCAGTTGACGACATGGCTATTCAAAAAGTTAATAGTCTTATTAAAAATACATTCTCTTCTATTATAACAAGCCATCATCATATTAATGCATTACTAAACAATGATAACAAAAAACAGAATTCTAGATGTATCTATGTAGATAAATACTAAAATTGGTATGGAACCATTCATGAAATATTAAAGTAATGTATTTAATTGTGTCATATATTGATTGAAAAGGCACCTTCGGAAACCCTCATCATATTATGTAATATGTGATCCTCTATCCATATTAAAGTAATGTACACAATAAAATGCCATATAACAAGTTTAGGTCAACAGCTATAAGTCCATGTGTAATGTGTGAAAATAGAATTCAATGGAGTGCCTGATTTACTAACATACAATCTTTGAAAGGGGAGGGGGAGAGAAAATAAGGTCTTGACTAGTTGTTCCAACTAATACCCAGGTTAAAATACTAGACTTCTTTAACATGTATTGCACAATCAAGCCTTCTTATAACAGAAGGTATTTACACGGCCTTTAGGTGGAAGCCTGCGTTTTGGGACAGTGGGCGGAGCCATGCAAATTATTCACGGGTACTTCTCTTTTAACATGTATTAAATGCCAATTTTAAACAAAAGGATGATGGGCATCTTAATTTATAAGATACCCAATGTTTGTGACCATGGCTTTAATTACATTATATGCTTCAATAAATTAAACTGTAACTGTTTACTATTCTTTGTATATATTTCAGAGTAGAAGTCATAGTATTACTACAATGTAAATAATAAATATAACAACCATATTATCACCTGCCAAAAAATACTAACTCGTACTTCATTTTTCAACAATTGCTAAGATTATATGCTTTTGCATTAGAAGCTTGAATGTTCTCAAGTGCATATTAAACAGATAAGTATTCACAAAATTTATACTTGCAAAATGAATAGACTTACGAACGCTTTATAGACAATGACATTAAGTCTAGAAGATCAAGGCAGCTTTCATTTTTAAATGATATGCACACTCCAGATATGTGTCTGTTAACAGTAATGTGCAGGGAGGGAATTTGGCTTGTGCATTATCCAACAGGCCTTCTACATCTATAGACCGCGGGAGGTAAGGCTAACAAAATTAATATGCAAAGAAGTTTAACACTTGGGACCTATAATTTTCTTGTAAATTGTTTCACTTTAAGGATGAAACAACAGAAGATGATACCAGTACCTTTTTTTTCTCCCTAATAAATGGATAGCACTTTAAACATATAACGTTAGACAGCAGGTGGGAATAAGACAAGAGGATGGATGCACAAGATGGAAGGACATTTGATTTGACTAACAATTCACTAAGTGATAGAAACACATGGATATGTTTAAATCAACAGTGAAAGACGCATTTAATTAAAGTGTGATTAGGAATGAAAAGGATTTTGCTGAACTATTTTATTTGAGTTTCTTTGGGATAAAGAAAGAGTTATGAAATATAGATTAAGTCTTTTATGTAATACAGAAATATTTATAGTTTTGTTGTTAAGGCAATAACTTAAATGTTTTCGCTATTATAGCATATTTCAAGAATTTTATATTTCTCTATAAAGCATATTTATAAGCATTCTCTATAAACTGGTGATATTTTGCCAGATCAGAAGTGCTGTAAGAAGTTTTAGGTTAGTCTTGTGACTGGGTAAAGGAGCAGGACAGCCAATGACATATGTTTGACAGAGGGGATGGAGTTTTTGGGGTCATAGGCAGTATTCCTCCAAACATGTTAAGTTGAGTTTGATGCCAAAGAGCTCGATTTTGGCCTCATCTGACCATAACACATCCAGTTCTTCTTTAGTTCAAATTGCAGATGGGCCTGTACATGTGCTGTTTTGACTATACAGGCGCTTCAAGATTTTAGTCCTCTATGACATAGTGTGTTACCGATTGTTTTCTTGGTGACCATGATCACTGTTGTCCCCGCCCCCATGTAGTTCTGTGCTGCTTTGTCACTTTTCTCATGCTAATCACAACTCAAGGTGGGTACCGTGCATGGAGCTCCAGACTGAAGCAGAGTGAAAGTTAGTTTCTTCCTTTTAGCGAATTTTCATGCCAACTGTCAACTTCAGCTCATTAGAATTGCACATTAATTTCTAAAGTCACTAAAGTCTTTTTTGTTCTGTTCCCCTAAACTACAACAGTTAGAGTACATTTACACACGTAGCGAGGGGGGCCAACAGATGAGTTGTGGAGAGCAACACGATGACGTCATCATGCTGCTCTCCATCGATCACAGTATCGACGGGCACCCTTTGTGTGCTGGCTGTTAGATTGAACGGGGATGCAGGCCAGAGATTTCCAGACATGTCTGTTCTCTGGCCAACCAAGCTTTGGGGTGACAGGAATCTGTCGCACCATGTGGGTACCTGTGATTCTTGGCCGATTTTGCCGCCGCCACGGCTCGTTACGTGTATGGGGACCTTAACCTTTATTGAGCAAACCAGCACTTGTACATGCACATGTTGTAAACGCAATGCACAATAGTTTCGGGTCCCGGTTTAAAAAACCTTGAATAGTCCCAAATAAACAGATATAGCAGTATATATTAGATCTTTGCAAATTCTCGAAGTGATGATATAAGCAATAAACATTTGCGATTCGAGTATTCACAATCAATACTGCTGGAAACTAGCCTGGAGCAGTGGACAAGTTACTGTAAACTAATGTTTGGGTAATAATTTACTTTGCAAGGGCAACATGCTCTACACATTTAGTAAATTAACCCCCCGGAATGTTTGATATCTGCATATGTTACGATTTTGCTTATGTTTAACATTAAAAGCTATTTCTATTTTATTGAAAAACCTTTGCAATTGCCTCATTATTTCAAGACATATCAAGGTTATGGCTGTCAAATCTGTTCAGAAGTGACTTGGTAATACCCTTTTGGTTATGCAAAAATGTTATGGCTTTATTGCATTATGTTCTAACTTGGTGAGTATGTTACTAATAATTTTACACATCCTTTACTAAAAATGGTTTCAATGTCCAAAGAGACTGCCAATAAGTTCAAAGTAACTGCACATGGCCGTTTCTTTCAGATGGGAATTTGTTTGTACTTTTAGACCAGGATTGACAGACTCTAGCCCTGGCACCAAATCTGGCCCTTGGTGTAAATATATTTGGCCTACGAGATTGTATTTTTACATTTTGTTTTAGAAATGTTTGCCACAGATGTGTCTTTTATTTGACATTTGATTTCAAATGTATTTTAGTATTTTATTTGAAAAAGTTAATTGTTATATTTGATGAGAAGGAAAAACTTCCTCAATTGAGGACCTTTTTTCCCTAAATATCAATGTTGACCTGTAACTTTGTCCAAGTTTTTCATTTTGGACCATTGTGTGTGTTTGAATTAGGCACTGCTGTTTTAGACCCTGATTTTATATTTAATACAGAGGTTGTTTCTAGAACCATTACATTGGTAAGTATTACTGGTTAAAAGCTCTTTTTTTGCCATGATTACTTATAAAGTTAAGTTTGCAAATACTATCTTGTATATTGAACCTAATGGCCTAATGAATGTGTTTCCATTCTGGGTCACTGTTTTACAGGGTGTAAGAACCCTAAACATTTGCCAAATATAATATATAAAAGCAATACTCTATTCAGTAACACAGCAAAGCATTTCTCTAAATGCAGTTCATGTGGGTACTGGAAAATAACTTCATGTACAGCAAAGCTCAGTCTAGAAGAGGTGAGATGCTTTATTTGATTAGAGCGCTGAGCGATAGAGAAAGAGAGGTTTGGGGAGTGATAAGACCCGTGTCTGTTAAGCTGGGCATACACGGGTACAAACAGTGTGAGAGCAGGTCTGGTGCCTGCTCTCACTGGAAACTACCCGGCCAGGAAACCAGACACAGAGAAACCTAACACCCCCCCCCCCCCCCCCCCCCCTGCACAGTACTCAGGAGTGGGAGCTGATTGCACAACGCTCAAAGCGGCCAACGCATATCTTTGCATGTATAGGCACCTTTACTTATGGCTAAATTGCTCGGGAGTTGGTTGTCAGATATTAATACCACTTCCATGCTATCCTTTTGGGCAATGCCCGAACATCGACTGGGAAACAACTACTATTGCACTCTGGTTCTCAACTGGCTGTGGCTGAACAGTGGAAAAACATAGTACGACTAGGTCTTCTGATCTTTCAGGGCTGTGCTTATGTGGAAGATCTGTACAAATCTTAGGCTGAAAACTTGCTGAACAGTGGAAACACATAGTATGACTAGGTCTTCTGATCTTCCAGGGCTGTGCTAATGCGGAAGATCTGTACAAATCTCAGGGCAGGATAATAGGAAATACAAATATTTTCACAGGTAAACCAGCTGCTTTATATGTATTTCATTTGCGTATTTAGCAGAAGCCTGGAGTTCACATTTAAGATTATAATAGGATTTAAAGACTGTAGTCATAATGCGTTTCTGTGTATGCAAATATCACGAACGAAGAGATTTATTATTTTTAGCTAGGGATGCAATTAGTGCTTTCAGTAGATATTTCCTGAAATACAAAGTGTCCATTTGACAAGTCCCATGGGTTTCCAGATCCTAACAAAGATATATGCCCATAGAGAAAGTATACTGAACTTTACAAATCACCTTAATGGTAGCTTGTATAATACAACACTATTTCCAAGTGGTACTTTTAATTTCTATCTAATAAAGTCTTTTCACTGAACCCCAAGGGTCTAGCCATAAAAGTTAGATTTAATTTTGTATATAATGTGGCTTAAATTGACTTGAAAGCATTAGGAGGAACATGCAGCTTAGGCAGATAAGACTGACATTATGACTTAATGAAACACACTACAGTAAAAATTAATCATTACTTCTCATTAACATAATTGGAAAAATGTGATATAATCTGTTACATTTGTTTGATATATCGTGTAAATAGAAATATACTTATGCTGCGTGAGGTTTATGAGAATTAATAAATTATTACCTGGCCCAATGTGAGTTTTTATGTAAGAAAATATGGTTGTATTTGACATTTATGACAATCTAATCAAAAGTTTTGCCCAGCTTGATGGACCATTATTTTTGTATATATTTCATTTTTTTTTTTCATTTTTTAAAATAATGTTATTCCTTTATCTGTTTAAGAAGATATACTTCCAGTGTCTTTATTTTTCCTTCTGGGATAGATTGTTTGACTTAGTAAAATGGTACCTGCCTACGCAGTCCTAGTGTGACCATATAGTGCCGTAAAGAGTCTCCAGGGATGCCCTCATCAAACATTCTGATGAGCATCAGCAATAGGAACAGTTTGAAGAGGAGATCACCTGGGGGATAATGCAAAATGGAATAATTCTGGTGGGACTTTAAAAAGTAACTCTATTTTACACAAAGGAACAATGAAAAGTCCAGATTGAAGGAATTGTGTACAAATGGCCACCCTGGCTCCTTTATTATTTTATTATTAAGATCAATTTACTGCCTTTAGGTATGAAACAAATGCATCGTGCTAAATGTATCAGAGAAAGTGTAATATCTAAAGACATTCATCATTTCAATATTATGGAAAACCTGAGAATGGCCAAATTATTGTTTTGGGATGTGATCATAACAGTCATATTATTATTATTATTATAGGCATTATTTATCACATTAGACTCTGGACAGAAGATATTTTTTTAACTTAAATGAAAACCGCCAAATTACTAAATGCTAGCCACACATTCTCAGTTTTACTTTTAAAGTTGACCTTAGTTTTAAAGTTTGTGATCTGTTATCATATTGGAATTTATTCAAGTTACTACATAATGATGGTGATAAACTTATCTGACTTCTTAAAGGACAATGGAAAGCGAATTTCTACTTACTTGCCATGTACATTGTTTTTAGTATACATATCTAGGTGTTGTACAAAACGTGAGTTCCTTTCACTTTGCACAATTAAAAGTATTAGCTCTGTCAATGGAATTACTGATATATTTCTTGTTAAATATGATTGGATTGTTCATTGTGTTTCAGGTAGCAAAAATGTTTTTTGTTATTAAAACTTGCACTTGTTATGAAAGTTCAGACAATCAGACAGCTGAGAGTTACAATAGGAGAAGGTAACCTATCACATATTTACATACACTTAAGGGGCCTGCATACCTGGAGTGGAACTTATACATTTCCTTCTTCTCCTGTCAGTTCTGGTTACAAACAGGAAACAGAAATACTGAAAGGTCCCTTTTAATAATGTCAGGAGGAACTACTTTTCCACATAATTGACAAACTCTTTAGCATTCACGTTCCATTTTCGTAGTTCTTTGCTTTAATGCGAGAATGCAAACCAAACTCAATATTCCATTATCATACATTTAATAAAATAGTGAGTTTGCAATGTGTTCTATCACAATTGAAACAGACAAAACTTTTGAGCTGTAGCTTTTATGTTTATTATGCTAATAGATTTCTATTAGTTTAAATTTCATGATGGAGCACAGCAAAATCACCTCCCTGTTATGTTAGTTTTTAAATGTAACATATTGTCAAACACAAATAAAAAATTGAGGGCTTAATGAACAATTATATAATATTGTATGCCACAGTACCCAGTCTTGGACATTTTTATCCTATGCCAGATATGAAAGCAAGAACTAGGGCATATGTAGGGGTTCTTTGTGTGCTATGCAGTATAGTCTCTGCATCTGAAAGTCTTCACACAATTAATATACTGTATGGTATAATGATCCCCCAAACAGGATTTCATGATTTCAAACATGAGCTCTGATTTTTTTCCTCAATGGGAATAGAACAAAAGAACAGCAATTGATACATTCTAAACCCATGTAGTGTAAAAAAATAACTATTGATGTTTGCCTATTAAATTAGATTGCCAAATGAACAAACAGTGTGGTCTTGCAGAGGGGAAATAAGTAAAATAAGGAATTCTCTGTACCTTGTTTCCAATTCTGTGCACCACACTTTTATAATGTAGACCTCACAAATAAATATTGATGATAAAAGGGCTGAAGGATGAACATATCAGGAGAGAAGGGAGGAACATAATATGTATAGTATTCAAAGAAAAGAAGACTAAAGGAAACATGATCCAAACTTTTTGTAGTTTTAGTATTGAGTATTAAAGGTAATAATGACTGGAGATCACGATTTCTCAAATATACAAAGTCGAATATTAAGAAAAAAAATCATGACATTTTGCTAATATGAATATTGCCTATGTTGCTCAGCACTAGTGATGACATCCTAACATACAGATGCTGGATTGATTTTCCAGGTTAATGTGCTATGTTACCAGTGTGTATCTATCTTTGTATAATCTAATAAGCAGTTTAATATGTAACTTAGTGACCATTAACTTGTAACTGCTCTACTGAGAAAGTATGCCTGAGATTTAGTCTCCTTTGTGATGTTTGAAATATAATAGAATAGAGGTTGGGGCATTCATTAGCTAGTTAGTGCAGGGATTTTAATCAAGCGTTCCTCTGATATTCATTCCATGCAGGGAAGATAAATGTTTTTCCAAGTGGTTATCTACAATTTCCACTATAGAAACACTGCAATTGCAATTGTTTTACTGTTCCAACCTTCAAACACAGATGTGTGCACTAGTCCATTCATATGGCAATTTGAACATTAGTGGTTAGGGAAGAGGGTGGTGGATGAACCAAACTTATGTTGGTTGTATTTGTCCCCAGTACACACATCTCCACTCACTTCTTCTTATTACCCACACATCTCACTCTTTCTAAAAAAGTAACATTGTACAGTTCTACTTTAATTGCCGATTTAAATATTTATGTGTGCTATTTATGTTCTGAATTACCGTACAGACAACAGCTTTGAATTTAAAATCTGATTTAAATTCTTGTTTAATATTCCTGATAACACTTTAACGCTTGATCACGAACAACAGGGTAGTACCTAAATATAACACCACCGGTCATCATTCAAATGCATTTTGTGTACGCAAAGAGCCCAACTTTTTCCTGATAGGTCTGCACAATAACCCTTTGTACTGTGCACGGCTCATGCGGATATAATCATAATAAAAACACAAACACAAAGCTGCCTTAATCGCATGGAGAATGCTGCAAAAGCAAGCACCAATATATCACCAGTATGAAACCTAATTGCTTTATTGGGTGTTCATAGCCCTGGGTCAGAGGAAAATGTGAGTGCCATCGAGTGTACTTTATTTAAGGGATCAAGTGCTGACTTTCTACAACAATAAAGAACTAAAAATGTTAGCAATTTATTGAAGAAGAATATTCTCACCATGAGCTACATAAACACATTGCCTAAATGAGAATACTTTAAAAGGCATTTACTGCAGATGTTCCAAAACAGGATTTAAGGGCTCACTAGGTGCCCCCAACTGGTGATTGCTTTATTACGGGCTTAACTCTTTCGAGTGATCGTCTACATTCTGATATCCTCATCACAAGGCTTCTCCCAGCAGGCAGGCTTAGTACATTTTTGACACCTCTTCTTGCTCAGCACCTAACGAGAAGCTCAGACAGCTGCATTTTGCACTGCCCGGCCCCTTTTCTATACCCTTAAAACATTTGTTCTGTTAATGTAGGTTAATTCTGCAAATAACACTTCTGTAAATTGTTCTAGCAAACTGCTACATCATTTATGTAAGGACTTGTGTGAACTTTGAAAAATTAATGCGTTTAATTTTGGTTGATGGCAACATCAGCAGAGCTCTGTAAATTGCACTTTAATGAGATTTTGCTACAGGGGATAATCTGCTACTGACAGAGTAACATCTTGAAAACATCTGTAGACCTATCATTTCTCTATGGCGATTAGATACTACCACAAGCCTCTGCGAACGCCTTCAAATATGGAAAGTTCTTAAATGATTATACAACCTGTTCTTTAAACATAATCTTGCCTGTGAAGAAAGGAGGGGGGGGGGAAAGTTTCATGTTCTGGAAATAAATCAAATTTTCTGACTAATTAACATTTAACTTTATTTAATTAAGGAAGGCTATTACTGCCTGTACTGCTGTGCATCTGTATATAATGAAGCGAGCAGCAGTAGGTATAAAAGACATCACCAAGGAATATTACCAGAAGTGTGAGCGTTCGAGGTTCTATAGAATGCCGGTTATTGTAAAGTAACTGACATTGGACACTTTCTTTAATGCTGTCATAAATAAGGGGAAGGTTTCCACAGATGCTTTCACATATGGTTTCCTATTTGGCTCTGATGGAGGATGAAGGTAGATGAGCTGTCAAAACAAAATGATTTAAACAGATAGCCAGATGATGGAAGATCATTAACACTTTCACACAGTTTCCAAAGACTGATGGCAAAGGACAAATTAGAGTGCGGTGGTGTCAGGAGCCAAGCGCTATATTAAACAATGATATGAAATAAATGATACCTATAATGAATGGGAACCTGATGTTATATGATGTGTCACACAAAGAGCAGATATGCTTCAAAATTAACCAAAGTACATTATACCTAACAAATAACTAGAAAGAGATAAGTGTATTCACATATATAATGGATTATCTATCTATCTATCTATCTATCTATCTATCTATCTATCTATCTATCTATCTATCTATCTATCTATCTATCTATCTATCTATCTATCTATCTATCTATCTATCTATCTATCTATCTATCTATCTATCTATCTATCTATCTATCTATCTATCTATCTATCCTACAGATACCGACAGTCAAAAGATTCTGTAGATATTAAATTAAAACACCTAAAACCTCACTATTGATGAACATAACACAACACATAATGGGAGCACTGTAAATAGGAGAAATAAGCATCTAAACTATTTACTTTGTTCTCTTTTTATTGAACATTGATGAAAATGAGTGTTGGCCAAAATACACCAACTATGCTAGAACCAAGTAAATGGTTAATAGTTTGGAAAGGAAAGATCTTCTAGCAAAAAAAAATCTTTTAGGCAGATAACCATTAATGGTATCTGGATATTATATATACATATATTCTTAATAAAATGTAAAATACAGTTTTTTTTCTCCACTTATCCTTACTAATGCACAACTACACAAGCTATGCACACAATTAAAAACAAAAAAATGACTACACAAAGTCATTATTTAGAATCCTGAGATGAGTTTCGCTCCTGTCTGGATCACAATCTAAAGAAATATTACATCCACATTTTAATGGCTCTCTGCAGACTTTCATTCTTGCCAACTTCCTCTCCTGATAGTAGAAATCTTCAGTCAGACATTTTATGTTATATTTTCTAGTTAATAGTTTGAATGTTTGTATTCCCTGTGCAGAAGTTATTTATGTGCTTGTCTGTGATATGCATATTGTAATGAAAATGTGCTTCTGATATACATTTGCAGTGTTTTCTTCTTTCTTTTAACAAATAGGGTTATGAAGCATAAGCACACACAAACACCCTGCTGCCTACCAGAAACCCTCTGTAATGTACAAGAGAGCGTACAATGTGGGTTCAACAAAGCATAATCACACTTGGTTTTGCTGCTCGGTTCAGTCAGAAATATCACCTGCATAAAGCTTTCTAAACACATTTATTTTTGCAAAACAAATACAATACCATACAAAATAATTAAGTATTTTTAAGTTTTTGTGTTTTTTATGAAAAGTTTGTGTACATATATTAAGTCACATACATTGCACTCTGCAGTCTTCTGAAACTAATGTAGTCTAAGGCTATGTTTCCATGACGTTTAGGGATACGCTGACACCCCCTGCATCAATTGGATGCCTTGCGCATCCAATACATATGCATGACTTCACGTCCTGTCTGTTTCCACAGTGTTCATCGGGTCTGCTGCCCTGTGATGAACTCTTGGCCAGTGGACCCAATGAATGATGACCTAACAACACATTTTTTTTTGTATATTTGTGGGAAGAAACCTGGGTGAAGGGGCAAACCAACACATAGAAAACACACAAATTGTGCCTAGTACATAGTGTTTCATTACCAGAGTGCTAGTCATATATCCACCAGAGATGGTTGAATTAGTTTTTGAAAATTCTACCAGTTCAACTTGTAAATAAATTAAGCTCCTGAGCATGGTATTATCAGGAAACTTGCTGATTAAGAGAACAATTGAGGGTATATTACAGAAATAAAGTATTTCTCTAGCATATGTAGGTAACTTATGCAAAAAACTAAAACCACCATGCTTTTCTACATCTGCAGCAATTTTGGTAATGATAGCATATTCAGGGGCTTTGCAATCAACTCACATGGTCAGCTAGTAGAAAAAAAATTAACCATCTCTAGTATCCACCATGCTGGCCATCCAGGTTAGCTATATGTGAACCCAGCCCCCAAACTCCTAAAAGTTTTGAAATGTTTTTAGAAGTCTCCTTAAATATTTTTTCAAAAAAACTATGATCAGGTAGCCCTACCATAAAGGCTCTTCTTCTGGGGGTTTCTCCTAAACATGGACATCTGTCCCTCTCGAACAGTTATGCTCCCAGATGTTTCTCTTCTGATGGCTGCATCTGGCTCGCTGCCAAATCTTTAACCTCCCCAGCGTTCATGACGAACCCAGCTCGTACGGAGTTTGTTTGACAAATACCCCTGGAAAGCTGCGTCGATTATTTCTGCAGCTGCAGCATTTCCAGGGTTGTGTGACCGCTCTAATCGCGTCATGGTGATAATTTAGCAGATAGAGGGCGTTACTCTCCCTGCTAATGTCCCACCCCGCACATTATCAGCACAAGTGAGGTGGGATATTAGCAGGGAGTGTAACGCCCTCTCCCTGCTAAATCAGACAATAACTAAATCCATCACTGACGTCACTTCTGGCATTTGGAATGGGGAAGAAATTAATTTGAAGTACCATAAGTGACATAGGCGATGTGAATTACGGTGACAGATATGGCTCTCACAAAATTAGTTTAGGATAGTTTTTATTTATCCAGTGGGATATTATGTATCTTTTTGCTCTCATAGTCAACTACCACTTACATCTGTTTTTTTCTGTAATCTCTTCTGTAATCTCGCTTTCTCTTTTACCTTTCTCACTTCAACTTGAAATTATCTGTCTTTTTTAATGCCAACATTAAGTTCTCCAAAAAATAAAAAATGTCCTCTCTCCAATAATAAAATTATCATTAAAAGTCATAATGTTTTGATATGTGTAACCTCCCTAGTCGTATAACCGTATCGCGCCGTTGAGAACTGTACTTTGCCATGATTCCTCACCTCCCTCCTCCCCTCAACACATGTGGGCAAGAAAAGTTACACCCCTCCATTAACATGGAGGTCTACAGTGCAGCCAGGTTAAAATAATATCCAAACTTCAAGCACATTGTCAGAACTATCATTTTAATCACAGTGTTAATCTGTTTTCCTGTCCTGTCATATTGGCTCTTTCTGAAGGTGTCAGAATGGTATGAATAGCCCTGTATTCCCAGGTGTCCATGTAGCAAAGTAACTCTATTTACATGCTCCAGTCCATCACAAACCCTTAAAGTTAAGGGAAAAATCATCACTTCAGGACAGTGGGTGGAGCCATGCAAATTGTTCCTTTACACCTCATATACCAGATGCACATTCAGAAGCGCGGGTGTACAGAGCGAATATAGTCTTAAGGTACAGAGCTGTTATGCCGCAGATCCTGGGTTAGCACGGGGGTACCAGGAGCAGGGAATCTAAGCC
>CM070035.1:41812432-41852546 GCA_036250615.1 Ptychadena robeensis | reverse complement strand
ACATTGTGATAAGTAGCTTTGTTGCTAAATAAAGTTGTGTACTCACCCCTTATGGGCAGTGCAGTGAATTCATGCCTTTGTTCAAGCTTAAGCTATACTGTTCACCTTATCAGTTTTTAATGGGGAACTGTTGCCTACCAGTGCCATAAGGAGAAATATAAGACTTATTTCTTACAAATTGTTGGGACAAAAATATGTCATCTCCCTGGTTTCTTGAAAATGTGTCATTCAGGTGCTCATCCCTGAAGAAGAAGTACTGTATCAAAAATACAGTTTTGTGGACCTGTTTTTATATTTTATTTTACTTTAGTTTACTATTCATGATTTTTTCTTAACCAAACTTCCAATGATAATGTCCAGTACATGAACCTTTTATACCAGGAATGTAATGTAATGTGTTACAGTCTAGGTTCTCAATAGCGATGGTTGCAGCCCTCCACCTCCACCCTGCAGACAGTTCGGCCGCCAACATGGTATGTTCTTTTCTTCTCCCGGCAAACAGTACGGGTGTTCGACCTGCCACATTCGCTAGCGAGAAGAAGATTATTATTCTTCCGCTGGCTGGATCAGGAGCAGAAAGACCTGGCCAGAGGAAGAATATTTTCACTAGAGACCGGGTAGAGAACCCGGTCTTCTAGTAAAAAAAATCGACTTTAAAACCGGAAGTAACGTCAAACGGAATAAGGAACTGTGCGTTCCAGATACCGGAAGTGACGTTAGTGCCTTCCAGTTTTTCCGATTTAAGTTCACCGCAAACAGGCTGGGTTTGAATTTCCCCACGAACAGGGGAGTTTCTAAGTTTGTGAACTTGTGGATTTACACGACTAACCAATGGACCTGGAACTATACCATCTGTTTAACTCTTATATTGGAGATTTTTAAGAACTATATTTGTATTGGCTTGCACCTTCCTTTACCTTCTTAATTTTTGTAAGGTTACACACAAAATCAATTTCTTCCATTTTAGATCATCTAATTATGTAAAAGTTGTGTGAGGACCACAATGACATGCATGGTAAATCAGATATCAGTCATTTCATTTTAAATGCTTTCTTAACTCAAAATATATAAAACATGTGTGTTTTATATATGCTTAGTTTGGGTGGGATAGAAAGAATTGTAAAAACTATGTACTATTGTACAAGTTTTGCTATCTGCAAAATTTTAAAAAGTCTCAAATTTGAAACAAACGCCAAAAGCTGTGTTCATTTTTCACATGCACTGCATGCCATAATTGTGTGAACTTCACTCATAGACCCCCTCAGATGTCTTGGTGGATTGGATTTCCTCAAAGAACTTGATATACATTGAAATCTTTGATAAATGATGCAGGAGAAATGTCAGCCGAGGATGTTATTTAGTATGATTTATGTAAAACATGGAGAAAACAAACATGCAGGCAGCATTCGCTTAGACTGGTACAAATACTTATTTCTAAACCTGAAAGGTTGGGTATGGTGATTGATGATGAATAAACAGTGTCTGTCCTTTCATAGACTCTCATCTGAAAAATAATTAAAAGTTTTGGGACATTATTTAGTAGCCAATCCTTAGATTCTCATCTCATAAAGATTTTGGTTGCAAACCAACCAACACTTTTTCATTTTAGTTTTTGATTGTAAAAATTTTGGACCCTTATTTAGGGCAGCCAACTCTTAATTGCTTGTTTATAGACATATTTTAAGCTAATCAATTGTATCTTTATAAAGCCATTGATACCCTTGGTATTGCTAATTGTTGTTAGTCATCTTAATTTGTTCTATATTTAAATATGTTTCTCCATTGATCTATGAGATTTATTTAAGAACATTATTTAGCATGTATAGGCATGCATAACTTGACCTTATGGGTTTATCCATTAGACCAGGGGTGCACACACTTTCCGCACACACAAGCTTTTTTTTTAATTGGTCGATGTACCTACAGTAAAAAATTAAAGACCCCTTCAGTTTATACAGATAAGAATAAAGAGTAAAGTCCCTTTACTTAATATAGTTATTTAGTTGTATAGTTTTAAGACAGTCTTCAGTTCAGTGTTAAGTGTTAATACCAGCTTGTGTTTATTAAGCAGAGAAAGAAAAAGCCTGCATGAGCACCCCTACCCACAAAACAGCAAAACACAGAAAAGCTTAAGCATCAATTAGCAAGGAACTTAGAAAGCTTGCCTAGTCTGATATTGGTGTCTTAAGGCCGACACACATGCACCGAGCAGCGGCCATTTTTGCCGCCAATTGATGTGCATGTGTGCTTGCGTCCGTCTGCAAAATCAGCTGCTGATCGGGGGTTCCCACATGGGGCGACAGATCCCTGTCGCCCCAAAGCTGGGTCGGCCAGAGAACTGACATGTCCGATAATCTCTGGCGATGGCTGGCACGCAAAGGGTGACGTCATCACGCTGAACTCCGCCGCTGATCTGTCGGCCCCCACTCGGTACAAAGTTTTAGTGCATTTAGGCTAGATTTACATGGGAACTTTCTGGACTACATTCAGTCTGCAGCAACCCAGAACGTAACCATTAAGCATTATGATTATGCCCCCATGACAGGTCTATCGAGTGAAGGCGCCGAAAACAGCTCAGTAGACACCACATGTCTCCTCGCCTGAAGGCTGCACTTAATGGACGTTTACCGACTGGGGGAGAGACACAGAACCTCACTTTGCTCCTTTCCAAGTTTGTAAAGTGCTAGACATCTGTTAGACACAGATTTAGTTTCAAGAGACTAGGCCTTTCTGACATAGCCCAATGGTGAGTTTAAAAAAATGTTAGGGGGTTATATTTTTTTGAGCTGCTAAAGGTACACAGAAAGGCATTTGATTATAACTGCAAGTGACATTAGTTGGAAATAGCATTGATCGTGAATATACTAATCACAAATTTATTTTACATAAGTACATAACTACCATGCATTGCATTTGCAATATGTGCATGTACAAGTGCCGATTTGTGTAATATAGGTAAAAATTACTAGAGATCTAGAATTCTCAAATTTAGGAATTTATTGCAAATATTAGGTGAAAAATTTGCGATATTTTGCAAATACAAATATTGCCTATGCTGCTCATCACTAGTTGTAAATATTGTAATTATAAAACTATTTTGTAGATTAAAAGCAGAGGCAGAGTAGCTTGTGGTATTATAGGTATACCTACTGAGTAGAGATGGTCCGATTGTTTTTTTAATTTGACCATTTCGAAGATTTCAAGTTAATTGCAAAGCCCCTGAGAATGGTATCGTTACCAAATTTGCTGGAGATGTAGAGCAGGGTTAAGAGTACACTACAAAAAAAGTATGGCTCTAACACAAATTAAAATTGTGACTTCGATTTTGAAATTAATTTATGCAAAAACTTAATGTGCTAGAGCAAACCTTTTTTTCCAATGTTCCCACAACTACTCTCTACATCTCCAGCAATTTTGATGATGATAACATTTTCAGTGGCTTTGCAATCATCTCAAAGTCAGCTACTCAAAAAATTCGACCATCTCTACTACTGAGTAGCCCATCAACATAACATAATGAAATGTTAATGGACACTGCAGTATGCAACATAGAGCAGGGTCTGGTGTTGCTGAAAAATTGTTCAAAACTGTTCAATGTATCTAAATGCAAAATAAAATAAACTTCTTGGTGAGTACAGTACTGGTGGCACATGATCAATATCACCAGTGGTATTGATCAAAAACCACACATTACGAATGCTCATTTTAGATAACTGAAGGGAGAAAAAATGTGGTCAGGCAGTGGGTATGGCATTTCTTTTTCTGATGTCAGTCTTCTGTGTTTCCATTTTTGAAACCATATATCATCCTTAAGAGCAGAATACATCTCAAACCAGACCAAGAGAATTTCCTGTTAGATCTTCAAGGATAGTATCTATTATATTATAATATTATATAACATGGCTTTATTATGGGATTATCAATGACTTCCATTGTATCAAACGTTTATTACAAAACACAATAAAATTGGTTTAGGTTTGTGAAAAAATTGAAAAGTTTCAAAACTAAGACAGAACTGAAGTCTAAATATAAAGAAACCAGATATCTTAGAAATGTGGGGAACGTTTTTCACTACTCAAGTTGGGTCTTCATTAAAATATTCTGATACTAAAATAAATAAATTTAAAAAATGCTCTGCCCTGCAAGAAAGATAATTATTATCCCCCTCATCTGCAATTCCTTATTGTAATAAAAACTAATGTGCAAGTTGTATTAGGGATCTAAGATTTTCAGGAGTGCGAAATACCCAATCCGCCACTGAGCCGAGAGGTTTGATCTGGCAGCCCTGACATTACTACTGTGAGCTGGTAGAGGGAGAAGCCACAGAGCGCAAAGGAATGCCAGGCATCTGACCCACCTGGAAGTGTCAGATCCTGAAGTCTCCTTGGGCAGACGTTCCCCTTGAGAACATCAGAGAGTGGCGGCACTTACAGCAGGAGAAGTGAATTTTAACTATCTTTGCAGGAGGATCTCTATTTTTCATATTAAAGTTAGCAACAGAATCTCCTTAAGAAAAATAAAAGTCAAACAACATACATCATTGCCTAATAGAGATGAGAGTTAAAAGATAAAAAAGCAAAGCAGCCATTGTGTATGTGGCTACAGTGTCAGAAAAGTTTTTAAATATCCATGAGCTTTAAAGGCTTAAAAGCACAGCAATTAGGCAGAAGATAAAACTCTTGTATATGTTGTATTCTAGCGTACAGAATACTAAGAACTTTACAGCAGGTCGACAAACTTATTGGATCATAGAAATATCTTGGCTCACCCACCCTCGTATTTATGTACATTGGACTAACCTGAACAAGCCAATCAAATACAATGTTCACTTGTTAGAAGGAGTTAAACATGAAAAATGTACAAAATTGTTAAAATGGATAGGTGTGAACTCAGCAGCTATATGCTTTGTATATGCTATATGATTTTTTATGGGGGGGGGGTTCCAAAATGTGCCTTATTATTCTGCGCACAAAACACATTACTTTTCCGAGTGCAACAGGAAGCACTTCCTTAGCACTGGTACCCTAACACAGGGTTGCAATTACCTCTCCTCACTTCATCATCTTAACAGGAGGTGGTGTTTTTAATGATAGCTATAACTAGTGTAACTTATACAAGTCCATATAGGAAGTTATCACAATAATCAGCAACAGATACTGGATGTTTTAGACAAAATTTAGGCAAAAGTAAATTGATGGGGTTTTCATTTAAAGTAGCAGTGATCATTTGTTGAAAACAAACTTTTAACCTTGTTCTAGAGCAGCGAGGATATGCTATGATACATTTCTCAGTGACTAGCTTAATATGACTTACCTGTGTGACTATAACTGCTCTGGTAGTGGGCAGGCATGCCTGCAAAAATGTCAGTGTGTGTCCCTATAAATCACCAAGTATGAGGCTTTACATTAAAAAGGCTACCTCCATGAGTAAAGAAAACATATAAAACCCCCAGTGGTATTCCCATGTGGGTCTCAGGGTAAATTTTCATTGCAAAATTAAATAACCCAGAGCCACACTACCCATTCCCTGCAATCCAGAGGTTTCCTGCAGCGACGCAAGCCGTGGATTCCTTCTTCCTGTGGACTATTCAGGATGTCTATTGTCTCAGTCATCAACTATGGGAACAGGCTGCCCGTACCTATGCATGTATCACATGTATGCATCTTCATGGATGCCATTTTCTAAAATTAGAAACATTTGGAAATATGCTGGCCATAGAGAGGTTGAGGTAGGCATTTGATCAATAATAGCGAATGGGGGGTTTTGGGTAAAATAAAGTCAGTAGCTGGTGGCTAGGTCTATAGTGCAACACATAAGATGGCCCTTTCCGTGCATATAGTGAGCATGGTAGTTTTTTAAAATGAATGCTGGTACATTCAACACAACTGTGGCCAGTGAAATTCCATTGTAAATATGTAAATATATGCAACTCATTTCAAGAAAAAAATGTTTTTTTGTTTTTTTTTTACACAAGCCTAAATAATAAGTCAGAAAAAAATGTCAAATTTATAAGCTGTGTGAGAGAAGTCATTTCTCCATCATTCAGAAAGCAAGATGGAAAAGATGAGGTCAAGTGCAGCAAAGTTAAGTTCATGTGAAATTTCTTATTTTTATGAGCAGAAAGACAACAAAGGCTTACTATAAAGCATCTTGTGTTGAAATACCATCAAGTTCTCTTAACCTCCCTGGTGCTTTTTTCAACAACGCTGTAAGACAAAAAAAGTATATAGTATAGTACTCTGCCATGTTTGCCTGCCTGCCCTCCTTCCTGTACAGACTATAGGGGATGTGAGGTGAAAAACTGATGCCATTCAAAATCATTGCAGGCTCGCTGAGGATAGGTGAGTATCCCAGATACTCGATGTGAGTTTTTTTTATAAACAAACTTTCCTGAGCTACACTCGGGGTAATCACCAGGGAGGTTAAGGAATATGTGTCTGCCTTAAGGTAGCCATACACAGGTCATACACATCAATTTCCGATCGATTGCCGATCCGATCTTTCCAAGCGTTCAGGAATCGGCGATTGATCGAATCAGAAATCGATGCAACACCACCTTGTGAATCCAATTTGTGGTCGATTTGGACATGAGCCGATCTCCAAAATGGCCGATTCCAGAAAATCCATTGATCTGAAAGGCTGCTGCATAGGGCTGTGGGTCCACCAACATTTTTCAGATTGTCAAACGATCGACCAAAAAAAACCAACATGTTGGTTTAATGTCAGATCCGATTTTTAGTCGATTCCGATTTTGTTTGGTCGATCGTTCAGGATGGGCAGAACGCGCGCAGTGATCGATCAGTCAAAAATCGAGTGGAAAATCGACCTGTGTATGGTTACCTTAAGACCTGCCTATGGAAGTACAGTACATGAAAATAAATGTTGTAAATACTTCTCAAAATTTATGAAAACCAGGAATATAGTGACATGTATTGGACCCAAGGAAATAGACTTTCAATTAATTCTCAAATCGCAATTTTGTTTTCGTTCTTTGTATGGTTTTAGGTTTCTTTGCCATATATATCAATTGTTGACTATATTGTGTCCTAACTAGATATCACCTACATTCTCTTGCCAATGTATTAAAGAACAGCTGTAATGTTTGGGCGAAATAGATTTTGGCATGCAGTCCTTATGTTCCACAGGCTGTTAAAGTGATTCAATAGATACATTCTGGGGCTTAGATTATTACAAAAATATTTACATGTATTCTAAATGAAACCAGTTGTGGGCACAGCAGGGTAGCCCAGAAGATTGAACACAAAGAATTCTTGTAAATCACAGTAGGGTGTAGGGTAATATTGCTTTCTAGCTTCCTAAAAAAAAATGCAAAGACATTTTTTGATTAGCTTAAAAAACACACCATACCAAGGTGTTTTGTCATAGTGTAAAATGTAGCTCCAATGACTTCTTATGACATTAAGTAGAAAGTGTATTGTTCCATTTATTGTTATGCCATATATTTCTTAGTGCGCATTTTGCTAAACCTTAAATTTTTTTAACAACTAATATAAAGTCTGCATAGATTTATACAATGCTTTTTATGCTTAATGTTTAAGTTACAAATCTAAACATCACAGAAGATATAACAAGGCTCTTGAGACAATGTTAATGTTTTGCGCATCAATGCAATAAAAATCCACCACTTCGAGCTTCAAGGCTACTTCTTGAAAAAAGAAAATAAATAAATTGGGACGCTGAAAAATAAGATGTGATTCTTATATAATGACACTGCTCCTAACAACAACTATCTTGTTTGAAGTTATTTCTAAGCAAACCCTACAAACCTATGATGAAATAAAAAGCTTCTCTGATTCCAGCGCAGATCAGCAATAAGGGACCTATTTTTAGTTTTGTTTTTGCTGCGTTTTCTTATTTCTGTAGTAAGTTTTCTTACTTTTTCCTCAGCTTGTATGTACAAGAAAAAGGATTCAGGAATCAAACGCGGATATCTTTACTAGTCTTACTACTGCCACTTCAATGATTTACACACAGTTTAATTATTCACGTGTTTATTATGCTCTACATAATGAATTTTGGACCCTCATATTTTCTTTCTACACGCTTGATGCAAGCTGCAATTATAACCACAGATATCTGTTTATTTGATGAATTTTGCTCCTTCTGCATAGTTTGATAAATAAGGAGATAAGTCAAAACCTACTTTATATACAGTAATTAAAGTGAAAAATCTAGTCATGATGCAAATCCTTAATTGGACTCCAGGAGAGATATGCAGAATTTCTCTTTAATAATATGAGATGACTGGGGACAGAAAAACAAAGCACACTAAAATATGGTTTAGAAGTACAATTAATCACATAACTGAAAACAACCAATTTAGCATAGCTCATTCAGTGGTTCTCGAGGCACAGGTAATGTTCTTTTAATCATGAGCAGCTGAAATAAAGCACAATATATATGCTTATCTTCCATGAGAGTCAACTTCTTTAGTCCCATTTGTAAACACAGCCAGTCCGGAATAAAATGGCCATGCTATTTAATGACAAGCATATGTTTGATAGGGATATTTCTTTATTTAATTTGTAAAACTACAGCTGCAATTACTTCAGTAGTGTGTGTAGTATAGATATGGAAGGCGCCTGATTCACATGAACAAGAGTAGACCTAGTATAGAGGGAAACCATAGTACTATATGTATTGTAAAGGGATTTCATGAGAACATTAAAGGTAAACTTAGAATATTGTATGATTATAAGATGTGTATACATACAATGCTTTATTAGTGCTTTGTGTATTTCTGTGCAGGACCTTCCTGTTTTCAAGACCGTTCATTACTGGTCTATCTGCTTGTATGCAGTGAGCGGTCTTGTATCCACCCCCTCTGTCATTTTTCTGGAGAATGACATCAGTGGACTCACACTTTGTACAGTTATACTGTCACAGATTCCTTTACAAATACATTAGTGCACCAAGTGAATGTATATAATTTGTGGTTATTAAGGAATACACCAAGGAAAGCCTGGGGTTCTGCTTTAATGCTTCAGAAAGGATTTTAGCATCACCAAAATTACTGCTTACATAATAACTATGGCTTTTCTTGGTATTCTTTGATAATATGAAAATGGAGGTAAGCTTGTAACTCTTTTATTAACCTCCCTAGCGGTAAACCCCTACAGCACCGTTAAAAATGACCTAGTACGGGCCCCCGCTCCAGTCCATGTGGGCTGGGAAACCGACGCCCCTCCATTAACATGGAGATCTATGGCACTGCCCCTTCGGTGTCATAAGGTGGCCATGCATGTTTGATCATTCTGTTCAATAGACTTAAAAAGCAATAGTTTTAGGTCGATCGTTTTAAAATCACTTTTAGATTAATAGAAGGACCAAAAGTGATTGTAATAGAAAAAAAATCTAAAAGTGATCAGACATGTTGGTGAATTTCAGATTAGCTTTATATTGCAAACGATTTGTATCCTATTGTACTGCAGATCATGCGCACAAGGCTATGGAAAGGAATCAATTGGTTGTGAATCGATCACATTATGTGTTCCAAAAAAAATGATCGGTTTAAAACTGCGCTTTTTTAAATGATGCTTTTAAAGCGAACGTTTTTTAAGTCGATTGAACAGAAAATCGAGTGATGTATGCCTAGCTTTAGAGAATTATGCAGGTAATGTAGTGAGTAAGGGTATGTTTCCATTTGTTTACGCACAAGTGGACACTGTCCCATTCACTTGAATAAGAGGCGTTGTGTTTTAGAATTCAGAGGGGAAACATATTTTAGAATTATTAATCCATCATCAAACCGCTATTTCTCACAGTTTTAATTAAAGTGCTTTCCTAATGATTTTCCTAATTTCCAAATAATCAGAGTAACCCAACACCTGAAGAATTACAGAAAACACATGAACTGAGCCAGGTATATACATTTAGGACCTTGCTACCAGGATTTGTAAGAAAATCTCCCAAAATTTTCCTTTTTCTTTTGCATTGTGGGAAGTAGTTGAATAGTTCGGTAATTTGGCTCACAAAATTTGTAGATTTTTGCTACTTCAGAAACTGAAGCTTCTCTTTTAATGTTTGACATTGGATAAGGTGTGTTATCTAAATACATCAATTTGTGTTAATGCACACAATCATTATGATAAGACTGGAACACAATCATAGAATTCAAGGTATACCTGGGTCCTCTAGTGGATTGGATTTTAGCTTGGTGAATCATTAGCCTCTGCATTTTAACCATGTATTATGAATATCAAAATTTTGTATATATATATATTTAAGCACAAAGAAATAGTTTGTTGTTTTAGAAGATGTGGCTTCTCACACAATGGAATTAGGAGTTCTGCTGCACAGATGTGTCTGATGTAAAGGATGTGATCTCAAAGCCTCCATGCTGGGGAAGCATGACATTAGAGAAGCTTGATGTCTGTCCTACATACTACTGCTAATACAGGGAGTGCAGAATTATTAGACAAATGAGTATTTTGACCACATCATCCTCTTTATGTTTCTTACGCTCCAAGCTGTATAGAAGGCTCGAAAGCCCTACTAACCATTAGCATATTAGGTGATTGTGCATCTCGGTTAAAATGAGAAGGGGTTTGGTCAATGACATCAACACCCTATATTCAGGTATGCATAATTATTATGCAACTACGATTCCTTTCCTTTGGCAAATGGGTCAAAGAAGGCTTGACAGGCTTAGAAAAGTCAAAAATAGTGAGATATCTTGCAGAGTGATGCAGCACTCTTAAAATTGCAAAGGCTTCTGCCGCGTGATCATATCGAACAATAACGTTTTCATTCAAAATATCAACAGGGTCGCAAAGAAGCGCGTGGAACACAAAGGCGCAAAATAACTGCCCCTGAACTGAGAAAGTCAAGCGTGCAGCTGTCAGATGCCACTTGCCACCATTTTGGCCATATTGCAGAGCTGCAACATCACTGAGTGCCCAAAAGCACAAGGTGTGCAATACTCAGAGAAAACAGAAATGCTGAAAGACACCACCACTGAACAAACAACAAGCTGAAACGTCAAGACGGGCCAAGAATATCCAAGACTGATTTTCTAAGGTTTTATGGACTGATGCAATGGAGTGAGTCTGAATGGGCCATATGGATGGGGCACGTGGCTGGATTGGTAAAGGGCAGAGAGTTCCAGTCCCGCTCAGACCCAGCAAGGTGGAGGTGAGTACTGGTTTGGGCTGGTTATCTTAAAGATGAGCTTGTGGGGCCTTTTTGGGTGAGGATGGAGTCAAGCTCAATCTCCCAGTCCTACTGCCAGTTGTCTGGAAGACACCTTCTCAAGCAGTGGTAATCAGGAAAAGTCTGCCTCCTTCAAGAAACATGATTTTTTCCGCAGACCAATGCTCCCTCACACCCGTCCAAGTACTCCACAGCGTGGCTGGCAAGAAGGGTCAAAAGAAAGACGAAAAACTCATGTACATGTCCTCCTCCTGTTTCACCTGAATCTGAACCCATTGAGAACCTGTGGTCCATTCAAATGTGTGATTTTAAAGGGGGAAACGTAAACACCTCTCTGAACAGTGTTCTGGGAGGCTTGTGTTGCTTCTGCACTCAAGTTGAATGGTGAAATAGATCAAAACACTGACAGAACCCTGGATGGGGGCGGCTTTTGAGTGTCCCCTGCAAAAGAAGGTGGCTATATTGGTCACTGATTTTGGTTTCTGTTTTGGTTTTGATGCTCAGCCATGTCTATTGTGATGTTAATGTTATAATATGGTTTCATTGGTAAAATAACTAATTGAAATGGGTAATAAATTTAGTGTTTTTGTTAAGTTGCTAATAATTATCACGTAATAGTCACCTGCCCAACAGATATGCCCTAAAATAGCTAAAACGAAAAAACAAACTAAAAACTACCACCTCCAAAAATATTCACTTTGAATATTAATGAGTTTTTTTGGGTTCATTGAATACATGGTTGGTTTTGTTTAATAAGTAAGGATTCCTCAAAAATACCACTTGCCTAATAATTCTGCACTCCCTGTACAGTTATATAGCATCTTATCAGTCCATGCAACAACTGTAAAAGTGAAAGGGGGCGATACATTATTCAATATCTTTAGTATATTAGCAGTTAGACCAAATACAAAAAAACATTGAATCTAACATAAATCTATCAAAAATATGGATGTTCTCAATGGGTATTAGTTAAATGAACCACACATTGATCAGGAATGGCAGTTGCTTTGTTGATCATGCACAGTGGGAGAACGGTTTGCGTTCAACGCCTGCATAGCTTTGTACTGCATTGAGTGATCCAAAGATAATGGCAGTGTTCCAATCAATATTCAATCAGATATCTGCTGAAACCCGATTGTTGTCAAGTGGTGCACAATGCTAATCCAGGTAAATGATCGATTTCATGGAGATATTGATGGTCTACCTGATCGCCAATACATCATGAGCGCAACATGAGTATATGGTCAATGAAACTGGTGGGTGTTGGGAAATTCTCATTAAGGGTTTAAATACATTTTAAAACCTTCCATTAGAGATTTCATACATCTGCCCTCAAACCATCACCTCCCCCCCCCCCTTCCTCTTCTTCTACTCTAAATAATTATCAAGAAGCTCTTCCATGTTTTATTTTCCTATTTTTATGTTTTATAGTTAGCTGCAGGCTTGGCAGGCGATACCGAAAACTGAACAGGTGCCAAATATTTTCTCTTAACAACGTCTCGTTTTTTAAAACTTGTCTCCCTTCTGTAAAATCTAATAAACTGTTTTATACACATTACGTTTCAAGCTTTATCATCTTTTTCTTGTGATGTTGATGTCTCCTGTATTAGTGGTTGTTCATCAACAACAAAGATGACCTTTAACAATGCATCTGTAATGAATGGGGCCCAGCTACCCTCCAGTTTTAAATAATGGAATGCAAAGGGCTGTAATTATAGTTTCGTAATTGAAATTTTTGGACAGTGACTTTTATGTAAAATATGAGTTTATGAGGAACGTTTTATCAAAACTTTATACAAGCAACACAAGGATATTTTTCTTGGTTAAAGTTCTAGTTGAGTAAGACATTGTTAATATATTTAGTTAAAAAAAAGAGATAGAGAGGGAGTATCACAGTGGTCAGCACCAGAATTCAAAACTGAAAGGGGGCTGCAACATTGAGAGACCAGTTTACGGCTTTGATAGCTTTGTAATATCCAACAGAGAGAACTCGGTTTACTGCTTCTATAAGTTCACCAAATCCAACACAGAAAGACCAATTGATTGTTCTTATAGGATTATAGTTTTATTGCATGAATACAGGTTTTAGCATTTAACAATGTTTTTCTGGCAGGCTTTTAGCACCAACCCACGTTTCCATCTTTTCCCTATGGCAGAGAATTGCAGAAGCTCTAGAAGTTACGGAACATGATAAATCATGGAAATGCTAACAATTTTAAATAAATGCACATTTTATTTTGGGCTTTATGACCTCTGAAATTTATTTTTCCCCTTCCCATGGGGCACACAAATTATGGCAGGATTTGATGCCGCCCTGCTATACATTACTACAACAAGCCGTTTTGGCACTTAATCTAGGGTGACAATGCTGGTATGGTAGAGGTGTTGGCCTGATGGCATGTTCCTGGTGTCCTGAGCTACGGTATAGATTGGACGGTGTGACAATGACTATGCAATTCGTAAAGATGGCTTGCAGCAGTGTTATCCTAGCAAAAGAAGTTTCCTTATGTGAATGGGGAACACTGGAAGAAACAATGTATAAAATGAGGCTATATTCCCTCGTCAGCAATCTGCGGCTGATCGACTAAGTAGGAACATAGCCTGAAAGAGATCACATTAGGGTTTATTTCAATTGTACCTAAGAAAAATCAATATGCCTGAATCTTTTTGGTGTAGGGTCACATTTTATTGTGAAATGTAAAGGGTTTACATGTTCAAATGATATGGAGGTTAACTTTTCAAACTGGGTAATTTGATCATTGTACCAAGCAAACATGACTTTCATAATATTTGCCATGCCATATCTTTATCACTTTCTACAGCCTTTAGTTTCCAACTAAAGAGTGAGCACCATACACACCTTTCTCAACTAATGTAAACCCTTGGTTTTTGCATGCCAATGCAATTGATTGATTATCTGGTGTTTGACCATGAAATGACATGGGTTGGTGTAGCTTAAAGAATATTGTAAACCACATACATAAACCAAATCTGTTGGAACAGATGGGTTCTACAATCTAGTATTGTATTATAATAGTGTGTTTTTCTCTGTGCGTATTGTTATCAAATTATACCAAGAAGAAGTCTACACAGATAATTTACTTCCTCAATTTTTATGCTGTCGCCATTAGTGATGAGCGGCATAGGCAACATTCGTATTCGCAGCATGCCACGAATTTTATGGAAAACATTCGGAAAATATTCGCATTCGGCAATATTCTGGGTTTTTTTTATTGCGAATATCAGCAGTTTTTATTTTAGCAAATTTCGCTCGCGCAATATATGTTTAACATGGCGCAAATTTTTAAAGTGACGATTTTCGCAATATTCATTTAAAAAGCTGTTGATGGTGTTGCTAAGCTCTTGTTGCAGCCTTCCCATTCGTCCACTGGCATTGAGAGGCATGTGTAATGGATAAAAAATACCGAACATCCGGAATTGCGAATATTCAGCAATATATTCACCATCTTCGCGAATTTACGAATTGCCGATATTCGCGATTAATATTCGGAATCCGAATATTCGCGATCATCACTAGTCACCATTTACTCAACTTGAGTTGGGCTACGAGCATTTCCTAAACCTAATATAATGACACACTCTCTCATTAGACTTTCTGTAAAAGTGTGATAATAAGCTACTGCTGCATAGAACAGTTTATTCAACAAAACATTTGCATCTCCTAAGTACACAAAGAAAAAATGAGGGGAAAGTTTCTGTGTTTGTGAATTATTTATTTCTAAAGTGTTCAGTTGGAAGGAAATTGAGAGCCAGCAAATAGTCTAAACCCTTTAATTGTAAAGAATGAGCTAAGCCCCCCATAAACCTTTAGATCACTCTATAAGTCAGCACTGCGTAATATCTTGGCGCTATATAAATAAATGATAATAATAATAATTAAAAAAAGGTGTCCTCTATAATAGAATACATAGTGATTGGAAGGTTTAGAGATGTACTCATATTACATTACTTTTGGTAGAACAAAATGGATTGTACAGAAATTGTACAGTGAGATTGTAAGGTGTATGGGGGCCCTAATGCTAGCCATACACATGCCGATAAGCGGCCGATTTTTAACCTGACCGACGGGCGTGCGCGCTCGCGCCGTCGGTCAGGTTAAAAATCGGCCGCTTATGGCATGTGCCCACATGGGGCGACAGATTCCTGTCGCCCCACAGCTCGGCCAGCCAGAGAACGGACATGTCCGATAATCTCTGGACGGCGCAAGCCGATGGAAGCCGATGCCACAAGCTTCAATGAAGGCGTCTTCATTGCAGCTTATGGCCAGCACACAAAGGGTGCCGCCGACTGAAGGGGCCCCATAATGCACCGGGATGCTAACGTGATGACGTCATCACGTTAGCATCCCGGTGCATTATGGGGCCCCTTCAGGAACATATCGGGACAGGTCTGCCTGCACACCATCGGGGTCTGTATGGCAGGCATTAGTCATTTGTAGACCAGCTGATCTATTTATAGGAGAAAATGTTTATTAAAAGAAACTGCTTATACATGGACAACCAAGCCCAACAGCCTTTGAAGTATGATACGCTCTTCTTATGTATTAATTACTACAATGGCTACCATTTTGTTTTAAGTCATTGTCTCTCCTGAGCCATAATGGAGTTCATTTCCTGAAATGAATATTTTAAATACAAATATATTTTCATGGTGAAGAAAATGATATAAGGGTTTACTAAATCTAAAAGGAAAACTGAACAGCTCTTTCTAGATTAACATTTTTTCTGTAACACCTGTCACTTTCGCCATGCATGCTCAAATTCATACATAGTTAACAAACTAACAGAATATAAATCCAACAAAATGTTCCACTACATGGATGCAATTGGCTTACAAAATTGATGATTTACATGGCTAAAATTTTATGAGCATCAGTTATCTGGGATACTCTTTAATATGGACACTCTTAAAGATTTAAGAGTTTGTAAGCTTTACAGAAATCTGTGTGACAGTACTCTTCCTAATATGCTCTTTAACTAAAACCAGTAAGTATTGAAGGCATGCACAGAATGTTATGCGTTAACATGTTTATGAGGCATGAGATAATCTGTTATACTATCATTTATCTGAAATAATGCTTATGTTCTCTAAATTATTTTGATTTAGTATGAATCCTGACACTGAGACAATTTTCATGTTCCACAGATCAATCATGGCGTACTTTGGAGCAGTCTGTAAAAAAAAATCCTACTATTAGAGAATAACATTGAATGTGCTAACACATCCCAAGCAGCTGCTATGTACACCGCTGCAATACTTTATTGCTCAATACAGAAAAGTACAACAGCCTTTGTTTTTTAACAGGAACAATAATCAGTAATAAAGGAGGATTCAAGTACAGAAATATTTATATTTTCTTTTCTTTGACCACGTGTTCTTGGACAGCTGCAGAAACGAACAAATGCAATAGTTCTTTTATACACTGTTATGTAGCATCCTACTCTCCTTTAGATCACTCTACATGATTTCCTTTAGACAGGTACTCCCTGATAGAATACATAGTGATTGGAAGGTTAAGAAAGGTCATATGACATGGTTTTGGTAGAAGAAAAGTTGATTGTACAGAAATTTTATGGTAAGATTGTAAAGTGTATGGGGGCCTTTAGCATCGGTCATGTATGCTAAAGTCCCCCATACCTCCAGCAGGACAGATATCTATTTAACCAGCCTGCCCGATGTCCACTGTTCCGTATAGGAGGCAATGCTTTAGGGTTCTAGCTCGCTCACTCACCTTCCAACCTCCATTCCCATAGAACACAAAAAGGAGCACTGTAACAGCGTAGATAATAACCACACTCACTACACCAAGTGCCAAAAATTTTAATATCCTGTATTATTGTATTCAGATTAGAACATAGACAATACAGACACCTAGAGCGCATGCCTCTGATGCATTTTGTTTTTGCTTAAATTAAGTTAGAAGTCAAAGTCAGATTTCAACTATGTGTGTTAGACCAATACTTTCATTATATAGTATTCATACCATAAATATTTTTTTTTCTTCCAAGTGAAATTTGGGATTGAGGTGTCATTAGATAGTTGTTGCTTTTACAACAGAAATTGATAAAAAGTGTAAAAAGTTTGAAAAATTTTGATCCTGAGCACCTAGCAACAAGGTATGTTAAAGAGGTATTACTCCAAAGAATCATATTTACATTTTTCTTTAAAGATTTAGTGGAAAGAACTTTGTAGTCACAAGATGGAACAATATTTCCCATTAGCTTAATGGCCAAGTCTCCATCTCTGCTGATATTCAGAAATTTCTGTTCTTCCCCACTTTTCCTCTGCTGAATTGTGGATTTCTTTCCATGACTCACAGCTATACATTACAATACGCAAATGTTTGTGTATATTTTTATTATTCCTTCACAAGATTTTCCAGATAAGTCAGTAGTTATAAATTATGTGACAGAGCCTTGGGAGAAACCATGTTACATTAAATAGTTCTATGTTCTTTCTTATAGGAACAAAAACATATCATATTTTATATAAGACAGAATTACTCATAAAGAAGGATATATATATATATATATATATATATATATATATATATATATATATATATATTTTAATTTATGATGTAACCTTACATATCTGCATACCATGGTTGTTATGCTCACCTGGTCTCTATTCTCGGTGATGTTACCTGTCCAGTCTGTTGGGTGCTGCTACACCAAAAGTTTCCTGGTCATCCTTTTATCCTTATTTTATATATTTTCCATTAAACTTTATCAAAAAGACCATGCACTATACACAACCTCAATGTCTTTCCAGTAGATTCCTAGAGCAGATGCTATCCAATCATAACCAGGTAAGAATAGGACTCTTCATGCCATGCTAGTGTAAAAGTGTATGTGTGTGAAAAATATTTGTTGTAAAATGTTTCTAGTGCCCAGAATTGATCTGATAGTGTTTGTGCCCATAACTAGTGATCATACCCTGAACTGCATTTCCTGGGTCTTCTGTGACCCTTTACCTTTTAGGTTCCAATCTGCTTCTGCAACCATTAGTTACAATCAGTTCAAGGAAAAGTAGAACACAGAAAATTGTTGTTGGTAGTTCTGTCACAGCGTGATTGTGCACTGTGTATTAATAATTGAAGGTTATTGGAGGAAGGAGTGCCACAACAGTACATGGTGCCAGATCAAATTTAGGTAACACAGATATTTCACTAATTCCAAATGCTAATTTAGCAGCTTAGAGACTTCCCATTGATCCTCACCCTAGCCCTGGAGGAGATGACATCCAGAGGTGAGAGGGGCCAGGCCTAGAACTACAGAGAGGCATGTTTCACATGGTTGGCACAAGACTGTATGGCTGTAACCTTGATGGATTACAAATAATCCATCAGTTCTAATGATATCTGCAGTGTTGGAGTATTGACTTTACTATAGTAAGTGTGCAAGGCCCTGTACTTGGACAACAACTCAAGCTGAGGGATGGAGGAACATGTATGGCAGAGGTACTTCAGGTCTGGGTGCAAAGCGATAGCTCAGGCTTTTCCTAGCCGTTCCCTTAGACTGCATGCTGTCTGGCCACAAGGCACAAAAATAAGTGGACTATCCCTAGCTAGTATCTCTGACTAGCAGGGAGGATCCTGCTATGATGGAGGGCCTAGTTAAAAACTCTGCCACTGGGTGCAACAGTCTGATGGTATCCAGCAAGGTGATGTCATAGAAAAGTCTCTGGTAGGTGCTAGATAAATGATCCTGGGTTCACCCCTTTTTGTTCCATCAGCCCATCCAAGGGGCTTTTTTCTGTTTTTCTTATAGAATATTTTACCAGATAGGACTACAGGACTAGGACTATAGGAGTTGTTTTGCGGACATCTTTCAATACAAATTGCAGAGCAATATAAAAAAATGTTGTCATTAAGTATACAAGTATATAACTATAGAAATCTTAGTAACACCTCAACTGCTAAATTTATTGCGTTATATAGAGCCACTTAAAAGGAAATACTGAAGCCATTGGATCAGCAAGTTATCAGATGCATTTTCAGATGGAACCAGTATCATCCCACACATGTTTCAGAGCCAACATACATTCATTTTATCAATATACCTTAACGAAGTCTAGAAAAGCAGGTTAAAACTATTTATTTTGTATATCTTTATTTATATATATTTATCTGTTGTTTATTTTATTACACACGGGCAGGTACAGGGCGGTCCCTGGAACCAGTTTGCAATCAGTTGGGAGTGGAAAATGGACGGCTCCCAACCAACCATATCAACTTATTGGCCAATAATAAAGCAGCTACATTTTGATACGTTTATCACTCTCCCAACTCTTCTCACTCCTCCCATCACTATGTTTCCTGTTCACACTTGTGCATGAAAACGATATTGTAATTGCAAAATTTTGTTCAAAATTATCTCGAATATAGTGTTATATCTTCATTATCGCGAATATTCGAGATTTCAAATTCAGTTACTTTAAATAACTGTGTTTAGAAATATACTTTAATGTTTATTTAAGATTAATAAAAAAAACTTGAATATTTATTATAATTACAGGTTTCTGCAATTTAAAACAACAGTAGTATATATATATATATATATATATATATATATATATATATATATATATTAAAATAAACACTAGAACACATTTGATGGACGATAAATTTGATATGATATAATAAATTATGTTCATGACAGTATGACAGATTTATTACAAATGAAACTTAAGCACAATATATTTAATATATAATGAATGCATCGCAATTGGACACTCTTGTTATGACTCTAAATGGCTTTTGTAATACTTTATTACAGCCAGTTTACATTTTAGTCTTGTCTTAACAATGAACATGTGTTAGCACACTTAGGACATTAGTAGTGGTTAATAAAATAAAGGACTTATGAATGGTTTATATCAATCTAAATGAACTTCAGAGACTCTTCTTGACACCCTCTAGGGGAGAATGCTTATAGTTTTAACTAGACCAAAATCAATTAAACTGTTGCAAATGCTTGAGAGAGGTTCAGCTTATTAACAGTTTAACCATACAGTGGTCCCTTTGAAGTGCTGGGTGTCCTAACAATTGTTAGCATGCTGGACCCCTGCTAGGCAGTGCAAGTCTGTGTTCTAAAGCCCTCCTGAAAAACTCATCTGAGCAGCAGTTGTCATGATGGGAATGGGGCTGTCCATGTGGTCTTTAAGCAATGCCATTGCCTTTTAATAACTTCAAATAAGTTGGAAAGTGTCTGCAGAACTGGTTTGGACATTAGACGTGGAAAACCCTTGTTACCTTATGGAGTTTCCTTATATAGAGCCTTGCTTGAAAAGCAGCTGAACCTGTCGTCTGAAGCAATTCTACAGTTTTCTACCAGCAGGAAAACCCACTGAGATTAAATGTTATCATATAGGAAAGGTATATAATTATAAAAATTATCCAATGCATGTTAACAAGTTGATAGTTAGCCAAGCACATATTTCTCCAAAGAGAAAATTATATGATGCTTTCTAAGCCTGTTTATGTCATATTTTGCCTTGCAGAGTTTGACGGTTGTGTTATGGAAAGGATATCACAATTAGTCAATGTAGAATTCTGAAAATTCGAGGGGGCCTAATGAGCTCTGCTGCTTCTCTGCTTCTGCTATAAGTTATAACAATCTGTAGTGGAGGAACGAATCAGGGAAATTACTGCAGCTAGAAAGTGGAATATCTAGATTAAGATGCCTTTGTTGTCATGAAAATATGTCTCAGCCTGGTAATGATCTTTTGCAGCGCAAAGGTAAAAAGGATCCTTCACTATTAATCCCCTCTCCTCATTCATCTAGCTTTAAAATCCACCGCACAAATAACACTTTTAATCTACAGTTTGGATAATATTGTCTGCACGTATATGACATTATTCCTTATTATGGCCTTCACAGACAGGCCAACACTGTGTTATACCCTGACTTAACCAGTTTGGTTTATTAGGAAAAAAAAGATGTATGTTCCATTAGGTGTTCTACACGGATGTCCTTGATCACAGATCACATTTGTCCCATTCACCAGGATCATTATCCTTTAGGATGGTTAATCACTTTAAGGGCCCAGTCCATCAAATATATGCATACATGCACACTACACATAAGGAATAACCATATTTTTATGAAATTATTCTTAATAAGTAACAAGAAAAATCCAGATGTATGTCACAGAAATTATGTTTACAGATATTTCCTACAAGGCTCATACACAAATTAATATATCCTTTCTTTGAAATAATCTATAGACAGATTTCGTTATTTTGTGTGTATATGTTTGTCTGGCTTTTACTAAGCCATAGAGGGTTTTATAGCTCTACTGCCCAATTACAACCAACAATATAACCCATGTTCATTTGATAGAAAGCATTGTAATCTGCTGTAACTCACCAGAAATGGTTATTTATAATGATGCAAAGACCACAAAGGGTCCCAGAATATCTACATTTAGTCAGATTGCAAGAATATTTTATATTAAAAAAATACTTTGACTTTAAATGGATTTTTTTTCTCTGGTGAGTCTTTAATTATGTGCACAGTCTCCCTAATAAGCAATCATTTTGCAATTTTGATTGCCGTAATAAAAAATAAAAAATTACCCTGACCCTTCAAGTGCCTGAATAATGTATAGAAAACAGAAATTAAGAAATACAATATAAATTATTTGTATGGTGTTCAATAAAAAAAGACAAACATTTAAGTGTGAATAAAAAAACAATTGTGTTATTCATAAATATCTATTTTTTTTCTTTTTAATTAATTATTTGGAAATGTTCACAAAATAAGGCAAACAACATGTTTTAAAAAGTGAACTTCAAGAACACACAACAAATTCTGAAAAAAGTTATCACCATAGATACAAACGATGGAAAAAGTAATTATTTAGCTGGGTAATGGATTAATAGACAATAAATAAAATGTTGTGTGTTGCATATGTTACCCATTTGTTAAATATTTCCACATCCCATGCTATGATAAATTGGTTTCTTTTGGGCGCAGTTTTTTATATGGTAAATACCTTTAAATGGCAAGTCATTAATTAAAATTTTGTCATACAACTCTAACATGACATGTAATTATGTAAGCCAGTATAATAACCACATAATATTTTGTTACAATAAATTTTAGACAACTATTAATATACTAGATAACTGTTCAAAGCTTGGCATAATTATTATGTCTCAAATTCCTTTTCTTTTCAAGTCTTTTTTCCATAAGGTCCCCATTTTAAATTATTAATATGCCATTGAGTGTCTGGGTCCCTTAAAAGACTCCTAAATATAGCTTTGAGTAGAGGTGAGACCAGCTGCAGCGCAGTGCAATAGACTGACCACAAAGGCACCAAAAATTTCTCTAAACAAAACAGTCAGCTGGAGACGAGAAAAAAGCTACCAACATGGGATGATCAAAGATAACTCTGTTTTTAGTTTAAAGGTCAGAGGATATTCCTTTGAAGAAGTAAGCCTTTGTCCAACTAAAACGTTATGTACAGCACTTGTCTCCATGTGGTATGGAGTAGCCTGCTTTCTGGAACATTCATTTTTTTGCCCCAAAATTCCTAAAAGGAAGTGAAATGCATGTTTGTTTTCTAAATGTACGATTTGTAGGAAATTGGGACAGATTCACTTTGGAAGTGATCCTATCTATAAGATGCAAAGGGTTCCATGGTAAGGGAGCCCAAGTCTTCCACATATCCTTATTGTCAGCAAAGCAAGTAAATATATATATATATGTTATGGTGATCCAGCACAGAGTCTTATTGATGCATTGTGCCAAAAAGGCCTATATCCTGCCATATGTACCATGTGAAACGTCTGGTTTTGTTAAACATCATAGCACTCCCCCAAGGCTGTTATTGATAGACAATTGCCGGTTGAATCTAGTTGTTGACTTGTAGACTCAAGCTCTAGAAATGGGGAGCATGTTTTTTAAATAGAGAACAAAATACAATGTTAAATATTTAGGAGTCCACAAGACTATGTTGCCAAATCTTCTTTTAGTTGAGTATCCCTAGAGTAAAATCTGACATATTGTATTCTGTGATTGTAGGATATATTCTAATTCTTCCCATTTATAAAATGATACTGTTTTTTTTTAGGCAAAGATGGTCCCTATGCTGGGACCAGGGACTACTGAGAGTCTGGCATAAATCCAAATAATAACAGCGTAGTCTCTTTGTATGGCCCATGATACATCATTATATCACACAACTAGTAATTGAGACCCATAAGAAAATGTTGTTGGAACTGTGTTATATGACATTTCATATGTGGTTTTTTTTCTTGTCTCCACTGGCACCATAGAATAAGTTTTGAACAAGGGGATAAAGTGAGTTTTGAATGCAAAATGGAAGATGGGCCAGGCTGTCACCCAGGAGGCAGTAGGAAAGAGAAGAGACCCGCTGCGTTGTGCAGTGTACTGGGTTAATGTGCAGATCGTTGATACATACTTCTTATTTCACACTAATATGCTCTAAGCTGACTTTCTGAGTGACTGTATCCCCTACAGGTCCCAAACACCCCATGACACCTACCTGACATATTAACACATCACTACCTAAAAGTGACATAAACAAGGAAACTGGTTTACCTAAACTGAGACCTGACCTAGATTCAGATTTGCAGATAGTAGATATTTAAACATTTTCTTGTAATGCCATCTTAAAACAAAAACAGTAAAAAAAATATCTGATATTCATCATGCAAACCTGATTCCTGGTATGAATAAATGTGATATAAAAATTGTCCACGGTATCTACCAACAACATAACATAACTAAAATGTAATAATTAATGCTCATTCCTCACCTTCTACTTAATTTCCTAAGGTTCACTCAGCTAAAGCAGTTAATATCATAACCATTGCCATTGTTTTTGATGGTTCTAATCAGTCCCCCAGTAGTATTCCACACTCAGGGTAGCTTACTTTTCCAGGGGTGCCCATTGCGTCCAGAAGCTTCAATGTCCTTGGTCCTTCTCACTTAGTTATGACGCCAGGAAGGTAGGGATTGCCCTCACCATTGGCCTGTATGCAAATACAGGCATATGTGCCCCAGGTTCTCACATCACAAATTCTGCCAGGAATATGTGTGGGGGCAGGGGTGGTACAGAGCTGGAAATTTAAACAGATTGCTATTTAAATTTCCATAGCAGTTATAAAAAAAAATATTTAATGGCACCACCAGAGAGGCTAAAATACTGTTTGTTCCATTATTTTTATAAATTTTTCCATCTCAGTTCTTGTTTCCTCCTCCATGAAAATGTACTTGAAGTCTTCCCTAGGGGAAACAGGCTGAGAACCCATGGCTAGTGTTGAGCACCAGGAACACTGTTTGGAGATAGTTGTCACCCTATAAAAAGACTTTTCCTAAACAAAGACCAGCATGGAAGGATCACAAGTAATTCTTTTAATAAATATTTATTAAAGATTGAAATCACAATAACTTAGAAAATAAGATTTAAATGGTTTGTTTTATGTCTGCTCTATAGTAGCTATTTGTGAACAATAGAGACAGTATTTACTTACTAGTTTCCTCTGTAGTGTAGGGGCAGTTTGTTACATTTTCAGTTTATTGTCACCACCTTTAATCAGTTTTATCAGTGTCCATACCTTTTCAAAGTGATCACTGATTTTCAAAAATGTGGAGATATGGGAGCTCTAGCAGTAAAAACCAAATACTTATTTTGGTTGAGGTCTATTACATTTTCAATTTCAAAGTCATTCTGATCCACCCTTCATCAGTAAAGCAATACCCACCTTTCAACAATAAAAATCATGAAAGATTTCCCTCAGAAAAGTTTTAATCCTTTCACTTTTACAACTAAAAATTAAGTGAATATATAAATAACACAATGATTGCATTTTCCCTATCTTTTGTTGTCTATGATGATGGTTTTTATCGTCTCAGTGTCAAACACAATCTGATATTTATGATGTAGAATTTAAATCCCTAACGTTCATACTTTAGTCTAGGTATCGTAACATCTCACATGTACATGACTTTAGCAGACGTACAACAGCTAACATTGTGAACCAGAAATTTTCCAGGATGGAAATGAACGTCCCTGTTACATCCAGGGATTGACTCACCATATTTTGTCATGCTACATACCACAGTCACTTGCCTTATGAGGAGAACTTTTGACCATTCTTAAAACCTTTGACAGCTCCCTGGGAGGTCTACAGGCATGTTGCCCAGTGTTTTGCATGTGGCACCCAGTCATTGCTCCTACCATGGGTGGCTGCAGGAGTCTATCCTTTAACTGGTGTGCACACATCAAAAGTCAAAGAAGAGGATCAGAGAGAAATACTCACAACATGAAAGGAAGGTGGCAACACTCGTGTGCCGTAATGGAAGTTTAGCATAGTTCATGTCATTTGGGGCTCTGAGCACCATTAACATATTGTAAATACATTGCTATACTCATCTATCCGGCTATTTTATATTCATAACACTTACAGTACTCAATAGCTAAATAGTGATGAGCGGCATAGGCAATATTCTAATTTGCGATATTTTGCAAATAATTCTACTTATATTTGATTTTATATTTGCAAATATTCACAATTCTAGGGTATGGCCATGTATTCAAAATTAATGTCACATGTGGCATTTATTTTCGCATTGTGAATATAAAATCACAATGCATGGCTATAAGCTTCCCAATGCATGATATCGCAAATATTCTGAATTGTGAATATCCGCCACAGTATTCGCAAATTCTCGAATAGGCGATATTCGTCAAATATTTTAACAACACTGTAACTCAAGCCTAAATTATTATAGTACAGACAATTGTTTCAAGTTTGCTGTATTCATAGGTGTCCCCTTTCTGACACGTCTTTATATAAGATGAAACGAAATGTGAAATTCTTTTTATGTCATATGTTTATTTTTTATATATTACGCAATGTTTTTTATTATTATTTTATGCAGACTGTAGCCAATTTTAGCATTGTATTCATAGTCCCATTATTGCTATCAGTAGTCTGGAGAAGTTTATTTATAATAACTTCTCCATTCTGCATTAGCTGATTACATTTTTGGCTACCATTACTGTTAATGTTCAGTTCAGTAAAACTTCAGTGTTCTGTTGTCTAGTCATGATTATGGTGTACCCACATGGTAATACAAGAATATTACATTATTGTCAGTCTTGAACTTAACAGATGCTGATGTAGTAACAGGTTGGCTTAAACCTAAAATCTCCAGACCAGTGACATCACAAGTTTTGGTGTCACCTGATAGTGGTGTGTATGGTGTGCTGTGGGTTGCAGAGGACAATCACATACTATGATGCTGAATTATTTAACTCTGTTCAGCTTTGGACAAACTGAAAATAATAATCTCCTACTACAGACTAAAGAGATACCAGGGATGCACAGATGTGTGTTGCCAGGGATCCAGGGGAGGTGCTGCAGGATGGACAGAGAATATATTTAAATATATTACCAAGTAAGAGAATAGTGTCATGGAAATGTCTGGATGACTGGATGACCCGAGGCAGGACTTCACATGTAAGTGAAAATCACTGTTTCCTTCAGCCAAACCTTTACCAGTATAAAACTTCCAACATCAAAAGATTATGTGACTGTACTATTCCTAAATGGGGGGGGGGGTCAAATCAAATACTCTGCTCAATTTGTCACACTTGTAGCTGTGGTTCATGAGAAAGATTGGTGTCTTGCTGACTTGTAAGTCCTTTAGCCCTTGTGAACAAAATTTTTTTTGATTGGAAAGTTTGGTGTAACCTCTCATCAGGGAGTGGAGAAATGGTGTCATCCAGTGCGAACCATACTATCTGCATTGAGCTAGAGATGCTATTGCTTCAGCCTAATACACAAACAAGAGATAATGGCCTTTTTAGCTGATCTATCGTCACCATCTTGGGCCAAAATCCAACATTTGTATCTGTACATCTGTATCTATACAAAAGCGTCTTCCATGGTCATTTAGCAATCAGTCAGCAAATAATCAACCTGCCTTACAGGTACTGTCTGTTATGGAGGAACTCAGTGAGTGGACACAATGCTTGTATGTTCTTCTTGAAATGATCACAATTAATTGTTCTCAGCAACAATTATCGCCATTATAGTCTAGAAGAAAGCTTGGTCAAACAGGGAACCAAAATGTTGGTAAACCCTGTTTGATTTCCATTACTTTGAATGTATTGAATGGAATCAATTGCACAGAACTGCACCCTGGACTTGAGCGATCATTGATTGAACAGGTTTTGACCTGTGTATGGCTACCTTTATTGTTTAATGTATCCTTACAATCGGTAAAACTCAAGTGCTCTGTTATCTAATCATGATTAGGGTGTGGGTAAGTATTACAAAAAAAGGGGTCATACTTGCCCTTCTTTGCCATGCCTTTCTTTCCTAACCATCACAAAATGCCATTCTTTCCTAGCCATCACGAAATGCCATGAATCACTCTAGGATACAAGGACAATTACATTTTAAAGACAGTGGCTTCAGTGGCTTGATGCATGACCTTGAGGCACTGCAGAAAAAAATAGCCAATTTTACAATGTGCAGATATGTTGGATATTATATTAAAACTAGTGACACATTTAATCTGTTTAGGTATATAGCACAATGTATCGGCAATGCCTAATTTAAGATGTAAATGATACTAAAATTGTTTAGATCTGTTTGTCAATGTATCAATGGTTACACTTCTGCAATGAATAGTGGCAAGAGTGACAGCAGAGATGGCATGACAATTGGATTAGGATTAGGTAGTAACAGTCCTTTTATGTCATCAGGCCTGGCATGCTGTAATCTACTCAGATGTCAATACTTCTTGTTTACTAAGAAACTAAAGCTTTAGGGCTATTCACACTTTCCTATTCTCTTCTATAATGTTATAATTCTATGCCATGCTTATGTCACTTAAGAATCTCCTCTCTTAAAGGATACCTGCACCTTTAAAACACATGTGGGGCTTAATTATTGAAGTAAATGCTGCTCATTTAGCAAAGTTAATGTTAATTTTTTTCATTTGGAAAAATATATATAAACATTTCAAAGTTAAAGCTAACGATAAAGCAAAACTATTTATTCTTAACATACCCTGCCATACGCAAACGAAATGTCATTTTCTTTTTTTTTATCACTTGACTGGTTAATTTAAATAAACACACTTTACCTTACTTAGCAGCAAAGCATTAACTTTTCAAAATAAAAAGTCTCTACTCCTTTAGGAAATCAACACCATTAGCTAAATTAATATATCCAGGCAAATGAACACAGGTTTTACATATTTGTCTGTCCTGTGAGAATTATCATCAAGGATCCAGTCATTTTGTAATGGCTTTGTTTACTTCAATTTCATATTTGCTTCTGTATGTCAACAGTACCATCAAATAAGACACCTTGGGAAGATCTTGCTTCTGATGACTTGCAATGAAATACAAACATGGAATGGTCACAGGTCACAAATATCTACACATATATCTACACCTTGTTTTTGTTTGTAAATATATGTATATTTCATTTAGGTCATGTCAAATTTGTGTTGGCTCCTTGCATTAACTAGCAGCAATTTGTGTTTTTTATGTATCCTTGTTGCTAAAAGTATAAAGAAAAATACTTGTAATTACTAGAGTTGAGCGGCATATGGTATATTCGAATTCGCGTAATTTTGTGAATATTTAAAGAAACATTCGAAATTTAATTCAACTGTATTCTATTTCCTTACATCGTATGGCTGTTTGCAATTATTCACAAAGATTCGCAAACCAGCTTTAACCTCCCTAGCACACTGCTGAGGTCCAGATTTTTTGTACCGAAAGTGCACCATAGACTTTAATAGTACATTTTTCATTATGTTGTAGGCCTGTAACTTCCCAAAATATGTCCGTACAAGGGTCTAATAGACATCCTAAATATAATAATGTTTAAAACAAACAATTATGTAAAATAATTTTTTTTTCTAATACATTTAATGAGAAAACACAAAAATCAGGGCACAAAGCTATGCTGCTATGTACTAAATCTCAACAAAAGAAAGTCTCTGGTCCCCAGATGTGCCCATTTGCAGTTAACCCTTTGGATCACATCAGTTGGATGTGGTGAAACTGATTTCATGCACTGTACTTTCAAATCTCCCGCCGCCTCCCCGATGTGACATCATAACGTCACTCGGAGGGGGGGGGGGAGAAACGGAGGCATGCTGGCAGCCTTGTCACATCGGGGACACCGGGACAGCGAGAACTGTAAGTATGCGCTTCCGGTGCCCCGATGGGTACTGGACGGCACCATCTCGTCCAGTGCTATAGTAGCAGTAGCAGCGCTGGACGGAATGTTGCCGTCCCGACCGATAGGGCGGTTAAAGCTTCTCTCTTTCATTCTGTGATCTTAGCCAGTACGAGCACTGTGCGTATTATGCAAATATGCGGAATGTAGGCCGGTAAGCATAACATGACGAATATCCACCATTGCGAATATCCGAGTGCACATTCGCTAAATATTGTGAATCCTCGAATGTCGGATATTCGTTGTATATATTCGAATTTTGAATATTCTACACTTGTAATCACTGCACATACATTGTCCACACGGCATGTCTACATTCCACTTTTTATTTTTTCCCAGTGATCATATTATAACTGTATTTAAAACTGTTAAAACTGTATTTTAACTGTTAACTGTTTTAAAAGATAAAGGGCTGGGGGGACTTTTAAAGTATCCACAAGAATTACAAGTTCCTATTCCTTTTCACAAGTTTTACTCAGATTTGTTACAGTAATTTATATAGATATTTAAAAGACATCACAAAATTTTATGTTTAAAAACAGCAAAATTATAAGAGTCCATCAATAATAGCATCATGCACTGTCTTTTTCCCTTGATGCATTTCATGACCATTCTTCGCTTGCTCGAGTTTCATTAACCCCAATAAAGTGTAGTTCCGAGTAGAATGTATTCACCAATATTTGCAACCCTAAGCCCAACTCGGGCTAGCTCACCTTCTCCTGCCATGCCTGCAATATACTGTAGTGTGGGTGTACAACAGGCTCATCGCAGGACGTACCTCCCTGTTGTCAGTGTTAACACCAAGGAGGTCGGTGGTAGCCACGCCATATGCCTGTGTTTTATTACAGGTATAGGCATCCCCGATATCAGTGATGATGGTAGGAATGTGTGGCATGGGAGAGTTGGCAGGAAATACATATTGATTACATGGAAATTGGTTTGTATTTTTGTACCTCTTTAGGAAGCAGTTTGATTAAGCAATCTGGGCTCCAATTGGGATCCCTCTGGTCTCAATGTGTTAGGGGACGAGGTTTGGTGGTTACTTAGGTGGGAACCTAAGGCCCTTCTTAGGAGATATTTTCTACCGACAAACTGATTGGGTGATGACAATATTTCTTTATTTTCTTACTAATACTTGTGGTCTCATATGGTTGCCATATCTTCCCTTCTTCCTTAGATTCATGTCTTGTCGTGTCGTGTCACTGATTTCCAGAAAAAGCTTTTTTTTTATCTCATAACATGTCAAGATATTCAACAAGACATATCCATCAACCATTGGACAATTAGGGTTGTGGTACAGTTGTATTCATTTTTGTTTATTGACCTAAATTTCAAGAACATTTTTTGCATTGGAACCTGGATGCCTCAAAAATCGCTTTATCCTTTTTCTTTTTTCCATGTTGTGTTGGAATGATCAATCACTTTTTTGTATACAAAAAAATTTGACCACCAGGGGGTTAAAAAACAGCACAGGTTTTGTTTGTAAACATATGTACATTCCATTTCAGTAATGTAAGTATATAACACGTGTGGCAACTTGCATTAGGTAACAGAAAACAAAACAGAATTTATTTATTATCTATGTGTTCTTGTTCTTTAAAGTATGAAGCGAAATACTTGTAATTACTGCATATAAATAGTCCATACAAAGAGTCCACATTCCACTTTTTGTCCTTCCAAAGATCATAATATAAACCAGCAAATTAAGGCTGAGCTGAACTTGTCTGTCACAGGTCATTGTTGGCTAAAAATGATGTGAATGCCTTGTGGGGACTGATCCAGGATGCCCACTACATCAGCTAGTCAAAGACACAAGAGATTAAAATATTTGTGTGATTGAGCTGCACATCATGCTAAATCTCCCAATGAGAAGTGTATTTGAATAGAGCATGGAGGAAGTGGGACACAAAAGACTTCTAATTTAAAGAGAAAGAAGGCTGGAGGAGGCAGGCCAACACTATAGTTGTGTGTGAATTACATTTCTTGAGGCATATTGTAAATATCCCCAGCTGTATTGCTACGATAATCCAGCTCCAGGGGGCCTTAGAGTCATTTTTAAATCTTGCAAGATTAAGGAAACCCTCGGCTTACAAATTGTGAAATGCACACATAGACACAAAGATAGAGAGATAGATAGAGAGATGGATAGAGAGAGAAATACATACATGCATACATAGAAAAAAGTAAACATACTAAATTATACTATGCTAAAAGAATGCTAAATACATAATAATCAAACTATTCCATTTATTTCAAATGAATCATTTTTATTTTATGAATAGGCTATTGTAAATAATAGACTTACAAAAGCATACACTGGCACACACAAGTATGTGTGTATAGCAAATACATAAAATAGAGGCATGTAACAAGATATTTTAGATTACAATATGACAAAAGGAAATTAATTTTGTAAAAAATAAAATTTAAACTAGAACAACGCAAACAAGTGATTTAAAATGTAAACAATAAAGGATGATATACAAATAAAACACTTTATCTGTATTTTAAAAACTGCATTTTTAGATACATTAGTTCCTTAATTTATTAATAAAAAGTAAACAAAGGATAATATGTTGTGGCATTAAACCATAACCAATAGATGAAGAAACAAGAAACATAGATGAACTTTCTGTTGCTCCTAAACAAAGTTTAATGTACTGTATTGTGTAGCTCTGTCTTCCTTAATTAATGATATAACTAATCTTGTTAATTAAATAAACAAGTTCTATTAATAGGACAATTGCTGAAAAAAATATGTGACTAAAAATGATTAATTGGGGGAAAAACTATAATCCTTGCTCAGGGCGGGCTAACATTTGTTAGCACTGAATAAAAGTCTTCAATTTACAATTTGACAAATCGTCTGATGAAACACTTACGGCAATCAGGTGAAGTAGGCCATTAATGCTCCTAAAAAGATGTGTAGGACTGCTTCATCCTGAGGCAATTAAGGTTGTGAAGCAAATGTGTTAACATCTCTAAGGATTTTACTATAATGAAATAGGTGATTGTTCTCCTGACTTCTAACCTTTGTGTTAACCCTTAGTATCACTACACCAGTCAAAACATCCCCTGTTTGTACAGAGCTTATTCTGCCAAGCTTTGAATAGTCAGCAAAAACACACCGGGGGTTTTCATACCTAATTCCTGCATTGTGGCTTGCAATACACACTTACCAAGTAAGATCAGTTATACGGAAGCTCTCTTTGTTATTGTTATAAATTCATTTTCAGTTTATAAATACACTCTAAATTTACTATAAACTAACTATTTTGGTTTCTTTGATATGCTTTTCTGCAACCAACATTATATTTGTATGGTTTATGTGTCTACATTCTTAGGCAAGGCAGTTAATTAATTGATTTATTTAATTAAAATTGATTTAATTGATAATGTGTGAGTAGAGTGCAAACTTTGGCTTTGTTCTCACTGGGCGGACACTGACACTTCCATGTGGCCTTAACAGTGGATTGGCCACTGTTTGCCCCTAGTTTGCGGGCAGCTTGTCCACAGTTCAGGATGTACTCCCAAATTTGTATAGCAAAGAAGCAGAAAAACATCCTTTCTGCATCCTGTTGACTAAAGATGGTTGAATTGTATTTTTTATTCGACTAGTTCAACTAGTTAACTGCAATGCCCTTGGGCATGGTATCATTTCCAAACCTGCTGGATATGTAGAGAAGCGTTGAGACTATGCTACAAAAAAAGTATTGTTCTAAAAAAATGTTCAATTACACATTTTGAGTTCGACTTTGAACTTCATTCATGAAAAACAACATATGCTAGAGCAATACTGTTTTTTTCAAATGTTTCCAAACCCCTTCACTACATCTACAGCCATTTTGGCAATGATAGCATGTTCAGGGCTTTTTTAAACAACTCCCAAAGTTAACTAGTCGAAGAAATACAACCATCTCTACTGCTGACGGGAAGTGTCACCTGCAACCACCTGCATCGCCACATACTCCACCTTGAAAACAAAGTCCAAAGTACTTGAATGAGAGGTGTCCTGTCTGCATCATAAAAAGACACATTGGAAACACTCTCTCATATGGATATTTGGCCAACCTCCATGTCAGAAAATGATTATAGCAGTGTTTGTACAGTGTACGGTTGTACCAAATTATTAGGATATATTTACACGTGCACTTTCCATTCTGCATTCAGCAGAAGCCCAGAATGTGACCAGGCTCTCCTATCTGCAAGCCTTAGGGTAATAATGCCCCCATGAAAAGTCTCAAGTGAATCATGGGAAATCCTAAAAACCACCCGTCGAACGCTGTAAATGAGACCTTAGCTGTGGCCCTGCTTAATAACTTATTAATTACATAGAAATTGCATCTCCCAGTTCAGCAGTTCACTATAAGGTGACATGTTCGTAGAATTTCAACAGTGGCCCATATGTACAATGTGAGGGATGGCCCACATGTAGAGATTAGGTCTCCAAAAAGAATGCAATTGTGAGAAACATACCTACTCACCCATTCCCACAATGATAAGGAAATAAACTATTTTAGAGAAATTACACAAAAAGCATAAAACAATTTAAATATACTATACTACTGCTTTTTACTGAATTATTTATGAGGTTAGTTCTATATAAAAAAAAAACAAGCATTGGTTAGTGAATGGTCTGGATCAATAAAAAGGTTATGATCTTTTCATGGGTCAGTCCATCTATATAAATATTATAAATTGTACCCCTATATTTCTTGCACACTTTTGTCTGTTTGTTTCAGCCCTCTGCATGACTTGTATTTTTCATGTTGTGGATTTGTTGTATATCTCCTTTGATAGAATCTATATTTTGTCAGGTACACTTTTGCAACACATGTTGTAAACTGTAAAGTTGGCCACAAACGTTACAACACCTAATAAGAATATGTAATCTGAATACCTAGCCAATTAGACACAAATTAGACGAGTTGCTTAGGCAGGTGCTAGGTAACTCTAAAAAAAAATTGTACAGAGATGATACAAATGCCATTATCAATAGTTTAGGCTAATAACATACCAATGATTCATTAATTTTGATTAACACTTGGTAAATTACCACCCCAAAACACACACACAGACCACAAGGCATAGAGCAGACAAAAAGAGTGGGCTCACATATTCTCTCTACCTTTGCCTTCCAAGCCTTTTTTTGGGGCTTTGTTTGAGGTCCAAGCTCTAGGCTTGGCGAAATGCCTGGCTTCACTATTAAGAGGAGAACCCACTCACTTTTTGATTTTTAATAAATAAATAAACAACCCATACAGCTTTGGGGGATTCCAAGCATGTTATTTGATGTATTTGTGTATCAACTTGTTACAGAATCACATTTTAATCTAACCTTAGACAAAAGGCTTTCTTTTCTGTGTGAAATCGAAATTTGGATATTCAGCTTTTGGTTTTTGTTTTACGCATTTGTACAAAAATCATTTGGACTAAGTGCCCATTTAAGCAACACTACCCAAAACACAAGTAAAGAGCTAATCTTTGAGAAAGGACACTTAAAACAAGATTGAATGGAGCTTCAAAGGATTTCCACTCACTATTGGTTGCATCTGTTGTATAGGAAATTAGGAGAAATCTCTCTAATTGGATACTGACAGCAAAAACACATCAGAAGTTTTACCTTTTCCCTACTCTATTCAAAATGAATAATTGGCTTCAGATAAACTGTACATTACATTTCAGATACAATAAGTAGCCTATACTTTTTAATTGCAGCTAGTACACAACATGCACAAAAGTGTATATACAATCTAATGGGTTTTCTCACTAGCTGTAGTCACAATGAAATATGGGATTATTGCTGATCACCTGCTAAAGCCAAATGTTCTCAATTCTGTTTGTCCCTGTTTGCTGTGATAATAAGGAAGCTGGTTACCATACTGTGCATTAGCACTTTTCAGCAAAAATAAAGTACTTTTCACAGAGAATCATTCCAGTATTCACTAAAATACAGTAACGATAAGATTCTCATATAAACCTTAAGCGCTCTTGCACAATGTGTGCTAAAATGGGGACTACCACTGTGACCTGGGGACGACAGCCTTTGATGTATTTGTATAATATATATAGATCATGAAATTGATTGGTTAAATTACACAAAAGCATGTTGGGCAATTTTGTGATTGTTCAGCAACAAGATTTTCATCACACTATTTCAAAGTCTTGTGCTCACTTAGTTGCTTTTTCTATTTAATGTGTCCATTTAGCAAGGCCTCTGCTGCCAAGTTCAATTTGAAGCTCCTGCATGTGCTTGCTGGTTGTAGATTGTCTACATCAAAAAGAAGGAATATCAGTGGTGCATTTTCTCCCACTGTGCTTTCTACAATTGATATAGTTAGGCCTCAACTGAGCTCAGCCCCTTCTCAATCAACCACAGAAAAAAAAGATTAATAAGTCTGACAGGAGATTGGCAAGGATTTTGTCTAACCGTTGAGCTTTTCAATTGGTCTGCTTACCCATCATTTTGGTCTAAATAAAACCACCACTTCTAGATGTTCCGTAGAGTTCTTGCCCATAATTCTTTGAAATTTAAGACTACCGGGAGGATTTAAAATCACATAGCATCAGAAAGAACAAAGCAATTTCTGTTATATAGATAAACCTTACAATGATCTGTATTGTTTGATAATTTGGCTCATACTTTGGAATAATAAACACAAGAAAATACATTTAAACAGCAATTCCTTACAATAGACTGTCTCTGCCCAAAGACAAAATAACTGCTTGCTTCTAAAAATTCGACGCCACAGAAGTATTTGTCTTCAAAAATCTTTTTATTAGACTACGAGCTCTTACAGCCTCCAAGCTTTTGAAAAAAGCAATTATATAGCCATTGATTAAAAAATGAACATTCGTTTCAAGCATTTGCAATTTGAAAAGGTTACTTAAAATTAAACTCAATCAAACTTGTATAATATTGTGGTTTATGGATTAAAACATTTCACATTACTGTGGACATTCTAAGAATGAAATATTTTTCAAATGTGAAAAATGATTTTGCCTTAGTATGATTGTGTATAAAATTGGCTCTTTTCTTTCTGTACATATTAATCAGCAGAAATGTTTTGATCAAAACTGTTCCAAAACAATTGCAAATGTTAATGTAATTGATCATAAATTGTATTATTCTAGACAAACACAGACTGCATAACACGTGCCATCCAGGAACTCTCTGACAGACGCTTCACTCAAAAACAAGTATTTTCTTAGAAATTGTACGTTTTGTTCTATGTTTTCTGGACTAATAGATATTTCAGCCATTTGTCCTTGAAATTGTGCCTAAATATGCTTAGGCTTCTTGTTTTTAACTTTTAGAAAGTTAATAATAGTCTGTATAAAGGCAAGGTTTAATATAGAATCCTTGGCAGCGCATGGTCCTCAGCTAGTCCGCTATAAAGGTTTTCCAACTCTTTTTGACTAGAGCATGTTGGGCCATGTTGAAATGGATGGGGAATTCACCAAGCCTTGTTATTATAGTTTCATCAATGTGGGTAAATTTTTTTAAAATTGACTTTTTCAGTCAGCTGAAGATTAATATGTTTCTTTTTTAACAGGATTAACAATAGACAAAAGTAATTGCGAATATTACAGATACATCAGTACATAGTGGTTATTGTGAAAACATGCGAATAGCTGCATTTTGACTGAAGGTCACAAACGCTCCAATTTGCTTATTTGTTGCGAACATTAGATGAAAAATTTGCGATACTTTGCAAATACGAATATTGCCTGTGCTGCTCATCACTAAAGGGGAACTACAGTTCTGCTATAGAGGGAAATTATTATTGTATGTTATGGTACATGTACTCTAACTATACCTGCATTATATGTAAGCAGAGATGGTAGAACTTTTCTAGACTAATTCATTTTGTGAGTTGCTTTCACAGACCTTGAACATACTATCATCACTAAAATTGCTCTAGCACATGTAGGTTGTGCATAAATTAAGTTCAATGTCAAAGACCAAATTTTGACTTGAGAAATTTTAACTAGACTTTGAATTTGAACTAATGCAAAAACTATTTGAGTTAGAGCAATATTTTTTTGGTAGCATACCCTCAACCCTTCTCCAGAATGTTTAGTGATGATACCATGCTCAGGGGTTTTGCAATAAACTCACAAATTTGAACTAGTCGAATTTTCAAAAATGATTTGACCATATATATATCTAAGTAGTTAGGGTACTTAATTCCTTATTCCAGTTGTGTAGTCTCCTCTACATTTAAGAAAAACATAACAAAAAACCTACTAACAGAGAAAAGGATACCGCAGAAACATAAGCAGTAAGTATGTCATCCCCCTATGTAACCCCCCCCCCCCCCCTTAAATGCACCTTGAGCCCTCTTAGGTTATATGTGAGTCAACCATTTTTTCTGTTTGTTGTGTTTTTGGGGGATAAATATAGGGGGTATGTTTAATTATTTTAATATACACCAGAAAAGCTGAAGTGTGCCGAAAATGAAAGTGTTTGGGTTTTTTTGCTATCCGGTTGTAAATCATTCTAAGCGCTCTTAGCATTTACAGTTGCCTATACCATGCAAGAATAGACCTGCAATACATGTGCCTGGTGAAAATGAAAGGAATCTTCCAAAACCTAATAAAGTCAAAGTCCCCCAAAAACCAATGAACAATGCTTACACAGATTGCCATTAGCAATGTAAAATGGGTAAATCCTTAACACAGTTTTCTTGGGCACTATGTTGCTTGGGTTATGCAATCAGACAATTTCTTAGTAAATCCAACAACATTGATTTTCATATTTGCAAAAGGTAAGCAAGGAATGAAGCTAGTCACCGTTTGTCCTGAGCATGATGTTTTTTGTAGGCCTGATGTTCTATTACAGGATATCATCCTTTCCTATTAAGCAATAGTTAAAAAACTAAATGACATAATATGAATTTAAATTTTTTTTGGAAAAGAGAGAGCATCATCATCCAGTGACAAAGATATATAAATATATTGTGAGTCATTTAGTAAATAGTATAGGATATAGATGTGGTGATTTGGCTGCTAATCCCCCTTTCTTATTTCAATAGTATAGGATACCCTGTCTTTCTGCAGAATAAATGTATAAGTTATGATGTATGATACACATGAACCAAATTCACAGTTCACAGTTGGTTCACTAAAATTACAATATGTATGAATGCAAAGGCACAACCTGGAAGTGTGCATTAGGAGGAGCTGAAATGTAACATATTACTGTTAAATACCAGGTTGGAGTTAGAGTGCACTTCTTCTGAGATAACTTATATCAACAAATGATTTACATTAAGTATACACTTCAATGTATCATAGTATATAATATGATAGGAAGTAGACTCTGGCTTAGCATATTTTTACATTATACTCATGGAAGTCAATGTATTTATGGAAAAATATAAATATTTTAACAGTTTCTCCACTTAACCTTCGGGTCACAATCCCCCATGAACTTGCACTTAGTATGTTGTTATATGTGTAAAAAACATTTACACTAAGCTTAAATGTAACGTATCCCTGCTGCTCCTGACCCTTATGCCCATTTCCTTGAATAGCGGGATCCAGACCACAAAAACATATATAGAATTACTCTCTCAGTAGAGGCATGGAACGGAGAAGGCCAAAGGAAATTCAGAGATCTTTGAAGATTGTTACATAGGAGGTATAGCTATCAAATACTGACACTTGAGTTAAACAAAAGTCTTTAAGCTTTAATTAGACATGTATTCATTTTTTAAATTCCTGATTGTCTAAAGGTTCCAGAAACTACAAGCAGTTGTCTCATGATAGACATTGACAAGTCTGGTGATTTCTTAAGGATGAGTTTTGTTAAAAGATTTTAGGGTGACAATTAATTGTGAGGCTTGTACATAAAGATGAAAGAATGCCTCTTGTGAGATATTGAGCTTCTCATTGCCACCTGGGAATATCACATATGTGTAAATGTGCAAAACATCTTGATGATAAATGTAGAAGACTCAGATGACCTTCTTGATAAATACAGGTACTATCATGTATGAATTACCACCCTTATTCACCATAAATGTATAGAAAGTCTATTGTATTACCTAACATGTGTCTGACCACCATACTGTACTAGGTGTAAACAAGTATCTGCCAACAGCCAAAGTTGTTTAATAACCTGAGATAGCTGAAACTGAAAGTGAATACATAAATCAAAAGCTTCTGTAGTAAGCACTATTAATATACAATGTATTAGATTGATGTTATTTATTTGAGTCTCTCGATCAGGGGACAAAATCAGTAGCAGGTTGTCCTATCTCCTCTATAAGCTCCAGAGGCATTCAAAAAGATATCATACTGCAAAGGTACTTTTGGGATTACATGGAAAAGCTAAACAAAAGCTTTCACAGCTTCTTCTTCCCCCACAGTACATATAGATTGTAAGTTCTCAGAGCTTAGGCAGGACAGGGGTTCATTTTTACCAGTGCATTCTGACACTTGGCTGACATCACGCTCAACCAGATAGAATATAAAAGTAAATAACACACACATCTATTTCTGAGAAGCAGAACTGTACTGCTATAGCAAGTAAAGTGAAGTATTCTAATTGCTAAAATCATTTGTTTCTGGGAACTTATCATATATCATAATCATATCATCATATAGTCATAACATATATACAGGGAGTGCAGAATTATTAGGCAAATGAGTATTTTGACCACATCATCC
>CM070035.1:41788595-41802036 GCA_036250615.1 Ptychadena robeensis | reverse complement strand
TCGGACGAAAAATCGGTCGGGAGAATAATCGGAACGTGTATGGGGGGCTTAAGACTGAGATAAACCTTTTTTTTGGTCATGTGACCAAAGATGATTACCACTATCAACGTATACAGTTATGTTAATATGTAAAAGTTGCTATTCATCCTTATAAACTGTTATACCTTTTAAATGAAACTAGTGGTTTTAAAATATTGTAATCATTTTGAGTTTGTGTAGACTTAGAGGCCACTGGAGCGCAAAGCAAACTGTCAGTTCCCACCTTTTAGTTTACATACACAGCATGGGATACAGTATTTGGGCAATCGGGGACATGTTTCCTAACTTTCTGCCAACTCTATCCTGAGGGTCTCTATGAATGTGGCCCATCGTCTTTCACAATTATACATAGTATTACCTGATTTGGTGTGCCAAAAAATGTACTAGAGACCTCCTATGGCGGTGCCCGAAACTACAAAAATATCAGACATCCTAGGATTTATCTCCTCAGTCACACAACTCAACATCCCGGCTGATCATTTTATTTGTGTGCTGGGCATTATCTCCTTGGTTACTAAAGATGTCCACATTGCTACGGCCGTAACTAAGGCTCACAGTCTAATATTCGTTCACTGGGTTCATCCCACAGCTTCAGGAATGGATAGACAGTATGACCTCAGAAATATTATTTATACTTGCAGGGCTGCTCGGGCAGAATTTGAAGGTTTTGGGGGCATGGGTGTCGGCTCTAAGCCGACTTACATTTCTGATTTACATTTTTGATCTCTCCATACACCATTTGAGGGGTATGCTGGTCTGCTACCCCAATGAAAATGTGTATTTTCCTCTATGTGATGACCCAACCTTTGTACATTGACATTGTCCATCCTTTTTACCTTTTTCTAACCCTGTTATTTTGGCAACTGTATATTTGTGTATTTTCTGTATGCGCAAATTGTTTAATAAATTATTTTTTATTAAAACTAACTCTAACTAGTATTCAAATCTATTGTTGGCAGCTTTCTACTCCTTTTATCACTGTTACTGTAAATGGTTTTTACAAATTGGCAAAGGAAAGGATGTCCACCCAATATTATCTGTATTGTACACAACATTACTAACATTACTGTTGTAATACTTGCCTGCATGGCCTCCTAAAGGCTCGATGATCGCTTCAAGGATAGATAAAAAAAAATACTTCTTAAAGTTTTTAAATGAATTGACTTTATTAATTTGTGATTTCATGAATTTGCCTCTATTCTTAAAAGGATCAAAAACATATAAACATATTTAAAGCTTAACAAATGCCTTCTATATATTATGTGCTTACTTAAAAAAATCTACTACTGAGAATGTCTGTATCTAAATGGGAGGGAGTGTTACAGGTGCCAGCCTTTCTATATGCAAATAACCAGAAAAAACATTGATCAAATAGGTTTAGTCAAGGAACATTCACCAATATCATTAGGGGGCTTAACAATTTAAAGTGAACTTATCACCCGCTTTTGGACTTGCTAGAATTTACACTAGAAGTGGCAATAATTGAGAACATTGCAGCAATAAGAAAACTACTCAAATTCAATCAGTAATTTTTAAATATCCTCTTTGCGCCTTGCACCCTATATCTTTGTGAAAATGCATTGCTGTGGCAGGGGTGGAAGTCCATAATCTCTAAGAGCAGTGAAAGCCAGGAAAAGTACCCGGTCACACTGTATATTGAAAAATAATGTCTCTTTTGAAAACCATTATAGGGTGCCCTCAGTGGTCACTTGCAACATTGCACTGTATTAACCCCTGAATGATTAGCAGATAATATGGAATGATTCCAATGCAAAGCAGGTAAGTATATACTGTTGTAGGATTGTTCAGCACACCAAACATCACTATTGTGGTGTCTAAGAGGTAAGTCAAAGTATTTCCATCAGTACCCAGAACTACCATGCATTGTGTTTGCAATATGCGCATGTACAAGTGTGGATTAGCCCAATAAAGTTAATCTGTGGAAAGTACCATGCATTGCGTTCACAATTTGCACATGTGTAAGTCCCGATTTGTACAAGTGCCGATTGAAGGTAATAATGATGGGACATCACAAATTTTCCAATGTATGAATTTATTGTGAATTATAGGTAAACAATTTGCAATATTTTAAAAAAACAATGTTAAATTGTAAGAAGGAGATTAACTTGAACAAATGATGACATGAACAACTGACACATTGTATTAATCCTGCTTATCCTGAAATACCACTACTCCCTCCATTCATAAGTCGATGAAATAATTAAATCTTTACAGATTAGGTACCAGTAGGATAAAACAACTTGGAGCCTGATGATGGTGGGGGTTTGCTACCAGAAAGGTTGTTGGGGGCATAGGGTAGCTACGATCATGCGCGCATGACCGCGGTATGCGTCCAAATGCCAAAAGTAGAAATAGATCTTCCAACATAACATAGAAAACTCCCTAATGAAGAGATAAAAAAAACTAAGGTTTATTGACCGGCCTAGTCAGAATTCTGATTAAATATCAATTAAATATTGTGCAAGCTATAAATAAAGGAAGTTAATGTAAGGAATTACACAAAGTATTGTAACTAAATAAATTGTTTATGGGGTATACATCAAAATATTCTACAAATCAATGTGAGACACTGGTGGTAAATAGCAGATTAAAATATACCAGCTTATTGGGACAAGGCTGTACTGCTTGAATGTTTTGTATTTTACTTATATTGAAAAGGTCAAAACATTTTAGGGGGGGACATACATGTTCATGAGTCTATCCCATTCTAGAAAAAGAGGGATAATTACAGTAGACAATTTGTGGAATAGGGCAAGAAAGATCATATGGAAAACTATTGTGCAATTTTAAGAAAATTGAGATAACATATCTTTTCTGTAATAAAGAACCCTGTTTACAATTGCTTTTCTGTAAATTTATGCTTTTAATAAATTCAGTTGACCAATGGACTGGGAAAACAGAAATGTATTCTGTTGAGTTGGCCAGCTGTTAAAGTTGATGGAGGAGATATAATGTTGTGAGGTTTTATTTTCAGGGGTTAGACTGGGAGTCTTTGTTTCAGTAATTGAGCATCTTAATGAATCAACATACCTGAACTTTAGGGACATTTTGTATGGGAATATTATTTTCTCTTCTAGCATACCTATGGCCCTTTTCTTATAACCTTTGGATAGAAAAGAACAAAGATCGCCTGGCAGGCCTTCTCCACCAACATTGGTGTCTGACATTACTCATTTCGTAATGTATAGGAATAGTAGATTGTTGTACTGTGTTAGCCGTTGATGAATACAGAAATCTTGGAGTTTAAGTAATACCCTTTATTGGCTAACTGAAGTCATTAGAGAAGCAAGCTTTTGTGACATCCTGAAAGCTTGCTTCTCTAATGATTACCACAGACACAATTCCAAATTTGCAAAAACCTTTTGCATACCAAAATGATGTCTGTGAATGTAGAATGGGAATTCAAAGTTTCTGCAGGTGCAAAGGTGTGTGTCAATGCATTTGTTCACGTAGTATATAAAAAACAGTATATACCAGTGGTGGGCAACTGAGTTGATATGGAGGGCCACAAGTGCGGCCCTCAGCATCACTAGAGGGCCGCTCAAACCATTATTAATTTATACTGACTTTTATAAGCAATAATAAGTATAATTACTTTTTTAAATAGCAAATCTTAAATGATACTTCAAGCATTAGGGAACACTGTAGTGTGGTAATGCCCATTTTGTGTCATATATATCATCAAATGGTTTATGACTCATAGATATTATCAAAGCCTTTGATGATATATATGGGGCACATAACTTTTGATTCAAAGGTTATGTGCCCCTATTTGGAGTTATGTGCCACAATATATATATATTATACAATCATACCCCATTCATTGAGATAGTGGGAGCATAGGCACTCACCTGTCCGCCAATTCCCCGCAAACACGTCTTTGCCCGGGATATTCTTACAGCAAAAAGAGGAGGGGAGGCAAGTGATTTGCTCAGGCACTTGCCCATTCTTGCCAGGACAGTGGGGGATTGGTCGACAGGTGAGTTCCTATACCCTCTGCATTAACAGTTAACGGTTTCAGGGGCAGCAAGTCGAGGATCGAGAAAGCCCACCAAAGAACGCCCAAAGGGCCGCAGGTTGGGCACCGGGGGTAAATACGCTGCAAATTTCCTAATATTTCCCCTTTTACTAAAATAGGAAAGTCCCCAAAAATGATTTTCTAGTAAAATGCTAGAATAAAATACAATAATTATAGTTCAAGTAATGAATTATAGTTTATGTAAACCTCTCCTTTAACACTAAAGTTAAAAATAATTTTTAGCATAATTTTTTATTAATTCATTAATAGCATCATTAGCATTAACAAAATACTTAATAAACCAATCAATGAGACTGTATGTTTACTTTTCATGTTTTCCTTTCCATAAATTATGTTTCACTTGAGTGTGACTTTGAACTTTTTGGAAATGGATGATTACTCCAAGAAAGAGTTAATTCCCTAGTGGAAGCCCCTCCCTCCTTGAACGACACCTTTTTTTTAAGCCCCGCCTATTCAATCACCACTCTCCACAAATTTGTAATGTCACATAAGTATGATATAACATTCAAGATAGTACAAAATGGTGAATAGAATTTAATAATGTATATACAGATTTTTTATATACAGAATACCGATTTTTGTTGGAAATTTATTTTATTTTATTGGAAGATTTGTTGGAATTTATGTTTAATCTCTTCATCAAAAAAAGTTTTACTCCTTAAAATATTAATTAATTAGATAGCTGTTCAAACAGAAATTTTATTCCAAAGCCATTCTCTACATTTGAAGGCTTTGCCAAAAGCAATCTTTATGAAATGTAGACATCTTTAATAAGCGGAAATTGGCAGTAAATTGTACATTGGATGTGAACACACCTTCCAGCACTCTTTCCCTGCAGATATAAAGATGTCACATTACAAGCTCTGACCTCTGCAAGGATCATAGGATCACTCTCTACCTCCAGACGGACTCTTCATCGAACTATGTCACTAGGAAGCACACAGCAAATCTGGCGCCTATGGTGGGAATTGAAAGTAGAACTACTTGAAATAAGTTGCTAAACAATTATGCTGGGTTTTTTTTTTAGGGCGAGTTAAAAAAAATGACTTGCCATTTTCATTTTATCATCCTTTCCAGGCATGTACAATGCTGCCTGTCTGTTTCAGATAGGATGTTGGGACAGCGCCTCCCTTGAAATTGAACAGAGCCCTGAATAAAGAGCGAGGTACTTTGTAGTCTACATAGTCCATCTTTAATTCAGAAACGCATCTATACTCCCGGGAGCTCTGCCTTTGATCTCTTTGATTTTTACACCAGATCTGTTATGGGCTAAAATTCCTAGGTTTTCCATAGAAACATCTCCATTCCTTAGGGATATTGATGTTTTCTTCTTCCTAGGGGTTATGATATGGTAAATCAGATTCAGAAAGGCCTGGACAATGCCAGCATTCATTCTGTGTTTTTTTGTAACCTTCTTTTTCTCCAATGAATCAAAATATTGTTTATTCTGCTGCTCCCAACGCCAGTCACTTCAGCTGCCAGTGTTTAAACTTTGTAGCAGCAGCAGGTTGCGTTACCATGGCAACCTACTGTATGGAGCGAGCCTCTAAGACAATGTCTAGGGAGGATGGGTATAGTGAGTTTTTCGCCTTTCTGTGCAGCCACTTCCGATGGAGCAAGCTTTCTCCTCCGGGTAGTCATCTTGTCACTAGAACAATGTATATCTTTGCCTGCCAATTTTTCTTTACCCTTATTTTCCTTTGATCTATAAAAAATCAAAAGAACAAAGTCAGGAGAGAAAAGACTTTTTTTGCACATAGAAGCCTTTTTATTTTGTCAAATTAACTGAATAAACTCAAAAATGATACAGTTTGATAATTAATGACCCTTTCCACTAGTTAAGTCTGCTCTTATGACAAATGTTTTGTTCTCAGACTTTTCAGATTTGAATTGCAAATGCAAAAGAGACTTTTTTTTCTTAAAGAAAAAAAAACCTAAATTGAAAAAGTTTTATTTTCATAAATAATTGACATATGGGATTGTGTATAATTTAATTAGTGGGTTTCAGCCTGTCTAATTTGTGTCCTGTGTGTATTTTTGTTATTGTAATTAGTTTATCCTATAGAATAATTATAAGCTTGCCGTAAAACCGTTCATTAAGGATTTGGGGGTTGTTATTTTTTTTCTTTTTTTGCAATAAACATGGGACAAGTGTGGGAGAAGCTGGAAAGTAAAGTAACAATTAACACATTAAGTTAAGTTGGCCAGTCATTAAGTATTTATTAGAACAAGTAAAAAGTGTCATTGTCACAAAGTCAACCCACCCAATCATTCCTAGAAAAACAAAAATAATAAAATGGATTTCAAGCCTTTCCCTTTGGTGGGGTTTGGTGAAAGTGTCTCCATAAATAATTGTCTAGAAGAACAATTGGGTGAAGGATTACTAATTCAAAGAGCTATTTAAAATGTCCTGGTTGTAAGGGGGGGAGTCCGTGCTTTTGATCAAGAGAAACAAACAGAATGAAAATGCATGACTATACAAGCAGATTTTATAGAGTTACAAGATTATATAAGGTGGATACACATCTGTAATTAAGTACTAAGACTAGTGACACTAGTGAAATTTTCATAGATTGATTACATGTAAAAAGGTAGTATGACACAAACTGAAGTTTTCAGTTGAATTAAGTAAGGTAAATGGCTATTGCAGCATAATAGTAAAATATGATTTTTTTCTATAAAAAATGGCATGTGAAAGGGGGGGGGAGAAGGAAAAGAGCATGTGAAAAAGAGAGGTAGAACGTCTAGCAAACCGAAAGTAGAGAGACAATTGGTGGAATAAAGAGGGGGGTGTGGTGGTTTGGGGCGTGTGTGGGGGGGTGGGGTAGCACTGAAATACAGAAAATTGAAGGGATGGTTGAAAGAGGGTTCGACATGTAGATTAGGAATTTCAGAAGGGAAGAGAGAGTTTTGGAGTCCGAAGGTTTGGGAGAGAGAAGCGTAGTAGGGGAATAGAAAGTGAGAGAGATGAGTAGGAGGAGAGTAGAGACAGGAGTAGGTAGAAGAGAGAAGAGACAGTGAGTAGTAGGTAGAAAGATGGGTGTGAGAGAGAAGAGCGAGCGCGTTAATGAGAGAGGATAGGTGAGAGAGGGGGTATGTGAGACAGAAAAAGATAGAGAAGAAAGTGAGAGAGAGGGTTAGGTGAGACCGAAGAGATGAGAGAGGAGTAAGGTGAGAGACGTAGTCGGTACGAGAGAAGAGAGAGAGGAGCAGTGAGGAGAGGAGTTTTAAGAGAGAGAGATAACTCTGAGTATGAGATAACGGGTAATTTGCGAAATAAGAGATAGAGGAACGTTGGGGGGGGAGGGGAGAGCGGGAGGGGGGTGAACGAGGAGTGGGGGACCAAAAAAGAGGGAAGGGATACCTAGTGTAGGTGGAGAGGAAGAAATCAGGAGGTTGTGGCATTGGTGATCGGGTGGAAGGCAGGGAAAGAGAGGGAGAGCGCGGGGATTTGCTGGAGTGGCGTATGTGGAGTGGATGGTTGGGATAGTGGAGTGTAAGCGAGAGGTGGGAGACGAAGGAGGAGTTGATAGGGTAGGTGGGTGTATGCTAAGGAGGTGATGTGGGTTGAAGTGAAAGGAAGGGGTGGGGGTGATTAGTCGGACAGGGTAGGGCTGATAGATCTGCTTTCTTTTGCTACTCTCGGTTCTTCTTCTTCTCTCTTCTCTCCCTGAGTCCTTTTGCTTCTCCTCATCCCATCAGTTCTTCTTCCCTTTCCTCTCTCTTATTCTTTTTCTCCGCTGTTTTTCTTTTCTCTCTCCTCTCATCTCCTTTTTGTGACGAGGAGTAGGTGAAAGGGGTAGTGAGACAGAAAGAGAAAGAAGAAAGTAGGAGAGAGAGGGTATGTGAGACCCGAGAAGAGAGAGGAGTAGGTGAGGAACGTTAGGTATGAGAAAGAGGAGGGAGCAGGGTGAGAAAGAGGAGTAGTAAGAGAGAAGAGCTAGGGCCATATGAGAGAGGGGGAAGTGGGCGAAAAGAAGAGAGAGAGATTAGGGGAGGAGAAGAGTGAGAGATGATAGAGGAGGAGAGAACAGGAGAAAGGGAGAGGGAGAAGAGACAGAAAGGAAGGGAAAATTAGTAGTACGAGAGAGAGAGAGAGGAGCAGGTGAAGAAGGAGTAGGTAAGAGAGAAGAGAAGATATGTGAGAGAGAGTGCAGGGACAGAAGAACAGAGGGTAGGTTAGAGAGAAGAGACAGAGGCGTAGGTCAGAGAGAGGAGTATTGAGACAGAAGAGATAGAAGGTAGTAAGAGAGAGGAGTAGTAAAAAGTAGGTGAGCAGAAAGATAGAAGGTAGGTAAGAGATGAGTAGGTAAAGAGAAGAGAAGAAAGTAGGGAGAGAGGAGTAAGGAGAGAAGAGAGGAGAAGAGAGGGGTGTAGAAGAGAAGAGAGAGAGGAGTACGTAGAGCGAAGAGAAGAGAAAGGTAAGAGAGAAGAGAGGGATAGGTGAGACCAAAGAGAGAGGAAGTAGTGAAACGAGGAGTAGGTTGAGAGAAGAGAGCGAGAAGTAGGTAGAGCGAGGAGTAGAGAGGAACGAGAGAAGAGAGGAGTGGATGGTGAGTGAGGAGCAGATAAGAAAAGGAAGAGCAGGTGTAGGGGCAGAGAAGAGAAGAAGAGTTAGGAGAGAAGCAGTCATAAAAAGAACAGAGAAGAGACAGAGATTAGGGGAGAGAGAGAAGAAAGAGCTAGTAGGAGGGAGACGGCCAGATAGAGAAAAGAGAAGAGAAGAAGAGTAGGGGAGAGAGAAGAGAGAGAGAAAAAAAAGAGGAGTAATGAAAAAATAGAAGAGAGAGAGGCGTTGGAAGAGAGAGAAGAGTATGTGAGAGAGAGAGCAGAGAAAGAAAAAGAGAAGAGAAGGAGAGTAGGGGTAGAGAGAGATAAAACAGTAGTGAGGAGAGAAGTAGTGAAGAAGAAAGAAGAGAGAGAGGAGCGGTGAGAGAGAGTTGCAGGAGAAAAAGAGAAGAAGCAGAAATAGGTAAGAGATAGGAGAGGTTAAAGAGAGGGAAGGGAGCAAAGAGAGAAAGAGTGGGTAAGAGAAGGGTGGGGGAGAGAGAAACAGATGAGAGAAAAGAGAAGAAGAGTGTAGATTATATGATCACGAATATCCAGATTTCCGAATATAAGCGCGAATATCGCAATTCGGACATTCGCGAAGATGGTGAATATATTGCCGAATATTCGCAATTCCGGATATTCTGTATTTTTTTCCATTAACAACACACTATCAATGCAAGTGGACAAATGGGAAGGCTGTCACAAAGCTAGCCACTCCCTGCGACCATCAACAGTTTTAAAAATCCAATATTGGGGTGATGCGAATATTCGGAATATTGCGAAAATCGGCACTTTAAAAATTCGCGAAAATCACTTAGATGGCGTCAAAATTCTCAATTTTTTAACACGCCCCTCAATGCAAGTAAACATATATTCGCGAATATATAAAATTCCGCGATATTCACACATAAAACTGCCGGATATTCGCAAATAAGAAAATATTGCCGAATTGCGAATACTTTCCGAATGTTTCCGAATGTTTTCTTCCCAAAAATCGCGGCATGCCGTTGATACGAATGTTGCCTAGCGCTCATCACTAGAGTAGATGAGAGAGAGTCGATGAGAGAGGAGAGATAAGATCGGGGGAAAGATAAAGAAGTAGGTGAGAGAGAGGAGTAGCATGACAGAAAGAGGGAGATAGTAGGGAGTGAGATAGAGTGAGAGAGAGAGTTTCAGATGAGATGAGAAAGAGAAGAAGAGGAGTAGGTATAGAAGAGATTGGTTGCTACGCTTCGCCCTCTCTAATTCGTGGCGACGACGATGATTAATGGGGCCGCTTCTTCCTTTGCGCTCATCTTCTCTTCGTTAACATAGAATATAGAGATCCTTAGGTGGTGATCTTCGCCAAGCAGCCCGAGGAGAATAGGATAGATAGAGAAGATAGCGTAGGTTTTTTTTAGACCAGACGCGGAGTAGATGACACACACCGATACGAGCAAAGCGAAATAGGTACGAGATCTGAGTCATTTTCTCATCGTCGGTATCGTGTGACCATAATAGCTCTCCTTAATGGTTAAGAGAGAGGAGTAGGGGGAAAGAGAAAGCAGATGAAGAAAGGGAGAGGAGTAGAGAGAAAGAGTAGGGGGAGAGAGAGGAACAGAGAGAAGTAGGTGAGAGAGAGGATAAGGGAGAGAGGATAGGTGAGGAAGGAGTAGGTTAGAGAGCGGATGAGACAGAAGAGAGAGAAATGGGTAGAGAGAGAGTAGGGGGAAAGAGAGAAGCCGATGAGAGAAACGAGAAGAGAGCGAGTAGGGAAGAGAAGATAGGGTGAGAGAGAGAGACAGAGAGAAGTAGGTGAGAGAGAGAAGTAGTGGGGGAGAGGAGTAGGTGGAGAGAGAGGAGTAAGAGGTAAAGAGAAGCGAGAATGAGTAGGGGGAAGAGAAAGAGACCGGAGAAGAGGAGCAGAGAGAAGAGAGAGTAGGTGAGAGAGAGGAGTAGATGAAGAAAGAGAAGTCGAGAGAGAGGAGGGGGGATAAACGACGGGGAGATAGAGAGGGATACATGGAGGGTATGAAAGACAGAAAAGTGAGGGGGGTGTAAAGAGAGTAGAAGAGTGTGAGGAGGGAGATGTGAGACAGGGGAGAGCCTATATGTAACAGCCTGTGAGATCCCATGGCACTGGTAGGCTCTCTACATCTACACAAAAGTCATTCATTGACTGTTGTGATCCTATTTTTAGGGGATGAGCTCTGCCATGGTGGATGAGTCTGTCTGGATCATTGCCTTTTTCTTGGTCCATAGTGAGCATGTTGTTACCATGGAAACCGTCACTACAGTACAAATGGAGGAGGATGTGTCTGCCCCTTACACTCCATCTCTGCACACACTTCTAGGAGCGGATTGAGCCATAACAAGAATCCCAACCTTTTTTTCACCAAATTTGCATCGTTCGTTTAGTCTGAACTTGCTGAGCCTTTCAGCCCCCAAAATAAAGTTTACAAGGCTCTTCCATGTCAGTAGAGTATATAGACAGGAAGAATCAGCTGCTCCATAACCGTGTGTTGATAATGATATCAGAGCTTTCCTGAACATTGCCGAGACGGATGGGAACTACAAACCACAATGATCCATACAAACCACAATGTGTCACCGCAAGTGAATGAATAAAATCCCCAAAATATAACGACGTGATGTAATCTCTAGGCTGAGTTCCCATAGGCAGAACAGACAGCACCCTACACTAAATCATTATCAGGGGAATGTGACAGCATACAATGACTGACTGCTATCGGGTTCTGCAGTTATATGATATTTTATGTATATGTTCCACAACTTTATTATGAATAAAGTTCAATACTAAATACTGGAAAAATGATGACATACATATTAACTTAAAAGTGCAATACAAAAGTCTCTTCACTACTTATTGCATCCCATTTAATTAATCTGTAACTGACCTGTACATGAGCATTAATTATAATAATGTTGTTCCTAAAAATAACATTAGCCTATTCACACTACTAAAATACCCAAATAAATTGGGGAGGGGGAGGAGGAATTAAGATCAACTAACATGTTACATTACCTTTTGGTTTGGTGTACAGAATTTTTCTTTAACTAAGTACATTTGTTAAATTAGAGTAATTATTTTATTTACTATTTATTTGCACATGATTGAGCTCAGATAGCTCAAATGATGACTTGGCTTAGAAGACTTTTTCTGCATTGCTAGTTCTCCTTCATCTAACATAATTGTATGTGAGATTGGAATGGGACTGATTGTGAGTCCAGCCAGTACTGGGTCAGTAACATGAGGTGTGGGGCTGCAGGACATAGACAGGAGAGATTGTGACCCCAAAAAAGAGGGATCAGGAAACACAATATCTGGAGTTGCACAGTGATAAACTTGCACTTTGCAGTGTTTTGTATACATGTGTGTTAATTTGTCAAAGCGTGTCTTTGAAGCAATGCGGAGTTTACTGGTCCCCCCACGATCCAGCACACTGGCCCTTTCTTCCAGTGACCCCACAACACACTCACATGAGTCCTTTGAACATCCCTGACTGCAGCATCGGGTGCTGGGCACTCAGAGGGAAAGGAAATGTGTTCTCTGTGCTGATCAAATTCAAACATCCTTCCAAGCAGGGGGAGGTGAGAAGTGCACATTTGTAGTATTAAGAAGCATGTGCATTGCAATATTAGGCGACCACATAGGCATGACTTCCTAGTGCTGTCTCTACATACCAAAGAAGTAATGCAACCCTTGGTAAAAAAAAAATAGATTCTTTTTAAATGAATAAAATTTTCTTAGAATGTAATGTTCACAAACTCTTTTTACTCTGCCCCCATACCAGCCCGGTGCCCACCACAATGACATACAAAATACTGCACTATGCCCACAGAAAAAAAAATACAGAGCAATACTAATTAGTGCACCGTGGCCACAGCAAATGTACAATGCACTGTGCCCATCGAAATGGTAGAATGGCATACAAAATACTGCCCTATGCCCACAGAACAAAAGTACAGAGACATACAAATTACTGCGCCGTGCCCACTGCACATTTTCAATGCCATGCAAGGTAATGCACCGTGGTAATGCATGCAATTCCATATTGTAGTTTGCCCACATTAAATGTACGGAGCCATACAAAAGACAGATCTGTGCCCACAAAAAACGTACAGAGCCATACAAAATATTACACTGTAAGCACAGCAAACGTACAATGCCAGGCTAGGCAATGCACTGTGCCCACAGATCAGGTACAATGGCATGCAAATATTGCACTGTGCCCACAGAAGAGGTACGATGCCTAGAAAAATACTGCACTATGCCCACAGAAAAGGTCCCCATTTGTAGATAGTGTTCGTTATCCGTGGGCACAGTATGGATATTTTGTTAAATGCACTTCACCATCACAAAATGTATAATGCCATACAACAATAAAGCACTGTGCCGATGAAATTGTACAATGCACTTTGCCCACAGGTCCTTGCCCTGCACAATATCGAGGTGTGCCCAGAGAACATGTACAGTGCCTTAGAAAAAGATGAACTGTGCCCACAAAATACTAGAATAGCATACAAATGATTGCATGACATCCAGTACACTGCCTTCTATAGTGTTCATATACTATATTAGTATACACAACATACAAATATTGTGCAGTTATTATAATATATATGCCCAGTCATAGTTGCGGTACCTTACACAGTGACTTCGTTTACTATACAAATATTTACATACAAAGTAATACATTCTGGCTACACAGTGCTGTGCAATCTTCCTGTAGAAACTGTACCGTACCATACATACCTGCAATAGCATATCCTGCCATAGCATATACACCA
>CM070035.1:41745113-41772388 GCA_036250615.1 Ptychadena robeensis | reverse complement strand
TTGCAGCTCTGAAATATGGCCAAACTGGTGGCAAGTGGCATCTTGGCAGCAGCACGCTTGGCTTTTCTCAGTTCATGGGCAGTTATTTTGCGTCTTTGTTGTTCCACACGTTTCTTGCGACCCTGTTGACTATTTTGAATGAAACGCTTGATTGTTCGATGATCACGCTTCAGAAGCTTTGCAATTTTAAGAGTGCTGCATCCCTCTGCACGATATCTCATTATTTTTGACTTTTCTAAGCCTGTCAAGTCCTTCTTTTGACCCATTTTGCCAAAGGAAAATTTGCCTAATAATTATGCACACCTAATATAGGGTGTTGATGTCATTAGACCACACCTCTTCTCATTACAGAGATGCACATCACCTAATATGCTTAATTGGTAGTAGGCTTTCAAGCCTATACAGCTTGGAGTAAGACAACATGCATAAAGAGGATGATGTGGTCAAAATACTCATTTGCCTAATAATTCTGCACTCCCACTTTGACTGGTATGTATGGTGCTTTCTCTTGGTGTTCAGGTATGACTATGATTTCTCTTGGTCTACAGATATATCTGTGCCTTCACTTGCATCTACATGTATGTATGGCCCTTTTCTTCTACAAGCATCTTTGTGTCTTTACTTGGGCCTATATATATCTTTTACTTAGGCCAGGTAAATCTTTGCCTCCTCTTGTGGCTATATGTATGCCTGTGGCTTTCCTTAGATCTACACACATTTGTGCCTTCTCTACAGGTATGTCTGTGCCTTTCATGGGTCTACAGGTATGTCTGTGGCTTTCCTTTGTCTACATGAATGTGTGTTCCTCAAAGTATCATTTAGATATCACCATATCAATCAGCACAGAATATGATAGTATGTGATAGTGAAAAAGTTATATTTGTTTCAGTGATTAGCAACTGAAACACACTAGCTCAGTGGCATAGGGACCTGTTCTTTATTTTATTCTTTTCATTCATCTTAAAAACAATAACATACAAACCTTACTCACCCAAACTTTTCAAGGAGATGCAAAGTGTTTTCTTTAGTTCCTTTGGGCTCACCTCACATTAGAGCTTAGGGCTATGTTTCCACGGCTTTAAGGGATGTGCTGGAGAAGTGTGAGGTTTGGATGCGTCAAAAACCCATACCCAATGTGTTTATGATGTACCCAATGCAATCTCTATGGGTGCCTTAACACACCCATACCTGCATTGGGTTGAATTTAGTTAAAGTCAGGGCTATGCAACCCAATGCAGGCAATCAATGCATGTGTGTACTAGTCCATTTATTTAAAATGGATGCGTCAATAAAATTGGCACCATGGAAATATAGCCTAACATGCCTATGTAAAAGTCACAGATTAGGACCTGGTGTACAGTAAAATGTTTAGACTCTTAAAAAAATATGGAAAGACCATTAAAGTCTTCTTGACCAAAAACAATATCAATGATGATAATGGGTGAGCTCCTACTGTTGGCTCTTTTGTCTTATAAAGAATTAGGGGAATCCTTCAAAAAATAAGAAATGATTTATAGCTAATGGTTAACACATTATGTGGATTGGAGCTATACCCCAGAGTATATATTCCCAGTAAGATTGTGTATAGTCACTCTGAATTGAGAAAGCCAGTCGGATGACTAGCAAAACGTGTTCAAGACACAAAACACAGCAAATCAAATTGATTTGAATTTAACACTACAGATATACAATGACCTGGATGAATGAGAACCTTCACAGACATATAAAAGGATTGACAGCAAGAATTACTGACCAGTACATAATTAAAAAAATGAAATGATTTTAAGCCATTGGCTCCACTGTATTCATTCCTCTGTTTAGAAATGGGAACATGAAAGAATTGAAGATATATGGCTTGTTTCTTTTGTTTCTTCTATTAAGTTCTCTTCAGTCAAAATATATATTACATTGATAGACTTGGAGACACATGCATAACATGCCTTACTGACTATCAGCTTTACAGGCAAAACTATTTCATTCATGCAAATCCCCAGTGAGGTGGAACAAGTAAATGATCTGGCAAATATTGAATAACTTAGGAATGAGATGAAATATTTTGTCTCATAAGTGCGCTGAATAAAACACTCTTTAATAATACAAAGTTTCTGTGTTTTGTGAACAATGTCATGCTATTTTACATAGTTGTGTGGGAAACTGTTTTTATTTTGTTATGTATTGCCCAAGAATTACTTAATAGAATACATCTGCTATGGTTATATAATCTAGAACATTTGGGCCTGATTTACTTATTCACTGCAGAACATTTCCATGTTTGCTTACTATCTATAGGACACTCATTTTCTAATAAATCTGTGTGGCTATTTATGGGGAAGAATATACTGGGAAAGGCAATTAATAATTATCTAAAGCTGGCCATAGACATCTCAATTTCCCCAAGATCGTTTTTTTAAACAATCGTGGCATGTGATTCAGTCTTCCATTATAAGTCATACAAAAAAAAAAAGTGCACAATTTTCGGGATCCGAGGAATTGCTGATTTATCACTGATCGTTGGGTGACGTAACTAGAGATCGGCTACACAAAAAATAGCGCTCGGATATGATGGAAGTGGGATATGGCCTCCATGGGTCTATCAATAGAATTGATCGCAAGTCTCTCACAACATCCTTCGATTTGACAAAAAATTTCAGACATGTCCGATCCCTGCACAATAGATTTTTCATGCACGGCGATCGAATCGTATGAAAATTCGAAACGTCTATGGCCAGCTTAACATATATGTACAGTATATATATATATATATATATATATATATATATATATATATATATATATATATGTATGAATGACACAATCCTAAATATATCAAATTTTTCATATTCACATATGTAATCATTAGAAATAATCATAGTATAATGATAGAAAGGTTGTAGCAACAGAGCAACAGAATACTAGATGCAGTATGGAAGAAGGCTTTGATTTAACATATATATTCTGTAAGGAATTTTTTAAATAATATTTAGTTTTTTAAATGAAATTTGTATAGGAAGTTTGTATACACACATGATGTATAATATTAAAAATTGAAAATATATAAAAAAATTGAAAATGAAAAAAGAAGCTTAACGTTTTCCACATATGTATATAACAACATCTTGGATATGTAAGTATATTGTACCCTGCTTTTTGTATACTTATACACAGGATAGAGAATCCCAAATCAGTAATTTTGTATAAAGTAATGCAAATCTTTATACGGTATATTAAAAAAAATTATTTTGTATAATGATCATGCATGCAAGAAAATGTAAATTACTGTGAGATTTATTAATTTACATATTTTTTGTTTAACACATTTCTAAGCCTTGAAATTTTGGAGCTGGAGCTTGTTTTATTCCAAGGGATGAGCCACTCTTGGGGACTTTCCATGTCCCCTTTAATCCATCTGTGAGGGGAGACCTTCGTGTTATCACCTGTTGCACATTGACACATTGATTCTGCATCTTATCTAAAATAAATTTTTTACTGTTGGTAACTTATATTTTCTTTCTAGTAGGTTCTCCCTGAGGAAGCTCTGGTAGGGTGAAACATGTTGGAGGAAGAATAACCATAAGTACTTAGCTTTTAAACATTTGACACATACATATGCAGTGATCATATATCAATGTGGTATTTATGTGAGAAGCTTTGGTACTTTGTTAATTATGTGTATTTACTATGTGTGGAAATAATCGTATAATATTATATGTGGGTCCGCTATGTACAATAAGGACCTTTTAATTTTATATTATTTTATTATTATTATTTTATTTTATTAATTGGGCTGCATACAATTGATATTGTTGTCACCACAAAAACTCCTGTTAGTTTTTTTGGCAAGGGAATCGCTCTGTAAACACTTGTTGGAGTATATTTTTTAAATGCTTAAGTCCACCAATCAGGTGGATGTTTTCTGGTGGAGGACCAGTCACCCAATACTACACCTGGTTCCCTTTCTCTGACATTGTCACGCCAGTCCATCTTGCTTGAGAGTTTCTACTAGGGCTGGTTGATTTTTTTTTTTTAACTTCAAATTAACTCCAAAATGAACTAGTCCAAGCTTGAAACTGTCCTTTAATATCCATCTCATGCTGGAAGTTATACAAAATCATAAAAAAGGAGCCAGTTTCACTGGTGGAACACTCACATGAACATGAATTAAGGTTAGTGAAATGCATTTACCTCTTTTTTTCTGGTGTGTTTTGGCATCTAGGAAAGATAGATAAATGAAGGTTAGTTCTTCAGAACCTGCTACTGATGACTAAAAAGGTGCCTGGGGCAAAATATTGACTACACAAAATGTTATATACAAAAAATCTGTCATGATTGGATTGTGAGGTGTTAAGGATAGAAGATGAAATCTTGAATAAACTTTGAGGGTCATTATTGTCTGAAATTCTGTGTCTCACGGTGATAAACTAAAGCCTGCCATACTCGCACCGAGCGGCGGTCGACTTTGCCGCCGACCGATGGGCCTGTCCCCCCACAGCTCGGCCAGCCAGAGAATGGACATGTCCGATATTCTCTGACCGATGCCGGCCTATGCAGTTAACTTCAATAAAGACCGGCATCTTCATTGAAGCTAACGGTCGGCACACAAAGGGTGCCGGCCAATGCTGTCAGCTCGGGATAGCAGCATGATGATGTCATCACGCTGCTTTCCAGAGCTAATCGGACCTGCTCTCTCGACCCCCAATCTGTACGTGTGTGGGGGCCTTTAGATTTGTCTGCATTGTCAGACAAAAAATACAGACAGATGCATTTGGCATCTGTCAATATCTGCCAATATGATTTTGTGCAGGAAGTTTCTATAGTAAGACAGTAGGAGACAAATACAAGTTCTACACAGCAAACACACTAAAGCTGGACATACAAGTTTTGACTTAACGCAGTGCAGTCTCCCGCTTATACCGTACTGGTAAACAAAACAGAGACCCATGCCATTTGCCTTGATTGCCCTCCCGTTACCCCCTTCCTCTTTGCATGTAAGATCCCAGAGTGCTAATGTCTGCAATTGCATGCCGGTCAACGGCATGGACCCTCTCTCCACTTCGTTGGCGTTATTGATGGAACATGGAAGAATCAGCAAGATCAACCACATACTAACAAACTTACCTCTAATTACATTTGCACTATAACTACAACACTAACTACATTCCTTGTTACCTAAATCAATCAATTGATGTTACAATGACACTCAATAATTCAATTGCACAAACCAATCTAATCGAACAAAGATCAAGCAAAAGTTGATGTGTGTATGGCCACCTTTAGTGCTTTGTCTGCATAAGAACTTGTTGTGGTCTTCACAGTCTGTTAAATGAGGACTGCTGTTCTTGTAAAATTACTAAAAACAGCAATATTAGCAATATGCACATCACTTGTATTTATTATCTAAAAATGTAGCAAATTTTATTTGTTACCAAATAGTTTATATAGAACGGCAGTTCCTTTGGTCTTATGTTGAATTATGGAATTGATATATTCAAATCCTGCCAAAGACATTGAGCACGAAGTATTCAGTTCAGCAGTTAAATACCTACATGCGTAATTAAATTTTAAATACATGGCAAGTGTGACATTCTAAAATAGGAAATGATTAGTTATGCAGCATATATCTGACCATGTTTAAAGGCTACATGCTGCATTGAAGTTTAACGGCTGAATACCGTTTTATTGCGTGGGATTAGTAATCTTAGACGTCCTTTCCTTGGCTGCTCTACAGGTTGTGTCTGGCAGATTGTGGAAAACACGAGAATCCAACATAAAATGGTGAAATGAAGGCACGCACTTTGTAGCAACGTATGATACAAAATCTGATGTCTGGTGACAAAGTCTTGAAATGTTGAATAAGTAGCAGAAAGTTACGTTTGCCAAATTTGCTAAATTTGATTCAACATTTGAAGAAGTCCTCTTTGTGGTCTACTTATCTGTATTCAAGTTCAATCAAATCCTCAGTTTGGTCCAGAATACAGAAACACAAGTATTTTATTTGGAGCTTGACTGGATTATTTTTAAATGCAGAACAGCCTAGAGTAAAATGACTCCTGAAGTAAACATGGAGGTGGATCTTAGTGTTATGTGTATGATTTGATTGGATGGAGGAGGCTCAGGTTAATTAAATTTTATTCCCATATGCCACTCTTCAAATGTGCTACAGAATATCATGATATTTCTTCAAAATAGGCATTCAGTAAAAGTTGGCATTCAGTAAAAGGCCTGGAGGGGAAGAGTCGGATGCTGTATTAGATATTTCACATTTAGATTTTAGAGTTATTACAGAATTTCCCTAACTCTGAACCCAGAGATATGTTACAGTACCTAGAGTACATATTATAAACAAGGTAGGTTCCAAGTTGAGATAGTGCTGACTACTGAGAGGAGAAGTGAACTCAAATCCCAGGACTAGCTATCAGTTAGATATTCTCACATGCAACACCCAAGCCTGTTGGAGAGGTTTATTCACTCACATATCCAGTAGTGCTTGCGGTACCTCAGACCTCCAGCAAGTCCTGTTTACCACTTGAGCCTCCATGTAATCAGTTGAGGACTGAGTCTAGTTTTTAGGAATAGAATATGATAGAGCTTTAGGTGGTAAAGACTTGTAAGAGCCCTCAGAGCTCAGCATCATCAGGCCTTTAGACTGGCCTGGATTAAACCCAGACAGAATAACAATATTATTAACCCATTCAGTGTCATTCCAACAAAACTCTTGAACCAACAAAGTCCTGAAATTACATTATCAGGGAGTCTTTGCTTCTAACCCATACCCTTAAATATGAGTCATTTCAGGAACATATTTTTAAACAGCACCTCATGCTAGGTATCTATAGCCTCATGTATTACCTTTGGGACTTTCCTAGAGAGAAAGGCCAGATAAAGCCAGATAAATCTCCTCTCCTATTTGCTAATAAACACTCATAGGGATGATGCATTACTAAACTGCATTCTTTTTATTACAATGAAGATCCAGCAACTGCCTACATCAGAACACAGCATCCTGGAGGAGTGCTAGGATACAGAACCCTGCAGACTTATACAACCACCCATGATCTGTCTGCATTTCATAGATAAGCACAGACACCAAGTGATGCCATCAGTGTGTCTAAAACACAGACTGTAATGATAATGGAAAATGTAAAAATGTCAAAGGCATATTAATGAGTGGGCAGGGATAAACCAGGCAAGTTGAAATATAGGCAGATTGGCGCAAAATACACAAAATGTATATGTAAAGAGATGAACAAAACAGACAGTAACAAACCATACCAAACATGTTAATTCACAGAACAGGTAAATTATATAAAGGTTATCATACTAACAAATACAGTTAAAGTGTATAACACACATATTGATGGGCTGTACTTTTTTTATTCCCATATGTGACTACTTTGAGAACCACATTATTCAGCATCTTGGCATGTGTCTGGAATGAGAATGTGCCAGCTGTGCACACCGTTTGGCAATGTATTGTGGCCTATTCACCCAGGCAGATACGTGCCAGGTTGTTCAGCTTAGTGGGATGACATGATTGTGTACTGCAAATTTACAATTGTGCCATAGCTTTTTACTCATGATAGGCCACTCACCTTTTTAGTAGTCTAGTGAGGGCCCTCATTTTTTTGGGTTCTTTAGCCACTCCAGTGACACTTTGGACATGTGTTTAGAATTCCTGACCTGATATAGATGAGCTTTCAAAAACATCCTTTTTTATTGAAAAGGGTTAGAATTCATTGTATTTTAATAACAGCTGCTTTTGTACTTGCTAATGACGCCATGGCATGTTGGCACCATCAAAGATCTCACTAGAAAAGGTGTACATTGTTAGATTTGATTGGATTTAAGATATATTGCTAAAAGTTGGGTTTAAACTTGCCTGGGTCTTCTCTTAACATAATCTCTTTTCCACATCTAGATGTTTTTACATGGTGGTATTAGAGGGCATATGGAGCATGTGACATTAATATGTGGATCTGATCCAGATATATCAACACTTGACTCTTTTCCCAGAACCTTCTGGGGCATTTAGTGGCCATTGCATTCAGGAAGCTTTCTGCAGGGGTACCACCATTCTTTTGTGCCCTGTCTCCTATCTACTTCTCAAATTGTAGAATTTAAGACCCCTTATGGTTACTGGTCGTGGTGGATACTTGACAAAAGTCTGCGTACCACTTAACTCCTGGTGAATGAGAGGTACATTATATATACTAATGTAACTATATGTTTAGACTAAATATGGACTTTTAGGGAATAGTAAGGAGACAGTTAAATTATTGTATATGTACTGTAATTCTAAAGTATATTTTGGTTTATTGGTTGATTACGTAAAATCGTTAATTAATACATACGTTTGAGTTGAACTGTGGTATCACCTTTTTAAATTGTGAAAGATGACTTTTGGCAAGAATGCAAACTAATGTTTTTACTTATGCACAGGACGATGTGTTGGAGTACAATTCAAAATCATTTTACAAAAACAAAAATATATGGGCTGATTTACTGAAGGAGCAGAAAATGTTTATAACTAAAGCATGCGTAGACCCCATATACGTAAAAAAATATTGTATCTATTCTCTGTCTCTTCTTCTGTCTTTGACCATGTGATTTTTTGCTCAAATGTGTTAATTCCATCCCTCCAAGCAAAATAGTTTTTTTTTCATCCTTTGCTCCTGATTGGGGCATGTAAAGTAAAAACATACTTACCTTTTTTTAAAAAAAAATAAGTTGGATTCCACCACTATTTCAAATGCCACTGAGTATATTTCTATGAAAAAATGTGTCATTTATAAAGGAGCTGGATGCGTGGAGTTTCCACTGCTGTAGTAATACTAAACTTACAATATACAATGGTTCAGTAGATTATAATGGGATGCTCAACAGTCGCTACTACCCCACAGTTCTTATTTAAGGGTGCATCTACATGGACAGTTGCCAACCACCCTTTCACTGCCCAAAAACAGCAGCCACCTTGAGCCATTACCAGGGCAGTTGGGTGCTTGACCCATAGGATTAACATGGGGGCATTCATGCACTTTGTACAGGCACCCACCCACAGAAGCTTCCAGTCACTTTGCTCACTGCTGCAAACTGTCAGTAGACATGACAGATGTGACAGCACCTGTTTAAATCTGCCCTTAAGGTTAACAAGGTTAGGGTGTTTGTTTTGTATTTTTATAAATTTTCACACTTTTTAACAGCAGAAACAATACAGCATTGAATTATACATATTCATTAATATTGACAGCAATCAGAGATACAAACTGACCGATCGAATAAGGTGCCATCAACCGATCGCTGTAATGGTTGGTTAAGGTGATTTTGATGCTCAGCTCTCCCTTTCTTCCTATATTTGGCAAGTTGCAATAAAAACCATAAGTGATGAGGAAGTAATACCCTCATCACTACCTCCTGCTAACTACCCCATATAATTATTATCGTCAACTTTCATTTTTAAAGCGCCAATATATTACGCAGCGCTGTACATTAAATAAGGATTGAAATGCAACACAGGCTAACACACATGTACGAACTATGGAGGAGAAGAGGGCCCACAAAACCGGATGGCAATCTTAGAGGTATATTGTAATGTTGTAATAAAACAATAGTTCCAAACATGCATCCAGCAGTCAAGTCAGTCTACAGTGAGTCAATGTCAACATGCTTGGCACCACCATATTCTAAATCTTTAATTATATAAATAATCTCTTTATATCGCTCGCTCTCTGTGTATATATGTTACAAGTTTTTTTCATTACCAAACATAAACAGCTGTGACTCTTCTGAGTTTAGCACATTTAACAATTTCTACACCAGTTCAGTTGACATTGAAAAGCTAAAACCTTGACTTGCAAGTGATGGATTCACTTTGAATGTATGCATTTTCCACACACATCACTATGACATAGAATGAATCATCATCATCATTCTAAATTCCAGGCAGTGACCTTTCTTAAAGGCACACGATTTGTGTAGTGGTGCCACCTCCTACTGAGAAGGGAGGAATCAGTGTCTGGAAAGAGCCCTCTTTTATGTCAAAAGGTTTTTGTATAGCCTTCAATACAAGGCATTCTATTAAATACACGGTGCATTATAGTATTTATTTTTCTGTGAAAACATTTGAAAACCAGTGACAAGCCTTGACATTTGTGTTAGTGGGATTCACATTTTTCACATGGATTTAACATGAACTAAAATTTCAACCTAAAAATACCTTTAGAAAAGTGAGCATGCAAATCAAGAATGTCTAAATAAAAATATCTTGGGGGGGAAAAAGCATGCAAGTAGATTATTTAATGTGCATGTAATAGCACTTGTTTTACATGATATGCCAATTTGATTTTCTTTTCTCATATTTCTTTGTTTGACAATGAGATACAAAACATCAATTGTACCTGTTTCATGTGTCCTTAAGCTAACCAAACACGGGTCGACTTTTGCAAGGTCGATCCTAGATTTGATCATCTTATGCGATTCAAATATCGATGTATATATATGTCAGTCTAACATCTATTTATTGTAAGAGCACACAGCTTGATCGATTTAAACACAATCAATTCCTTTACTTAGATTGGTGTGCATGCTCCATAGTACGATCAGATAAAAATCAATCAAAATACCTAGAAAACCCTGTCAGATACTTGAACGATCAACTAAAATCTACCAACATGTTCGATCACTTTTTGTTCGATTTTATGTTCAAGTTCGATAAATTTTGGTTGGATCATACCACGTGTGTGGGAATCAATTTCTCTCCCTGTCGGTACAGCCCTACCTCACTCTTTTTAATGAGTACATTGTACTCTGCCAGTTTTCACCACCCTTTACATCATTTTTAACAATTACATTGTCCTCTTCCGGTTTTCCCAACCCTCCCCTCTACACATTGCCCACATCATCGATGATGCCTGCGATGTGGGAAACTGCTTAACATGGGGGTCCTGCACCTTCGTCTCCACCAATGATGGTGAATAGGTGGTACCTGAAGGGATCAGCGAGTCAGGGTGAGTTTGTTTTGTAACTGGGTTTGGACAAACCGCCCAATCGATCATTAAAAGTCAATAGAACAGAAATATCGAACCTTGTATGACCACCTTTATAGTGTGACATTAACAGTTTTCATTTATTGTGAAACTATGAGCAAAGGAAAAATGGGAAGTACCCTGTTTTATTTCCTCTAAGAAGATAAGTTTTATGTACCAGGAAAACACCACTATTAGTTTTGAAAGCAAAATGTTTCAGCATTGTCATCTTATGGACCGGGTAGTTTAGGTGTAAAAACTAATATTGTTGTGCCTCATTTACTATTATAATTACGATACTAAAGCTCAAGTCTCACTGCTCATGCTTTGCTTGGCACCTTGTAATACCATCACTTACCCACCAATCCAAGTTCTACTGCTGTCTACAACTACTGTCAATAAAAAATACTTGGCAAGACTAAGGCTTTGTTTCCATTGTACGTCGGGAGCCCTCCGCTAAGCGTATACGCTAAGCAGGGGTCCAGACGTATCCCATAGACTCAGCCTGCCGGCGGATGGTCTGTTTAGACATCCGCCGGTGTACAGGCTGAACGTACTCGACTAGGTTCAGCCTGACACCGGCGGATCGGGTCGGCGCAATGAAGACAGACCCGTCCGCCGAGCAGGTAAGTCTATCTGCTACGTCGGGGACCCCCGCTAAGCGTGTACGCTTAGCGGAGGGCTCCCGACGTAATGGAAACAAGCCCTAAGATTTCAACACATGAATTGTAGATTGCGGGAGGCAGTGGGGTTTGTGGGTTGATGAGAAGTGTTGTATGCACCCATACATCTTGATGTTTGGTTCACATTACAGAGCCAGATGTCCAATGGAATGGGTTTAATTAATATTTTTTAATGTTTAAAGTTTTGTTTATCTTTTCTTTCTATTCACTATGCTATGTACATGCTCCAGATCTATTGTGATAATCTTGTGCCAATATCTAGTGTGTCGGGATTGGCACCATTCTGTCCAAGGCATACTTAGTTCACCATCAGTGATTTTCATAAATAAAATGTGTTTATTATTAAGAAATAAATGAATAAGCTTTTATTATAGATCTTATAATTGTAAAAAAATATTCCATAAAGTATTTAATGGTAAACATACTAAGTTAAATATGTTATCACTTAGCCAAGTAGTCCAGTGGCTAAAAAATACCCTATTAGTCTATTAAGGGAATATGAGTCTGAATATAGTATGACCTTCATATGACCTATTTTCTTTAAACCCTCTATTAGAGGTATTGTAGTAAACATAGGGGGGCCCCGCCAAAGTCCCCTCGCCTTGTCCCTACAAGGAAAACTAGGTGGGCAGATAGGCCATTACCTTGTGGCCTCTCTCCCCACCCTTCTGGTGTTTCTAAATTCATTTAGGGATGGGGGCCTATCCCCTTAGGGTCTGGGTGACACTCTTATGACCCCCCCCCCCTTTTATAAATAAAATTTGAATGGAGAAACAGTCACTGAGACAACCTATGTAAATTTGAGTAACACTATGTAACACTCCCCCTCAGGCCAGAATGAATGTTAGAAATGTTAGAAATGACAATTTGTAAGTCTTAGGTGGATTTGTATAAACTGTACTTAAATCTAAACTCAGTCCTGAGCAATAGCAGCAGAAATAGCAAGTATTAAAAGTATGAATTTCATAAGCAATAGGTGAAGGTGCCATTGTGTATAATGGAAAATTCCTGTACTTGTAAAGCCCTTAGTTCTTATTGTTGGTAATAAGAGAAGTCTGCTAGTAAAACTGTTTTTTTTTCACAGACATTCATAGATTTAAAAGCTTAAATGTGTGAAGTATAAAAACGCAATATATATGTTAGTCAAAAGAAAAAATATTTTTGGATTTGTAGATAATAAACTAATTAAAATTCTAGGCAAATATTATGTGTTTTATTTGAACAAATTGTTTGCAGTACAGCCACAGCCAAATAAATATCATCTTTATCTGAACTCCAGACAAACATACAGTAAAATAAATACAGTGGCCTATTCAACCCTGTGATGTATACAGCTCTTTCACATAGCACAGTCCTATCAGGCAGGTCACATGACTTCATACTTATGAATCTTCTTTTTGGCTATATCCTAGGAAATGAACAGTGAAAGGAGAAGCAACAGACTCAAGATTTCTCTGTTAGCCAGTGGCTACACCTAGCTTTATGGACGTGTCAACGTTGCGATTGTTGTGGCTCTGGCCATGATGAGCCTATGTAGAAAGGCATGTCAGGGCCCATAGGGAAGAATAGGCAATGACTGCTCTGCAGCATACTGAACATGTGGAGAAAACATAGTGTAGAGAGGCCCTTACTCTCCTTGTTCTCTAGGCTCGGGCTCCACTATATTTGTTAGGGGCATTTAGCCTCCTTGTGACTTGGGTTTAGGGCGGGTAATCACCACATTGCATGCCCACTGACAATGGGTTCCCAAAAAGCAACAGGCGAGTATTGTATGTGTCACTGGGACTCGCCTATTGATTTTCAATTGACACGTTCCAAGGCAGACATGCAACGTTGTTTTAAACCACATTACTCTGAATGGCCATTGTTGCTCCTGCTTCTTTTTCCCCGCAATCAGTGCGTAGCCGGAACATAGGGAAAAAACTAAGTGGAGTCAAGGCCTTGGTCTACAGCACAAGATAGTTTCTCCTTGTGCTGCTTCTCCTTCCCCCCTTATGGATTTTGCATTACAGGGATTGCAACAGGGACCCTCATATTAAATCATATTTGTACATAAAGAATGCCCTTAGGATTTAGTTTAAACAGAGCTGTATTTGTGTATTTAAATATGTCTGGAGTTCATCTTTAGAACTGGCTATGGTAAAGAAAGAGTGATAGCTACTGCTGTGATTCTAAAATACCAGACAGTCTGCACACCATGAGTGTTACCTATGGATGCTGCATTCAACATGTAACTTCCTGTAGCAAAGTAAAATACTTGGTAACACATAGGGCAATGTCAAGAAATAAGCACAGCAAGTCCAGTTGATTTGAATTAAACACTACAGATATACAATGACCTGGATGAATGAAAACCTTCGCAGATATAGGTCAATGCAATCTCAATCTTACCCAATGGCAGTTCAATGAGGCATAAGCTTAATATAAAAGTACTCAAATGATTTCATGAACTGCCAATGAATCTTGCCTACCCCATCCCCTTTGTCTTCTTACTCTTTATGTTAATACTCTGAGTTAGGTGGATTAACTAATCTGCAATACTTATGTTTATTTAGTTTAGTCACTGGGAACAATCCAGTCATGTGCACACAAAAGCCTTCCTTACAAACAAACTCTCCTCCACATCACTGAATAAATGAAAGTGAACATAACTTAACCACATTCTCTAAACTAACTGAATGTAACTAATGCTCACCATACACTCTGAGATAAAAATTAGGATCCATTAAAACAGACCAATGTATCCCGACGGCGGTATTGGTTTGGATCGTAAATTTCGGCAAAAACGCTACCACATTGAAAATACAATGTTCACGTTTGTACATTTATTAATATACACACATATAAATACTGAAAGATTGCTACGACATGCTGACATGCTGTTTAGCCACCATGTCAGTGTCAGCAACATGCACAAGTTTTAATATGCTAATGTTCTGCATCGGCAGTAATTGGTTGCTAAACACTATGAAAACACTATGAGGTTTCCCGATGTTGCCAGACCAATTAAAATTTTTGAACATGTCCAATAAATTACGATCGGAAAAAAACGGAAATTACGATCGTAATATATGGGTTGTACCATGTGGACATGCACGGATTTCAGGACGATAAAATGCATTTATTGGTCGGTTTTAATGGATCCTAATTTTTATCTCAGAGTGTATGGCCTGCTTAAGTTGAGCAGATGCTGGCTACCAACCCCACTTCCCCTGATCACCAACTTCTGAGCTTTGCCAATCTCTGCAACCAGCGTATACAGCAAGATAGAGATTGGTTTATGTCAATGTAATTGGTTGGTCTGAATAAAGCCTCCCAGTACTCTATTCCATCTGTGGACTCCATCTGTGTATTTCCGTTTATGATTCCTTTTGATGAGTGAACACTCTCTATTCTCTTAATGAATCAGTCAAAATTAAACCATCCAACTAAGTCAGGCGTTTATCCTGTTATGCCTATGCCTTCATACATAGCCAAACTTGTATGATTTGGTTGTGCATCACTTCTAAATCTATAGTCTATTAATAAGTTATAGGCGGCAAAGCTAGTTCAATCATGCTTTAAACATCCTGGTCAGAAAATAATTTTAATAGTAAAACGTTATGTTTAGAAAGGTTAAACATAAGGTCTTATCACTAAGCCAAGTAGTCCAGTAGCTAAAAAGAACCCAGTTAGTCCATTAAAGAAACATGAGTCCGAATATAGTCTGAAAAGCAAAGTAGTAATACCTTTCTTCAAAGAGGGAGGTATGAACATTGCAGAATCAGTGCCCAGCATGTGGCAGAGCTCCTCCATCATGGCTAATGTCCTGCTGGGCACATATGGTTCTTCAAGGGAAACCAGTAGCTGTTCCTGGTTCTCACATATACTTATATTTCCAGACACTGTCTCTTAGCACAATGTCCATGTGTAAAGTCTGGAGAAGTGTCCAAACCCAGCATCAGGCGTAATGGTAATAACAATAAAAAATAAAATACATTACCAGGAACATTTAAAAATGAAAAGAGCACCTAAACACAACTGAGCTTCTAAGATGAACAAAGGTTCTCTGGTCAATAATAGATTTCCCAATAGAAAGGAGTCCAGAACACAACTGCTGTCTTTTCTTTAAAAAACTTATAAGCCAATAATTGTAACTAAAATTGGGTCTAGCACATGCTTTTTACTAAGTCTAAAACACCTAATGTAATCTGTATATAACAAAACAAAATGGAAATGAAATGGGAATAGACATGAGGCATAAATATGTGGCATGGCCATAATGTTGTACCCCAGTAGGGCTCATCTGCTCCCCCAAATGTATCAGAAGCCTATTATTTTTAGCTAATCACACTCAGTGGATACATTGACAACTAGTGATGGACCGTTCGTGGACTTTCGCGGATAGTTCCACAAATGTTGACTTTAATGACAGGGATAAAAAAAAAGTGTGCAAACACCTGGACAATGTCATACCAGATGGAGATCAATGGCTAAACATCCTTATAAAAAAATTCCTTAAGGTGTTTTTGGTTTTCATGTCTAATGGGCAGAAATCAGATTTACATGAAAAAAAGAATGGGGTCCTCATATGCGAAAAGGGGGTCTGGTATGCTCTGGAACAGGGGGCCATACACAACTTACGGCCCCCCCTCTCGAGCATGCCGGCATAGAGGCTGGAAAAGGGGAGCCATGAAAAGAAGTCTCATCCAGGGAGCTCCAGCGATGTTTGACCTTCACCTATCGCAGACAACAATTGAATGACACTTGAGAGCTCCCAGGCAGATTGATATCTTTACTGTGGTTCCCATGGTATCTGCACATGAGCAGTTTCCTCATTGGACTTGTAATGTAATGCCTGGTTGGCTAGAGATGGGAGTGCCCATCCTTTCCAGTCCTTCCAGGTCTGCCAAAAGGGGTCTTGTATTCTCTGGATGGGTGGTACCACGTTTCCAGTAATACCATATCCTATGATAGCAAGCTCTGCAGTCAATGTTCATGCCCCCCTTCTCTTACAGAGCATACAAGATGCTAAATCGGGGTCAGGTATGCTCTGGTGGCCCCCCACACATTTTTTTTAAGGATGGGGGGGCCGGGTGGCAAAAATACTTTATTGTCTGTACTGTACCATTTGACTGTGGGGTAAGGGGTCAAACTTGAGGAGAATTGCACTTGGGAAGGCCTGGAGGAGGATCGAACATCAGAAGTGTTTGCCCGTTCAGTGGATCGTGAACACCCGATGTTTGTGGTGAACGACCACCCAGCAATCACTTTTCACAACATATTTGCAAATAAACAGATATTTTTTTAACAGACATGATCTTGTTTGGTTCCACTATTCCAAATTTTTTTCAATACAAATAAATAATTGCACTGGTGGTAACTAGTGTTGAGCAGCATTAGTAATATTTGTATTCACGATCAGTGCCCCATGAAAAGATCAGGATCCAAAATCGAATCACAGATCGATCATGGAAGCCTAGCTTTAGTCTCAGCTCTTGTATGATATTGCAATTGGTAATTATCTTTCATAAAGAAAGGCATTATCAGTGGAAAATACAAACTCCATAAAAAAGCCCCCATTGAAATATGAATTCGCACTCTAAAGCATAGGGTTCCAAAGGATGACAACTAAACCATGGGGGGGGGGGGTTGTCTAGGTAAGTCAGGCAAAACTCATGGACATTTGTTAATCTCTATGATGTAACTGGAATCAATATTTAGCTAAATCATTGCACTTACCTCTAGGATATCGTTTGTGCTTATTGGACAGTTGATCAATTTAAGTGAAACAGCAGTGACCATTGTAACTAGTCAAGTTTCCTTAAGCCCCTCATACACATCTAGATTTTCTGTTCAATCAATTCAAAAAGAAAATTTTTGGGGGGTCAGGGAAATTGGTGATTTTTTGTATGTTTGCCAACTGTAGTAACAGATATTTGATCAACTTTTTTGGGATTGACTGAAAGTGTAATCAATTTCAATACAACCAATTAAAATTTACCAGCATGTCCAATCCTTTTTCAACCATTTTTTTTTTGCCAATTTTAATTGTTTTAGGTTGATCTAACCATGTGGGCTGCCATAGATTTTCAATCAATCAACCAAAAAATTTATTGAATTTAGTTGATTGGATGAAAAATCTAGACGTGTATGGGGGCCTTTAGTTACTAAAAATCAAGTTCTTATCAATTAATTCAATTTGTGCAGTCATTAGCAAAAGCACTTCACCAGATCTGTCACCCAGGCCATATGATGAATCAATTATTTATTAAAAACAAATGACATCTAAAGCAGAATCATCTGTGATTATCACTGACCTTTTCCAGGCCAGATTTTTTAATTCAATATGAACAAAGATCTGTTATTCATTTCTTCTCCAAATATATGAAGCTGTGATGTACCTCCTGATTCCAAAAATTCTGACAGGAGCGTAAGAACTTAATCTGAAAGAATAGTTGCAAAAATGTAAATACCATAATATTGTATTATTTCAAAAAACTATTTACAAGTAAGCAAGGATATTGATGTAACAGTCCATGGAAACAAAACGCTCTCTAATTTTATTTTTAACTATACAGTAGACCAGTGGTGGCAACCGAGTTGATATGAAGGGCAACAAGTGCGGCCCTCAGCATCACTAAAGGGCCACATATAACATTTCAATCTATACTGACTTGTAGAAGCAATTTTAATGAAAATATGACAGCAGGCATAGAAAGAAGACATTTTTAAATAACTAAATTTGTTTATAATACTTCAAGCATTCGGGAACAATGTAGTATGGTAATGCACATTTTGTGTCATGTATATCATCAAAGGTTTTGTGTTTCGTAGATATCATCAAAGCCATTGATAATATCGATAGGGCACATAACCTTTGATTCGGCACATAGGTGAGTTCCTATGCCCTTTGCATTAACCATTAGGTTTCAGGGGCCACAATTGGAGGACTGAGGGGGCCGCAAAAGAAAGCCCAAAGGGCTGCATGCGGCCCCCGGGCCGCAGGTTGGGCACCTGGGCAGTAGACCCTTAACTTATGAACATTATTGGTTCCCAGGGGTTAGTCGTAAGTCAAGTTGATTGTAAGTCAAGACTATTTTTGCAATAGGAATCAATGATAATACCCATAATGTGGTCTGAACCTCCCAAAGTCCACCTTACCTTAGGTTTATTTAACAGAAACACTAATAATTTTTCTGGTGTTTTCACCAAAGGGTTAAACAGAGCCTAGCTTACCAGAAACAAACATTTTAGCCATTCAAGTTGACATCTTTGGATCTGGATGAAAGAATCCAATGGAAGGTGGCTATTATGTAAAAGGAGAGTCTGCTTGTCTCCATTGAGTCCCCATGTAGCCTTATGTAGATTGTTGAGATGGCCCATTTTGATTTGCTGTTGTTATTAGTGACATCAGGTCACATGAATGCCACCACACAAGCAGAAACACGTTTTAGCCTTGGCCATAATTCTGGTTGTAAGTCTAATCAAAACTAACATTTTGATTGTAACTCAAGCCGGTTGCAACTCAAGAGTCCACTGTATATATGTGTGTCTGTGTGTATGAATAAGAATTTACAGCATAATACTTTTTTTGGAATCAGTTATCAATGGAAAATATGATAATAGGGAAAAAAAGAACAGCTTGAAAATAGTAACAAGGGAGCTTTTCCAAACAGCCTGAGGGATCTGTCACTTTAACTTGGACAGGACTAATTTAAGTGGTAGGCTTCCTTTTAACATGAATTCCCTGTCTGAAATACCAGTTTAATTCCCAATGAGCATCTTTTCTTTGACTGTATGTCAACGTGCCTTTCAGTTGATATGCTTTACTGTACATAGTTGAAAATGATTGTTATACTATCACAAATACTAGATAGATAGATAGATAGATAGATAGATAGATAGATAGATAGATAGATAGATAGATAGATAGATAGATAGATAGATAGATAGATAGATAGATAGATAGATAGATAGATAGATAGATAGATAGATAGATAGATAGATAGATAGATAGATAGATAGATAGATAGATAGATAGATAGATAGATAGATAGATAGATAGATAGATAGATAGATAGATAGATAGATAGATAGATACCCTTATAGAAATAATATTTTAAACATTATGTTTCATTTTTTTCATTCTCATTATTAAGAAATTAACTAATACAAAATATTAAATGTATAACATTGAAGGTATTCATTCATGGATGATTACCAAGAAAGCAAATGTCTCTTTATAAAAGTTTTGATAATAATGACTTTGACACTGAAGACCAACGTTGGAGGTTCTATATGTCTTGGTGCCTAAATTATGATCTTCAGTTTTAAGAATCAGAACAAGAGGCTTACATTAGGATGGTCTGAGTAAAATAATCACTTCATTCTGTCATTATATAATTTTTTATAGTGAATATTATATTGCACTTGGGGACATTGGCATTTGTGGGTGGTTCAGTGAACGGTATTTAGTATGATGAGCTGGTTAATTCTCTTTAGACAGTGGTCTACTGAAATCACTGCCTGAAGACCTGGGTTAATTACAGGATCATGATACCAGGCTGATAATAAGATTGGTCACAGCAAAAAGGATAATTTACAGTTAAGCATTTGCTAGTCATTTTCAGCGAACAAGTAGATAATAGTGATGAGCAGCATAGGCAATATGTGAATTCGTGACATTTCACAAAATATTCTCCAACTATGTAAATTCGAAAATCCGAGATCTTGTTTACTTTTGCTAATATCGGCACTTTTACATGTGAATATTGTGATCGCAATGTCACGCAATTGTGAATGCAATGTCACTCAAAGACAGAGGTTTTTTAACGTAGGATTCACAATCGTTCGCTGATTGATTGGAAAATCGGGCCTGAATGTTCAAGATTCTGAAGATATAGCACTATATTCGAGATCTTCATGAATTCTCAAAGTGCAGAAATTTGTACTAAAATTTTGCAAATCAAATATTGGCGCTTAACACTTGTAGATGAATGAATTCTTATAGAAACTGCATGAAACAACCATCTAAACATTTTTTTAATACATTTTTGAATTATCAGGAATATAGAAAATATGTGCATTGGGATTCCTCAGGATTTCAAATTAAAATGAATCTATCACAAACGTGTCTGTCATGTGTTCACACATCACTATGTAGTGGCAGTATTCCAATGTGACTCCTAGGTCTGGTAAAACAATGGGTCCACATAAAAATGTTTCCCAATGTTGGACATTTTCTAAATATGTATAGTATGAAATCACAGGTGTCTGGTGCTCTGCTATAGAGTGACATTTTACCAAACTGTAGACTTTACTACAAGTATACTGTAAGCTTTGGAGAATTATTTATAATAACTATACAAATATTGTAGATGAATTTTAGCTTTCCCTGTAGGAGGCCATCTCTGGTCCCTACCATCTCACTAGCAGTCCTATTGGTCCAGAAATTGAGGCTTTTACTCCACTATGTGTGAAAACCCTGCGTTAAAAGCAAGAATTTTAACGCAGTGCAGAAGCTGCCCATTGACTGCAATGGGGTTATGACAGAGACGTCTCTACTGTCCGTCACAGCCTCCGATCCATTGATCTGAGGCTCTGCCACATTAATCTTGACACAGAGCTTCGCAACGACATCAACGCAACGGAGGCTTGACGGATCACACATCCATTCATTATCAATGGAGGCTTCAGATTGATGTATGGCCAACGTGCCCCAACACGTTAGTTTTATATCAGCCCATTCATTTAAAGAGACCATGTTAAGTAGTGCGGCCGATAATGTGGCCCTAACGGAGTGGAAGAGGGGCGCTTGTGCTCCTTGGATGTGCTGACGTCAGTGCAGCTCTTGCCTTACACATTTAAATGAAAACCCTATAGAGAATTCTAGGACAGCAATGCATAGCTCAGGTGGGTATTGCCTATGCGTTAAAATGTTCTCTTCATCTGCTAATCATTTTGAGATCATTCTGCATCTGTTTATGGATTTTATCATCACATACATAGGTTGAATTGCACTTTTGCACTTTTGTTTTAAAGCTTTAATTATCTAAACACAATTACTAAACCTGCAAAGAAGAGAAAATTAAACTGGCTAACAATGTACTTGTTAATTAACCAGGCTGCTGTATTTCTGGAGCTCATGCATGCCATGGTCAAATATCTTATAGCATTTGCACTGCCTTGATGAATAAACTTTTTTTTGCAACTATAAAGACAACAGAACACATTAAATCTCGAAACTCCAAATGTTTGGGTCTACCAAATGGATTGGGTTGTACTGGCACCTTTGAGTGAAGGGGAACGTCAACAGACATTCCCATTCACTTTTTTCACACACTTCATTTGTTGCACATACTATTTAAGTTTTTCTTTCACTCCCTCGATGATGGCCCCACTGTGCGTGTGTCTACCTGCTGCTACCCTGGGCATGTATATGCCTGACCCTTTTTACCATCTTTGTCCGCAGATGGTCATTGCTTGACACCGTAGGCCTACTCATGGTCCCCCGTTATTTCATGACCTTTTGCCCCCCCATGGGTGTATGGTGGACGGATGGAAGACCTTCATGTCCTTCGGGGTCCCACCATCGTAAGAATGCCCTTGATGTGTCTCAATATATCCACACTACACTTGTAAGTAAACATGCAAATACTTAGACATATGTATTAGTGGACTAGCAATCATTTCATCCTCACAGAACTAACCCTAGATCTTTCGATCCTTCATTATGTAGCAATGGGAAACACAAAGATTCTCCTGAGGAAGCCTAACGGTGAAACGCGTCGAGAAGATGTTATACCACTATCTGCGCCAATCTGTTGTTTACATACATCGATTACGTGGTTGTGATATATATAATTGAGACTGTTTTTTACTCTAATTATGTAATATTTTTGTTGAACATTGTATCCACTGAAATGTCTTTGTTCTGGTATAACTGCTGGGTGGACTACATGGTTTTTAAAAAAAGAATAATAAACAATGTTAAGACTTGATTATAGACCCAATATGATTTACCTTTAGGTACCGTTAAAGTCCCCTTCTTGGAGCCCATAGTCTCTACATTGGGAAGTGTAGGTTCTCATGCTGCTGACATGTGGACTTCTCTACCCAAATTTTTTGTATATATGCAACAGAAGGTAACTTTATTCCCTAATGAAATAAGAAAATAGTCAAGGAAATATAATTGTTGGCAACTTATAAACATAGGACACTATCTGCTAGTTTGCTGTGCATACCAAATATTTTTGTGTTGGATCGTCATGGTATGATAATATGTTCTGATTCTGGAATATGATACAAGATACATTCTGAGAGACAAAGACAAGAAGAGCTGTTGTTGGAAATATCTGTTTTACTTAATGCTTTACAACTGTAATTATAAAATATTTTCACATAAAATACTTAAGAACAAACATCAATTTGACAATCAATCAACTAGCTGGTTAAGGCTGGCCATATACGGATCGTTTTTTTGCATTCAACTGATGTTTAAAAATGTATGGATTAAGTAGATCGTTTGGAAAACGTTTGCTGTTTACCCAAACTGGTCGATTAATTTTACTAGATAGTACAAGTATCTGACAGTTTTCTCTGTGTTTTGACAAATTTGTATCCAGTAGTACTATAAAGCATGTGCACGGACCTAAGGATCCATTGGTTTTAAATTGATCACACTGTGCGGCGGTACAATCGATCGATGGGAGACTGGCAGCCTATATTGTAATCGTGTAGTGTCATGCAACTGCAAAATCAGGAAGGTGTCCTCTTTAAGACTATAGACCATAATCCCCCTGGGCCCCAGGCCAATATAATGGAGGGTGCTGCCCCCAGGAAGCTACTTAGTGGGGAAAGGTCTGATGGAGTAGGAGTAACCAGGTACATTGTCCACTCCAAGACCTGGTACCCGCCGCAGTCTAGTCTGGCGTGGGGGCAGCCGGAAAGCACAATAACACGCAACTCTGTTCTAAGTCCCAGGTAAGAGGAGACGCTGCTTTGCCTGCCTCAGGCCGGTGCCAGGGTTCCAGTGGGATGGCATGGGCCCCCCACCATGCAGAGCAGACCCAATTGTCACTGGGGATTCTTCTGGGGCCAAGATACCACCAATCTGCCGCCTTCACCCTTTGGACATGCAAGTACTGGTCGGTGCTGGCCCTATTTTACTTGGCCTCATTAAGCCAGTGTGGTCTGAGAAGTATAGGTTCCCACGATCAAATGGGGTTATAGGGACCCTGCTATAGATATTACTCTATTGTTTGTCATCAGTTACCCTGTTATCCGCAAGTCCCCGTTGGGTCTTGTGAGAAAAAAAGTTTGCTGACGCTTCTTTCATTCTTTTCATTGGTTGATTCCTGAACTTTTACGATCCCACAAGTCCAATAAATCTTACATCAACTGTGCAAAGGTCTGTCAGTGTATGACTAGCTTAAGCTGTCTCATTGGTATTACAGACATCATCATTACTAAAAGACTCTTGGAGGACAATTTCCAAAAAATTCTTAATTAATTATGACAGACAAATTTATCAAAATATAGATAGATGTATCTGAGGATGAGCCTTTTTCACGTTATATGCAAATAGAAATAAGACGAAACAGGAGAAGCATATCTTAGATGAGGGTTTTGACAGAAAAGTTAATGTTGAGGATGAAATTGTTAGACATGCTTGATTATTTTCAAGCAAAGCTGACTTGGGATTTAATTGTAAAGCCCCTAACAATGGAGCTGGAGACTTTCTATGTATCTTTTAACTTCATTTATGTAAACAATTCATGTATTAGAGATTACTTTTATTCATAATGTTCCTACAACCCTTCCATTAATCTTCATTAATTTTGGTGATGATACCTTGTGCAGATGCTTTTGCAAAAAAAAGAGTCGAAAAGAGTCAACTATCTTATCATTGCATCTAACATTTTGCCAGTCCTCCATTTGGCTCTACAAAAGGTTATTTCAAATGAAGTGCAGCTCAACATTTCTTCCGCTCACAAGGTGTAATATTTTCACCATAATAGGAGATTTTTATTCAGTTTTTTACTAAGTTGTTATCTAAAATAAAAATAACAAAAACAAAAAAATTCACCTAAAACATATAAACAACATAGCAACTTCACTTCACTTGTTGAGTTCATGTTCACTGCAAGACCAAATTCATTGTCTTTTGCTTGAAAAGGAATCCCCCTCCAGGTTACATTTTGGTTATTTGACTCATATTCTGCCTTTCAAGTCAATTCAAATAGAGTCTGTTAAAGCTGCAACACATCAGAAACATATGCCAGTGCATGTCAGTATATACATGTTTCTTGTGTGACCTTAGCTGATGCGTAATTACAAGATAATTAGTTCCTTTGATTGTGTCAGAATAAGCGCTTCCACACATTACTGTATTTTTAGAGGTTGTTTATAGTTGAAAGGGACACCTCATGAATAATTAATGGCTGTCCAACAATATTGTCTATCACTCACATTGCACGATATAAAGGCGAATATGAAATATTATACTTTAAACAGTTGTATTAAGAAACAGTTATTATAACAAAAATGAAAGGAATTTTATTTTACATAAAGTTTAGTCACCTGCTGTTTTGTCGCTTGGCATCCTTATGGACATTCAAGTAATCATCATGTATACAAGATCACAGGTCAGCTGTCCCAGAAAATGTATAACATTCTGATTTCAGCAAAAACTTCCAGCATATTGCACAGTGTCTTTAGTAGTGTTCAGCTCATATATTCAAATTTTGAATATATTCAATATAGTCTATTCAAGAATTCTGTTGAATGTTGTGGAGGCGGATATTCACAATTTTGAATATTCGAGATATTATGCACTGGCATGCTTAGTGCCATGCATTGCGATAATATAATCACAGTGCGATAGTAAATGCCACGTATGACCATTCATTTTGCATATAATCGCGATGTGAATTTGAATATTGCCTATGCTGGTCATCACTAGTCTTTAGCTACATAGACATAAACTGACTTGTTTTTGGAGCAAAAGGCCTTGCACTTTCCCCATGTGTATGGTAATTCTCAAAGATTAATGTGAACAGGCACAAACAGGCATATAATGTAAGGGTCCTCATAGACAAGTTTGATTTTAAGTTCTATTCCTGAACAATCGATCGTTGTGTGTGCTCTTGGTGATCGATCGGGAATCAAACACAACTTTTCTTCAAGCGGGATCAATGTTGGTAAATCCTTGTTTAATTGCCATAACTTGGGTGGAGACCAGGTATGGGCATACTAAAGTTATCTTGTGTCAAATATTATATTCTAGATAAGGCCTTCTAACGTATTAGATTATCATTTCCTCTAATAATGGTTGATTTGTTATGGTTTACCATCTTTGCACACAACCTTTAGTGTCTATAGTAGCACCTTTCTGGTAGAGTTCCCATTGTCTTATATTACTGACCATGGTGTGTAAACAAGATTGTATTGGATAGCTCTGTTTCTAAAAACTGCTTCCACTGTCTTTATTCAAAAAGGCCCTGCTCATCCATATGAGACTGATTCCCAACCTGGATCAATGATTCTAGACGGGCACATCCTGCTACCATCAGATGGCATTCTATTATCGACATTGCTAGGTTAATTCCAGAGATCACAATATGTGAATAATGGTTATTTAGCTTCAAAAAAGAGAATGATATTGATAATGACAAAGGGTATACAGACTGTCGTAACAGGCCTACACAGTATACATTTACCACAAATACAAAAAAGATACGTTCATGCCATATTCATTAATACATATTTGACAAAAGATATTTAAAGCACTGAGCTCTTCAGTGGAGGCTCTTGGTCAAACAGCTGTTACTCATTTGTTATCCAGTCTATTATGTGTGTCTCTTCTTCCTAAGGGGAGAGGTGAGAAAGAACACAGCAATACGTAAGTCAAAGACTTTTCTTTAACAGATGGACAAGGGCCAAATAGTGTACATGATGGCAAGGAATAAGACACTATATGTTCAGGTAAAACAACCATGTATACAAATCATCATGAGGAACCCTGTTACCCACTTATTTTAATGGCACTGCCTGCCTGCTTTAGATCCTATCTCATAACCACCTGACATTTTTGTCATTTTTTAACCAGATAAACCATTGAATTTGAATTTACATGTTGGAATTACCACGAGTAATGCAAAGGCAGCCTGCCTAGGAACACCCACTAGTATACATTGACATTTAACCCATTGATGAATCTAAGGACAGCACCCGAAAAATGTCAAAAGTAAACAATTTTGACTTCAAACTTAGTTTCTGCAAAAACTACATATGCTAGGACAGTACTTTTTCTCAAATATTTCCACAACCCTTCTCTATATCTACACCTATTTTGGCGATAATTACATTCTCAGGGGCTTTTCAATCAACTCACAAAGTCAGCTAGTCAACAAAAAAATTACCATCTCTACCTAGTTTGCATAAGGTAGCCCAGAAGTAACATTACAAAACTGGTAAAAAACATCAGTGGAGACATTTATTGAAGTAATTAAAACATTTTTTATACAGGGACTGCAGAATTATTAGGCAAGTGGTATTTTTGAGGACTCATTTTATTATTGAACAACAACCA
>CM070035.1:41726661-41743187 GCA_036250615.1 Ptychadena robeensis | reverse complement strand
TATACTAGCAGCTGCAGCGCTGGACGAGGTGCTGCCGTCCCGACCGCTAGGGCGGTTAAGCTTCCATTGAGTTTAAAATTATTTTGATATCTCTCTTTTATGTTCAGTGTTAGCAGCCCTGTTTATAGGGTTTTATACTTTTGCATCTATGAAATTTCCATGGGAACCTTTAGAGTAAGGAGTATTAGATCCCATCTCAGACATGATGTGTTTGAAGTATTATTAGATTTTGTGTATATGTGGGGGGGGGGGGTCTCCTCAATCCATAACACAGTGACAGCTTGAATGGAAATTTCCAACCACAATAGTGTATAGACAACCATTTTTGAAGATATATTTTTCTACTACTGCATCCATGTAGTCGTTCATAGTGTTGGTCTCCTTCCATACTTACTTAACAGAACTTGCAAGTTTTTTCTATTTTTGTAGGGATTTCATTGATTTTTGTTGGTTTCTGTCTACAATGTGGAAACATTCCAGATAGAATATTGATCTCCCCTCACCCTGGCACAACCTGGACCATATTTCTCCCTAGAAAAGGAATTTAAATTATAGACACCTTAGAGACCAGGAATTGGTGTTCATGGTTCAGTGTTCCTTCTGATGGACAATCCATAGCATCTAGTTGAGTGTGCTGTTTTATACACTTCAAACATGAAACATGAAATGTAATGGGTGTCCACAGACAAGCTTTGCACAGGTGAAAAAGGTGATTTTCTTTCATTTACATAAATAAGTCTGTCAGGCCTACTGAGTCACCTGTGTACAATAGGCCAATTTTCCAAACATGTATTTCATAGAATTATATTTTTGTACTATTCCTATACTTATATGTATATTGTATTTAGGGGTATCTTATTATTTGATATGCCTTAGCCGAGAAAAGCAAACTCTTAACCCTTGATCTTCACCGAAACCTAATGACAAAAATGTATGGTAAGCTCATTGGATATTTAAAGTGAATGGCTAGAGTGTGTGATTCTGTAAAATATCCACATGTATGCACATTCATTACTGGTGGAGAAAGAAAAACGAATACAAAATAAGAGTTTTGGCACCAATCAAATTTCTTTTTGTCAAGACCATGAAGAGTCCCTATGGGTCACATAAAACATTGGCTTGTTTCAACAATGTGACAACATATTTAACAACAAATTAGTGAAATGTCTTATAGAATACTGGTAGCTATTGACTGGATATACTGGGTGTACCATCCATCCATGTAGTAGTAGGACAAAGCAAGAGGACTTGCTAAAGTTTTGAATTTTGAAGCCTATCTCAGTTCTTCCCACAAGAACTTTGAACATGTCCTTCTGAATTGAAATAGGCATTTGAATGACAACTGAAGCATCTTCAAGAAAACTTTAGCACTCTAGTTGCTTTATCTAACTACTATAGATGATTTGCACTCACTTTTATCACAAATGAATATAAACAATAATGAGTGCCCAGATGGAGGGTACAAGTGCTTCATAAGCCTGAAACCAGGAAATATGGGTGGTTATGTAGGTAACGAATTGCAGGTTTTAGTCTGAGCATATAGAGACTGTGTTGAGGTTACAAGCCTGCATTTACCATGTGAATAGTCATACTTGTAAGATGATTTGCAGCTCTGTTTAGAAAACTTTAGGAATGAGTGTGAATCTGATTGGTGACCATTGGAAAGTATTTCCCTCGTTCATCTTATGTGCAAGAGTGTTCCTGTATAACCAACAGATGCTCTCCAAGATCACAGTTATGTTGCTGGAGGGTGTATTGGTGCAAAATCAAGATGCAAAACTGGACTAGGTGTGGGTAGTGTGTTCAGATGAGGTTAGGGAGTTGTATATTAATTTTAAGCCCATAAGACATTTGAAGTCATTTCTAAGCCAAAACCATTTTGTAAAGGTTCTCATTCGTCCAGGTCCTAGTGTAGTTAGTAATAGCCAGCCATGTTGATTAATCACTAACGTGATTCGTTTAGTTGCTAAAGACATCTCATAACATTACCAGCCACATCGACAGCTCAAAAAGAGCCAAAGAAGTTGCTTGGTTTGGCTATATAACATCTTCAACTAAACCAGTCCAGCCTAACGTGACTGATTGCTACTAGCTCCGTCAATAACAGTTTTGAAGCTGTCAAGCAAACTGAACAGGTTTTTGGAATAAGCAAATGTTCATTTGTCAAGTTACTATTTTGATCGAGACATTTGTCTTTGCCATCTCTTTAAAAGCAATTAATATATTTAAAAACTGCAAGCATATTCAGTACAGCAAGCAGCAGTTCATTATTTAGACACATTTGTTCCTACTAAGCCTGTAAGTGTGCAGGGTAAGGACATTTTTGAACTTGATGAAGAGTTTTGAACAGTAATGTACATTGCATGGCTGCAGAGCAACGTGGGAGGCTGACCTTCATATTTTTCATTCAACTTTTGAGTTATTATTAATTGCCCCCGAGCATGGAATCTTCACCAGGCCTTCTGGAGATGTAGAGAAAGGTTTTACAAAAGAAAAAGTATTGCTCTAACACAAATAGTTTTTGCATAAGTTATTTATTTATTTATGCAAAAACTACATGTGCTAGAGCAATTATATTTTTTTATGTTCTCACAACCCTTCTCTATAGAGAATACTATACTATACTATACTCACAAAGTCAGTAGTCGAAATAGTCAGTAGTCGAAATAATTTGACCATCTCTACTCCTGTTTAGGACTACAGATCTGTTGTCCTCTTTTTGTTAGATAGCTTCAAAGCAATATACATGTCTGTGAGTGATTGTTTCAGTAAATGGTAAGGGGAGAAAACACTGCATTTCTGGCAAGGTCTGAAGTTATGTTCTGTAATCTCTGAAATTGTTGTAAGCACGATTAAGACTTAGGGCTTGTTTCCATTACACGTCGGGAACTCTCTGCTAAGCGTATACACTTAGCAGGGGTCCCGACGTATCCCACAGACATTGCCTGCCGGTGGATGGTCTGTTTACACATCCGCCGTTGTAAAGGCTGGACATGCTCGACTACGTTCAGCCTTACACCGGCGGATCGGCTCGGCGCAATGAAGACGGACCTGTCCGCCGAACAGGTAAGTCTATCTGTTACGTTGGACCCAACGCAATGGAAACAAAGCCTAAGGGTATATTTCTACATTGGTCCAAACCCCCTACGCTAAGCGCATTGCTTGGCGGAAGGTCCCGACGGAGCACATACACTTACACTTACTTGCTTGGCGAATGCTGTGTTCTCACATCGCAAGCCGTTTCGCCGATTCACAAGATAACGTAGTCCAGTAAGAACAGCTAAAGTGTATGTGATCCATCGGGCACACACAGCATTGTGGAAACCCCCCTTAGGCTTGAATTCCAGTTGCACTAAAATCCCTACGTTGAACTTGATACCCCTTGATCAGTCGGTCCGAGCCTCAAGGAGCTCTGTAGCGACATGAACGCAACAGGGGCTTGACGGATGACATGTCCATTGACCATCAATGGATGCATCATAATGACGTATGACTAACGTGCCCAAGCACATTAGTCATACTTCAGCCCATTAACTTAAAGAGACAGATTTATCAACTGTGCTATGTAGCACGGTCAATAACGTGGCCCTAACAGAGAGAAAACGGGGGATTGTGCACATTGGATGTGCTGACACCAGTGCATCCAAGCGCATAGTGGAACCCTAGCCTAATGCAACTACCATGTCCAAGGACGGATGCAATGTGTTTTATTTTCTTCTTTAGGTATAGGGATCTCTTTAGTTTTTTTCAGCAAACATATGGCTGATGCTATGTATCATAAACTAAATTAAGGTTATGCACTGTTTTCTGTATGCTTTGACATAAACACATACATAAGGAGGACTATGCCTGCATGTCTATGGAAGCATTGATGCTTGGATTGTGTCTGTGCACCTGACTGGCCTCTGATGTCAATGGTCAGCCCAGCTTTGTAATCACAGACCAGCTCCTGTGGACAGATGACTGAGCAGGGAAATCCAAATCACCACTCCAGGCACATTCAAAGGAGAGACATTTGCAAGGCAGCCAATCTCTCAGTTGAAGAGGTTCACAGGGCAGAGAGGGATTAAACTTGTACTTTATCATCCTATTCTACACCTGCTCTGTAAATAAGGATTTCCCCTAAACAACCCACACCCAGACATTCTCATGGAGAGACTTTTCTATTCTTCTGTGAAATAGGCTTCTTTCATTGTGTCACCACTACACTTAGAAATTATATTCGGCTGGCGCTGTTCTAGATCTCTGGATATGATTATTGTTATTAGTATAACAATGTCTTTTATAAAAAAATTCCATCAGGCGCTGATTACAGTATAGAGGTACAGTACAATACAATACATGGAAAGGAATTAGGAGGGAGACAGTCTTTGAATGAACTTATTAGAACCCATCATGTTATAACACACTGTAAATAGAATTACCTATTTTCTTTAAGGAGAGTTAGAAAAACAACAAAACACATTGACAAAAACTAGAATTAGTGCTAATAATTTAAGTGTGATTCCAGTTCATATGCCAGTTTCCCCAACTTGTCCAAATAACTAAAAAAAGGAAACATGTTAATTACGTTACATTTACAGAATCTAATCTCTGTAAAATAGCAATTATTACTTACTACATACTTTTTACAGAAAGTTTAGAGTTGAAGTGATAACTTTAATTAGCTAACTTTAAGTAATTAAAAAAGCAAACTTTAGTGTTGTTATTTCTATATATATAGGAAGCATACATGGCAAAAAAAAATAATAACACATCATATCATAGTAATATTATTATCATTAATGAAAATTAGTATTATTAGTAATAACATCACTAAAGTTTGTATCTTAATTTCTAATATATTGGGAGATAATTATCATATATATATATATATATATATATATATATATATATATATATATATATATATATATATATATATATATATAGATATATATATATATAGATATATAGATATATATATATATTTGATAGTTATGTAAATAATACTATTACTATGTCTCACTGTTATCTTATGAAGTGGTCTTTTTTTGCCATGTACAGCTCTCCTCCATCAGTGGTGACACATTGGGGTGTTGGTGTCACCGGCTATATGTCACCATTGAGATGATCTTTTACCAGGGTACTGAGTGGCTTTTCAGCTAACTGGCTGCCTGGACTTCGCAAATCGCTGACAAAGAACCTTTAACGTTTCATCAACGTTGTTAGGACAACAAGGAAGAATGTCTCAGATAATAACTCCCACTTCAAAGATTTCCCAGCTCAATAGAAGACGGACCATCCTTTTTATTCACCCGCATGAACTGCCACTAAAGAGAGTGAACTGTTTGGAGTTTTTTTTTTCGGTCGTGTTTATTTTTCTCCCATTCATAAAGATACTTGGATAAAATAAACAAGACAATTACTAGCCCCGTCGCCGTTATTCCTGAGTCTAGCTGACCACTGGAGCGCAGAAGAGGTTAGAGGACCCAGGTGCCAGCATGGCATAATCCTGCCATCCTGGAAACTCCAGCAGCCTGGCTGTCTGTGGGCACCACTGTGTAGACTAAGGTAAATAGTCCTCCTCCCTATAGTATATTACACACGCCTGTCCACCCCACCCAATTTAGGTATCCCCCCCCCCCCCATTCTATATTGGTGTTGTTTATTTATATCCTTGTGCACAAGTGGAAGAGGATGTGCCAGTGCAATTTCTACGCTGGGAGTAGTGCCAAAGTGGGGTTAAGGGGATCTTATTTAATTTCCATAGTATGAAATAAGGGATTCTCAGTACACTAATTAAGGGAATTAAGATAATAATATATATAAGTCTATATATATATATATATGTATCCGAAAGAAAACACAATGAATGAAACCACTTTTTAAAGAAAGAAAGATGCTGAACAATACACACAATTATAAAGTTTAGAGAGAGAAATACAGAACAAAAATGTGTGTGTGTGCCCATGACTGTGTTGTGTGGTGGTGTGTTGTGTGTGTGTGTGTGTGTGTGTGTGTGTGTGTGTGTGTGTGTGTGTGTGTGTGTGTGTATCTATCTACATATATATACATATATACATAATACATATATGAGAGAGAAAAAATGTGTGTGTATTGTTGAATATATATTTCTCTCTATATCTCTACATATATATATGTGTTGTATCTCTCTCCTCTCTCTCTTTCTTTATAAATGTGTGTGCATATGTGTGCGTATTGTTGTATATATGATGTGATCCTGGTATGTATGGCTATGGGATGACCCGTTGTTGTATTAAGCTAGCAGGAAAGCAAAGGTCAGTCCAAATGTATCTTAATAGACTGTGTCTTAAATGGAGTGTGCCTCCTTTGATGGCAGCTTGCTATTGCTTCTGTCATTACCATAGAGACCCTAACGTGCCATGCTGATGCACCATAAAACTCACACTTTCAACCCCAAAACCAGACCCCTTTGAACAACCCGAACTTGATTAGGCCTTTCTTCCATTCTTCTCCCTTAAAAACCATTTCCTTGCCTTTTGAAACTTGGCCATCAAATCAAAATGAATTCTCTGATCACTGAAGAAAGCACAAACAAAAGTTTCCTGACGCCTCAATTCAGGCGGCCCCTTTTCTTCCCAAACATTATTATCCATTTTTATTATGATCTGGAACAAGAACCCATTCGCGTGTTTTTTGTTTACTGGAAATTTAATGAAAATGATTTAGCTGGGAGTCAAACAAAAATATATACGTCCGTGTACACACAAGAGAAAGGCTCCTTTAGACGTAAATATTATGTCCAGGATGAAAAGAGTGGAGAGACTCCAGACTTAGCCTTTCAAGAATTAAGTATGACTTGCCTATTGCCATAGAAATCCTAACTTACCATGAAGATTCACCGTTCAGAAGAATACTTCTTTGTAGAGAGAGAGGCTTTGATGTCTAAAGCATAATATTCAAGCTTTCAGCTGTGACTGTCTAGATTACCTTGAGAGCAACAGGGCAGACATCTGTAACAAGGAAATGAAAAATTAAAGGTGATTAGCCTATAGAAGCAAACAGTTTGAGAAATTCACACCCCAAAGACAAGAATGGGAAGCAGATCTTATCTCTCATATGCAAAGTGCTGTGCAGATGCTCAGCATACATTTTCCATTCGGGGAAAGTAAGAAGGCACCATTAGGAGGAGAGAAGATGAAGTTTCGGGAGGACCAGCTGATTGTGGTCTATCCGTTATATCATTCCAGAGTCTATATAATTATATTAAACATAAAGGACTATAAAACACATCAAAGCTCATGCTTACAAATATATGTGTCAGGCATCTCAAGCCTATGAACAATGTTCTGCTTTCTCTAAAAATAGGTTTTAAATTTGATTTGTTCCTATAGTTAAAAAAGATAAATAAGATTAAAATATTAGGAGAGGTAAAGCTACTATATATTTATTCTACTATATATATATATATATATATATATATATATATATACTATTGCTTGCTCTCTCTCTATATATATATATATTAAATACTGTTGCTTTATATATATATATATATATATATATATATATATATACCGGTATATATATATTGATAGGTACTTTTATTGAAGGGTGTCTGATTATAATTTCCTTAACCTGAAATGATGGATATCAGATTACCTTTGACCAGTATATAACCAGTATGACCAGGGTATGGTTATTTCGCAGTAAATATTTTGGCAGTAGTGGCCTTTTCACATGGGCACCACCATCATTTACATACATAGGACTTCTGTACTCTATATGCAACATATATTCCCTATCCCTAGATACAATGATGCCCAACTCTAAAGGAAGCATTTTCTCCAGGATGTAGCTTTAAATGAACATTTCATACTGGGTTCTCTTCACTCAAATCAATTTCAGTCCATAAGAGAAACCACCAATCAGATTTCCGTGGTACAAAAAACAATTTATTTTACAGTACATGAAATATGTTCTTGCAAGTCACCCCTGTTTTGAAAAATCAGTAACACGTCACAAACATGTCTGATAACTCTGTCTGTACAATAACATTATATAACATCACCGTGAACACCGCTGCCATTCAAAAGAAAACGACAATTTATTCATAAAATATTTACACCTTTTATAGCACAGTCCACGTGGCCAGGTTTGGTCCCTTTACATCCCAAAACAAAGAAATACATACAGCAGCCTGACCCCACTGATCGCTCTGTATATACATTAGACTGACCATGACAACTAATAAAATACTTTGTTTTTGTTCTTTTATACAAACCGGTAACAAAAGAATGACAATTTTATAAAAGCACTAGAACTGCAGCTAACAAAGGTCTCGGAACACCGTGGGAGGACACGAGTGGGCAGCGTTTGGGAACCCTCAATAAAATGACTTTGGCTGATTGAAAAGGGTTATCCTGAAGGGTGGAGAGACCTCTCGTGCTTTCTGATGGGTGGGATTTATATTAGTCCTCGTCCAAAGTATTAGAAAATAGAGACCCTCATACACATAACATGTCCCATGAGCATTGATGCTAGCCACCAGTCCCAGTAGCCCACTCCCTAATCCATAACAGGCACAGACAAGGGCGAGCTCTCCAGTCATTGTAACATACAGTATTTGTCATTTAGTAAACACCCATAGGGGCTCTAGGCTGAGAGCAGTCCTAGTAATTCGGCCTAGAGTCACAGTTGTTGTAAGAAGCCTTGCGATGCTCAGGTGAAGGAGTGTGACTAGGGGGAGTAGGGATGCCACTTGCCCCTGAGCTCTGGCACACATACCATTCACTCAGGTTGGCCTGGGTGGAGGACAGACGTTCAGGGTGAGAGGAGGTGGCTGCAGGGTCCTGTCCTGGATCAGAAGAAGGGGATACCAGGGAAGGGATGGACGATTCATAGCCTGAGCTGGGAGGTGGAGATTTGCAGTGCACTTTCATATGTTTCCTTAGTGAGCTGGGGTGTGTGTAGGATTTGTCGCATCCTCGGACTTTACAGTTGTAGGGTTTGTCGCTGGTGTGGACGTGTGAGTGCTTCTTTCTGTCGCTGCTGTTAGCAAAGCGTCTGTCACATCCTTCAAACTCACACTTGAAGGGCTTTTCCCCTAAAAAAACAAAGCAAAGCGTGTAAGAGTCATGGAATTCTCAACCATTTTACAATTATTCCGAAGAATCATAACTGTAGTCCTGTTACCGTTATCCTTCCATTCCCCATACCTACTTACCTTTCTGGAAAATCATAACTTTACTCCTGCTGCCATTATCCTTCTGTTCCCAGACACCTACTTACCATTCTGGAATATCATAACTTTAGTCCTGCTGCTATTATCCTTCTATTCCCAGACACCTACTTACCTTCCTGGAAAATCATAACTTTAGAGCTGTTGCCATTATACTTATTTTCTCCGGCAGCTACCAGCTACAGTACTTACCTTTCTGGAAAATCATTATTTAATTACTGTTGCCGTTATCCTTATAGACACCTACTTATCTTTCTTGAAAAGTCATAACTTTAGCCCTGCTGCATTTATCCTTCTATTCCCAGACACCTACTTACCTCTCTGGAATATCATAACTTTAGTCCTGTTATCATTATCCTTCTGTTCCCTGACATCTACTTACCTCTCTGGAATATCATAACTTTAGTCCTGTTATCATCATTATCCTTCTATTCCCAGACACCTGCTTACCTCTCTGGAATATCATAACTTCCTGTTACCATTATCCTTCTATTCCCAGACACCTACTTACCTCTCTGGAATATCATAACTTCCTGTTACCATTATCCTTCTATTCCCAGACACCTACTTACTTTTTAGGAAAACTCAAATCTGTGAATGGTAAATATATACAGCTATCCGTTATATTTGTCCATTGCTTAATATTCCCGTATTATAATGATAGGATGAAAATAGGATTTATTAATATAATGTGAATCTCACCCAACATGAACTTCAATAAAACTATAATAATAACAACAAAGCAACAGTAATAACAAACTCTTCCGAGGTCATCGAGCAGCAGCAGAAGTTATTACCATAGGCATCAGGAACGATATCATTTCTCTAAAGGGAAAAGTAAAATATGAATCCTGATTGCACAACACAGGCAATCCTATTCTCTTTTCTTTGATTTATTTTTATATTTATTTGACTGGTACAGATACATGGGGTGTCTCTCTGATCACATACAATTGCTGGCCATAGATATGTTTCCAGTCCCAGCTCTGAGTATCTCATGCATAGAGAATGACACGCAGCAGCTACACACAATGTAGCTTTACCAGTTATGTTTGTCCAGTGAAGGGGGCTTTCTGATTGGAGGTTGACGTGTACTACAGACCTCTGAACTCTTCTATTGGCTCTCATCTTATTTAAGGTAGAATTCCAGCCTTCGGACAGACAACTCTGACATGAAGCTGATCATTATCGCACTTATAAGTTAGATCGATTATAAATAGTACATTATTGGATCCCTTATGATCCAATCACAAAACGTCAATAGTCATGGCTGAGGTTCTGATATCTAAGAGGCTAGTTACCAATGATTACTGATCATCATCGGCCCCTTACATCGATTTATTGGCTATAGCTCTGTGTATTCTCGGAGGAGAGGCGAATATCCGTATATGAACACTGTATGGTCACTGAAAATCCTCATTAACCTTCTCTGGTTGACGGATTCACTCATCTACCCAAAACAGCAGACATGATATTCCTAAAGCCAACTACGCTGACAGCCTGATTAAAGCCAAAGCAACGTATTATCTGGCGATGCTTACTAAATAAGCTCTAGGGTCCCCATACACTTTTCGATTTCGCTGTTCCTTAAGATCTCCTTTTGTTTTACCAAAAACATGTAATATGATAGACTTTCTAAACCATCAAGTCTACCTGTCGCAGAGATCCCTATACTACAAAGTTGTTGGTAGAGCTAAAGGATATCTGATAGAAAGATATAAATGTGTATGGCCAGCTTTAGAGAATAAAGGTATTATGAATACTTCTTGTAGCAGTTACAGGATGTAGAACTGACATGGGGGTCCCCAGGTTCCAAAGGTATATTGTCTGATACTACCTCCAGGACTCTGATATATACCTCAGGACTTAGATGTAACATTTTCAGGATTTTTGTATGAATGTGTGCTAGCTTGTCCTCAACTGAAGTTGACTGGCTTCTATAATCAACAACAGATTTACTTACCTTTATTTTTAGTATAAGTAAATAGGGGCTTATTATATTATATTATATTATATTATATTATATGGGCAATAGATTTACTAATGTGTGTGTGTTCCTTTAAGGCCCCCACCTAAATACCTTACTATACAATCTCTGTACAATCAACTTTTCTTAACCTAAACATGTAATATGAGGAGCTTTCTAAACCTTCCAATCACTATTCATTCTATCAGAGGTTGTGAAAATTGTATGGAGTGATCAAAAGGTTTATGGGGGGGCTTTAAACACACTTTTAAAATTTTCTTCATCTTAACATACATATCTGATGCTAACATATAGGCATATAAAGTGCTAACTGTAAATTGAATTCCCATTGGGAATAATAAGGCTCAATTCACAAAGCTGTGTCTGAAGTATCAGTTGGGGGGGGGGCTATTTCTTGTTTTAGTCTTGTAATATCTCATTGAATATACAGCTATAGAATATGACTCCTTCTCTCCTTCTCCTAGAGTGCTATCTTTATGAATTGAGCTTCTACTACAGCACACGTGGCCCGGCTTGGCTGGTTTGTATGGCTAGGCCTGGCTTTTCTATTTATGTAGCTGTGTCTGGCGATGTGTAATAAGTAGAAGCTTTCCCCCATGGTTTACAGTCTACATGTTGAGCTGCAGCCATTTCCCACACAGCCCTGGTGACATCCCCATCCACACAATGCTACCAGCTCCAGTCTACACAGACTGGCAGGCTAAACGCTGAGCTGATCTCCATCTGCTCTTCCTAAATACCAGTCAAGCATATTATAAAATGATATCCCGGCTCTAACTGGAGAATCTCATGGGAAAATCGTCCACGTTAATGTGCGAGATTGTGAAGACTATTTTAATATCTCGCCACAACAGTGTCTGCCCAGAAATCCCCCCCATCCCATTCAGCACTGCTGTCTGTGCTACTGACATTCCACTTACCAGCAGTAAACACTAAGCTTTCCTTGTCAGCAGGCTTTAATATTCAATAGAGCTATTAAATGATAACTAATGCGGAGGGAGAGAAGATTGGAAGACTAATAAGAAAACAGGAAACACTTGTCAGCTACAAATAAGCGATCAGGGACTGATGTACTAAGGATGGCGAAACATTGTGGCGATAGTTTGGCGAAACTGCGGGCCTAAACAAATGAAAACCAGATGAAAAACAACATTTCAGTCCTATAATGTCAGAGAGACCAAAGTGAGATGTACTACTGTACACACATACACACACACATGTAAAGAAATAACTGATATGTACATATATCTCATAATATATTCTCAGAGACTTCACATACATACATATATATATATATGTAAAGTCTCTGAAAATATATTATGAGATATGTGTACATATCGGTTATGTGTATATATATCTACATACATACACATCTACACACTCACATATTCATCGTAATATGTATAGCTATTAATATAGACCTAAATATATGTCTATATACACACACATACACATAAAGAAATAACCGATATGTACACATATCTCATAATATATTCTCAGAGACTTTACATATATACATATATACCAATATATACACATCTACACACTCACATATTCATTGTAATACGTATATCTATTTATATAGACCTAGATATGTGTGTATATACACACAAACACATATGCATATAGAAAGTTTGAGTCAAGCCTTTGGGTTGTCTCAGATCTTTTCTTCAGGCTTAGTACCAAAAGCTCTACCTATAGCTTTATTAAAATGATTATATGAATTAAATTGAAAGTTATATATAATTGAAAGTTATATAAGCATAAGAGAGAGCATAAATGCATATGTCACATTATCTATATATTAGGTAGATAAATGAATGTGTATGAATACATAAATTAGTGGTAATATATGTATAGAGATGGAAACATGTAAGTATACATACACATATATACATACATACACTATCTCTCTCTCTAAGGTAGATAGATAGATAGATAGATAGATAGATAGATAGATAGATAGATAGATAGATAGATAGATAGATAGATAGATAGATAGATAGATAGATAGATAGATAGATAGATAGATAGATAGATAGATAGATAGATAGATAGATAGATAGATAGATAGATAGATAGATAGATAGATAGATAGATAGATAGATAGATAGATAGATAGATAGATAGATAGATATTGGAAGTTTTGTTTATTACTCCTTTTTTTCAATGAGAAAAGTGTCTGTCTCAGCAGTAGGTTTCACTGTGGAGACATTTCCACCATATTCTCATTCTTTTCTGTAAGTGAAGGCTCCCAACTCTGCTTCCTGAATCATTTGCAACAAATTAAAGCTCCTTCCAACTTTCTTATTTATTCCCCGGCACTTCTAAGCGGTTAAAAGAAAATGAGGGTTGTAAAGAGCCTGCAGGATTATAACGCAGCCTAATTCATCACCAGAGAGATAAAACTTGCATCTGTGTATAACAATAAAGAAAAACCTCCCCATATTCTGCCCCCAGAGCTTGGAGTTTGCTTTGGAGAATGGTGATGTTCTGCATGGCAAACTCCAGAATAGGAGATGAGCGGAGAAAGTTTGTTTACTTAGGAGACAGGCTGTCATCAAAGGCAACATGTTCTCCAAGATACATCGCACCTGTTCACAAGCAGCAGCAAAACTGCGAATTTGTCATTTCTTCTAAATGGGATGGAAGGCAAAGCGATCAGACGGGGAACACAGGCAGAAAAGATGGGAACACGTGTATATGTGAAGTCATAGCCCATGGTCTATAGGAGCAAGTGATGGAAATACTACAGAGGGGTGAACCAAAATTTATGGCAGTACTAAATATACATAAATTATAATATATTATGCATATATAGCTGTAATATTAACGCTCCCTAAAGCAGGACATATACATATAATATGTTATAATATACATATATAACTGTAATATAAACGCTCCCTAAAGCAGGACACTGTCCTTTCTATATCAGAGGAAACAGACAGTTGTCAGATTGAATTATGTCTGAATATGTTCAGCTCTCACCGCCCTAGTAATCCATATTTAATAGTTTATCTTGACCATAAAATCCCAATTGTGGTGCCGGTATAAATTGTGTATTATAAATATTAATTAGGCTGAGTGAAAGTTTACAACCACGTGTACGAATGTATTTGCTCCCCTTTTCCCCTGGCTTGATTCATTTCCAATCCCCAGAGCTTTAAATCAATCAGGTCACAAGATGGAAGCGGTCATAAAGCATCTCTGGGGATTATAATCAATTTATTTCTATAGCCACTTAAACCGGGATGTTATAAAAAGCAAAATGTAGCACTAAAGTGTTTGTCATATATCAACAACAAAAAAAAACATCACATCGCATGCTCAAGCAGAGACTGTTACTGACCTGTGTGAGTTCTTTTGTGGATTTTGAGGTTCTCTGACCTGGCAAAGACTTTCCCACAGCCAGGGAAGGGGCAAGGGAAAGGTTTTTCCCCCGTGTGGACTCTGATGTGGTTGACAAGTTTGTATTTGGCTTTGAAGGGCTTGCCTTCTCTGGCACAGTCTTCCCAGAAACAGATGTGATTGGATTGTTCGGGTCCTCCAACGTGCTCCACCGTGACATGGGTGACCAGCTCGTGCATGGTGGTATAAGTTTTGGAGCAAAGTTTTTTAGGGAGCTGCTCGTCTTCTATCCACTTACAGATGAGTTCTTGTTTGATCGCCTGCCTCATGTATCTGAAGAAGGCACCTGGTCCGTGGTGAGGAGCTAGGTTCATATTCAAGTTCATGCCAGTGTAGCCTTGAAGAGATGCAGAAGAGAAAGGATCTGTCCTAGACACTGATTGAGTGAAATGATCAGACCTGCTGCTGTACATATCTCCAGGTAGCCCCAATCTTATCTGTCCGTTTAGAGGCTGGCCACCTGGGGTTGCATGGGAATGCTGCTCATGATGAGGTCCAGAGAAGTAGGGATGGTTTCCAGGCTCCGCGTGGTGGCCATGCTGCCCGGGGTAGCTACCTGTCGTTGAGACAAACATGCCATGGTGAGATGGTGCCGTAGAGTGCTGTTCACTCAGCCCTGGCATCACTTGAACTGTCAGATCCCTGCCTATTAGAAAGTCCCTACCTGCAGGGATAGACTGAGCTGTATGGGGGATACTGGAGAAGGAGGGAGTCGGGACAAATGCTCCTGGAGGACTGGAGGCAGCCTCAGCCTGGCCTGCCATATGATGGTGGTGTTGGTGGTGATGGTGGTGGTGGTTATGGGCAGGGCTGAGTTTGAGGGCCGCTGGATGATGCCCCATGTGTTCTGGCCGGAATGCAGGACTTGGCCCTAGGCGAGAATCAGCAGCATACTCCCCAGGGTGCACATGAGCCATTGAGTGGGAATGACCCACGTACCCCGGGAAGCCTGTCATAGTCTGAGGGGGGTGGTGGTGGTGGTGATGATGATGATGAGCCCCTGCCAAGTCAACTATTCTCAGCGCTGGGTTCCGTTTGGAGAATGCAGGGTCCATCACTGTGTTCCCCAAAGCCTCCACACTCATTGCAGCTAATTCTACAATCACCTGTCTGTGGGAAAAGAATAAAATAAAAACTTTTTTTTTCCCAAAAGTTTTTTCAAGTTTTTTTTTTTCTTTTATGTCTAAGTGGAATCCCCTACGCTTGAGAAGCAGCAGCAGGAAGCATTGAGGCACTGAATAGAGATTCACAGACACTGCTACTGCCCAGAGAGCTCAACAATAACCGCTCTCTGTGATTGGCTATCTCCACATGATTGACGTCACCGCTGACAGGTCCTGCTGGAGACTGAATGGATTAGGAGGGGTGGGGGTCACAGCAATGAGCATGCGCACAACTGGGGACCATGCCTCCCACCTTCACAAAAACAACTCTGTTTGCCGTGTTTTTAGACACTCTTTTTTCTTTTCTTTTTTTTTTTATTATTCATACCAACCAAAATGCGAAAGATAACATCGTAGATGAAAATATTTTTACAAGGCAACACAAAAAATATTGTTTGTTTATTTTTTTATGACAAATATTTATATTCAATATCTTTGCTTCTTCTATGTGAAGCTCACCCTACTGTCTGAATGGACTAGCCAATAGTAGCAGACGTCATATTTAGTTATTTTCAGAATATATAGTTAAGTGTATAGAATGAATTGTACTATATGTGAATTATTTATGGATTTGTGCATACCGTTTTATTGTCATTATTTTAGTATGGAAAAACTCTTAAATAAATGGAGATGTGCATCAGTGTTTTTTTTTTACATCCAATATCATATATATTCTGGCCCGTCAAATGATGAATTAAATTTACTATGCTCGACATTGAAAGTAATATATATATATATATATATATATATATATATATATATA
>CM070035.1:41714787-41725877 GCA_036250615.1 Ptychadena robeensis | reverse complement strand
TATATATATATATATTCTATACAGCATATTATATCGCTTTGGGCATAGATTGAAGGGTGTATGTAAATGTTTCTATCGAAAATCCAAACTCGTGCTCACCCACAAATTGGCCAGATTAGACAATCTGCATGTATTTATCCAAGTATTTCTTTATTTATTTGAGAACCCACATTTAGTCTCTTTGGGGAGGTATCGAAGCACAAGCAGGTTCGCAGATCTGTTCAATTATTGCTGTATTACAAGTAATCAAACTAAATAGCCACCGACTGAATGTGGCATAGCCTGTGTATGGAAGTATGAATTGTATAGATCGGCCATTAATTCGCTCATTTCATTGTTCGGGTCTTATTTGGCAAGCAAATAGTGATGGACGGAGCCAGTGCTGCATCATACTTGCACCAAATATAATATATCTACCATCTCTAGAAATATAAACTCACATACAATGACAAATGATCCTTTTCTTTTAGCTTCATATTCCGTATTCTCAGATCAGTTAATAGCCAACAAAGCGATAAGCAGACAAATTAACAGCACCAAACTTCTTCTAAATCAATATCAATAGCTGTATACATTTATTTTTCGTTGGTTATAATTTAAGGATTTAATAAGAACTACAATCGTAGTTCTCAATTTGTGTTCACAATTATCACATTTCCATGAGATACAATAATAGTCATAAAGAATAGCGCACACACAGAATAAAATTTGTGATTTCTAGATCAGCTTCTCTTTTTATTGGAATGAGGATTGGAAAGACATCATGTTACATTTTACATTTAATGATGTGAATTATGGAATTCATAGCGTGCTGCAGGAAACTTTAAAGCCTCAGAAGAAAGTGTTAGTCAACTTTGTGGAGGTGACTTGAAGATTCAGCATGCGGACAGAGATCTTACCTACCTATAATGAGGCCTGTTGTATGTCTGGTGACTTCATAGATCGGTCTGTGTATGAGCCAGTGCCTCTTCTAATCTGACTGACCAATGGAGACACAAAACATCTGAGGAAGTTGTTTGTCCTCTTATATAATCCGGTTGCAATCTTATCAACAACAAACCATGAAAACATAAAAAAAACATATTGCAACATTAGAGCAAAGAAGTCGATTTTTGCCTCCTGGCCTATGTATTATGTCTCTGTTATATAAAAGATTAATAAAGTGCTCAAACATTCACATGTATATGATTTCCATTAGTATGTATTGGACTTGGGTACCTACAAAATACTTTATATACATATATAGAGCGTGTGTGTGTAAATTATTAGCAGTGTATATTAGCACCTCTGTGTTTATTAAAAGTCTTAAATATATATATGTATTGTAGAATTTTAAATAACTTAATGTGCCGTTTTGCGAATCTAATGCAATAGGTGATAACACTGGCATTTAAAAAAATAATTTATGTATGTAATATTAATATACTTTAATTCAATGCTTTGCGTTATTATTGCGCCAGTGACGCTAAATGTAACGCACAGTGAGTAGTAGGTGGGCGATCGGTACTCCTTGACGAGGGTTGCTGACAGATGAGATTAAAGTATCTCTGTCAAACCAGGCGTCAGTCAGCAGCCACTACTCAGGGCTCATTGTAGAGAGACCTGGTAGCCACCACATTGTGAAAGCATGGTATCCTTAGGAAGGATGATACATATCATGTAAAACCCATCAGCTAGATCAAAGTGTTCTTTTTTAATAAGATCCAATACATGTCAAACCTCATTCCAATCAAATCGCTGGTAAATGAATTCCAGATGAATATGTCATAGAGTAATGTGACAATGCAGTCAAGCAGGGTCAGGGGTGGATGTTACAATGAGAGAGCCGTCAAATATTAATTCTAGGAGCTCCAAATGAATGACCAGCGAGCGGGATTAAGCACATTCTAGTGGTGGGGTGTTATGTCAATGATTTGTGTTAGTGCGAGTTAACTGGCAAACAAAGCTCCAGAAATATATGGTCCCCCCTGAGTCTCCACCAGGGCATATTTTAAACTTACTTGGGATCTTCATTATAGCTCTGAGATGTCCTGATATATTCCTGCCTGTTAGGGGGGTGCAGCAAGCCATTCTGTGCTATGCTATGGGAGCTGGTGCAGAGTCCATCCTAGGAAAATTGAAACATATTTGGATGTTTTAATAAGTAATACAGCAGGTCCATTTCCTCTGACTGTTTAATAATGTACGTTTTATTGGATCTGCATGTACATTGCCAAATCTAAATGGTATGGCACACATTTGAAGCATGACCAGTCTCTGCATGCATATTTCCCAGAAGGATTTCTGACTATGATTTTCAATGTACTGGTCATGTTTCCACTTACTGATGGCATACAGCGAGGGATTCCTGTGCACATTCCTTTGGATTTTGTGCTTCTCATAGTACAAGGCTTCACTGTAAACCTGCTTATAAGGTGACCAGTCAACTGCAATTGACATTTACTCATGTATATCACACACACAACATACAGTTAGTACAAGCTGTAATTCAATACATCGGTAATGCATTCAAATGTTATAGGAAACACATCAGACACCCCAAAAATAAAATGATTCCTTATTTGTATTACAGAAGCGCTCATATAGAATATCACATTATGTGAAATACATACGCCATAAAAAATCAGATGGATTCACACAAAGATCGATAGATAGATAGATAGATAGATAGATAGATAGATAGATAGATAGATAGATAGATAGATAGATAGATAGATAGATAGATAGATAGATAGATAGATAGATAGATAGATAGATAGATAGATAGATAGATAGATAGATAGATAGATAGATAGATAGATAGATAGATAGATAGATAGATAGATAGATAGATAGATAGATAGATCTGGGATAGATAGATAGATAGATAGATAGATAGATAGATCTGGGATAGATAGATAGAGTTACTATATTTTCAAGTAGAATTAACACTAGAGCAGTCGATACTGTGTGTTGTGTGAATTTTCACTTCAATTAGCCAATCATTTAATAATAACTCCTGTTAATTCAATTAATCTGCACATCATTAAATGATCATTGAACATTCACGCCGTTTATTGTCTGAGCACCTTTAGTGCTGTATATCATTCTATAAATTTAAACTTGTCCTAATCCTAAAAAAATAATATTTATACCACTGATAAAACCATAGGACGCCTGTATTTTTCAGAATTAAATGTAAATACATCTGTCCAATTTTTTTACAAGCAGTAGCAATATTTTTGCTTTGTTTCAAATGGAGCATTTGTGGTCAACATGTCTTGGGTAGCGTTGAACTTGCGCTGTGCTTTGTGTCCATCTTAAAACGCTTCATTTGGTGTACATATGTTTGAAATATTTCTCGGCGTGAATGGGTCATGTACACTCAGAGAAGGGGAAAGACCATGTATGCTATTTCACTTATCCAAGTATAGAGAAAAAAGAGAGAAAGAATAAGAAGGAAAGAAAGAAGGAAAGAAAGAAAGAAAGAAGGAAAGAAAGAAAGAAAGAAAGAAAGAAAGAAAGAAAGAAAGAAAGAAAGAAAGAAAGAAAGAAAGAAAGAAAGAAAGAAAGAAAGAAAGAAAGAAAGAAAGAAAGAAAGAAAGAAAGAAAGAAAGAAAGAAAGAAAGGTAAGTCCGTGAATGTTATTCAACATACATACACATATGTGCCTGGCTGTCTATATATACAGTTGGGCTGATGGCTTGCTGTGTACTTTTTGGGAATGCTTCAGCTTCTACAGACTTCAAAAGACATCAATGAGGTCTAAATGAAGGGAAAACTGTTCTTATTAGCAGCAAGTTGCTGCTGTTGACACTTGTGGACGTGTCTCATATAACAGCACCTGGATAAACTTGTTGCAATGTTTGGTCACACAAGGCAGGTCCATATGTAAAGCAGCTCTGTGGAAGTGTGAAGAGACAGCTAATGATGGAACAAGCTTTCTGTCCTATGCTGACTGTACATCCAGCATCACCTTATTTACTGTACATGGGTCACTAAAGGAAATAAAAAAAGCTTCCTACGTCTCCCCATCCTTTTGACTCACCATATGTACATGTGGTTGGTCCAGGGTCAGAGGTCAAACTCTAAGGCATTTCAAAAGTCGAGGACTTAGATTTATCCTTCAACACCATGTAGTTGCCAGTAACTGCATTTCCAGCAACAGAAAAATACAACCGAATACAAAGGGAAGGAGGGCCTATTCTCTGAGTGTCTTCTTAAAACAAAAGGCAACAACACTCACGCACAAGTCTAGATTGCAGAGATCATTAACTTCACACTTCTTGGCACTCATCATCATCTTGCTTGTGCTTTTGCCCTAAAAAGATTGCAAACCCAAATGTATCTGCTAATTTGGCATTATTTCGCATTAGAGCCGAGAACAATCAGATCCTCCCCCATTATGGGGAATAAAACAATCGCAGACTTAATTAAATCTGATAAGCTCCTTTACAGCTCGCCTTGCCTATACTAGTATCCGTCTAGCTGGATGTGACCTGTTTGCCCTCCATAAATGTAGAAATCATCTGTCTTGTCATCATCTTATAGGTGGTGGGAGAGGGGGGGGGGATGAAAGAACACACTTGTGTCCATGCATCATATACACAGGCTATGGAAACTGAGTAAACAAGTGTAAAACGTATTAATCAGCGCGGACAATGGAGCTGGTAATTAAATATAAAAGCCAATGAATTGATTCCTTCTTTTCCTCCATCCTAATTTTCCATCCCGAGGCGATGCTAAGATGACGGAATCTATTGAAAGCTGTAACGGAAGCTTGTTCTTCCCATTCCCACAGCCTATTGGCATGGAAATAGAGCTCCTAACCTATTCTCACCTAACATTTACTTTATCTTACTGATTATTGCTATTAAAGGCCGACACAAAAGATTTTCTGAACAAACATTCCATGTCAAAGGCTATTTGGATTGCTGGGCCATCTACATGAGAGAGGATGGTAATGGGGTTGGTCAAGGCTATGGAAAGAGAAGCCCCTCTCAGCTCTGCTGGCCTCTTACCGTGGCTACTCCTCCACCTGTTGCCAAACGGGCTTCACTTCATCTTCTCAGGACTTGAGGGGTAACACCAGCACTCTTCCTCCATGCTGTCATCCTTCATTTCTCCCCTTTTCTGCCATTCTGAAATCAGTTAGAAATGAGCCGTCAGGATGATATTTTAATGGCTTATATTGTCACGTTGGTGCATGTGGCTTTGAACTAGCACAGCTCTCCTTCCCTGCAGAGAGCGCCGCAAATCCCACTTCATAACTTCTGCAACTTTTTTTTTCCTCTCCTGGAAGTTTAGACACATTCCCTAAATATCCATTAACAGACTTGGAGCCCCACACCTCCTCCCCTGATCACAGGAGAATATAGGGACATGCTGGTCTGTAATTAAGTGGACATTCTATTATTACAGTATTATTATTAATGTAGACATTCCATAATATATAAATAAGTATATATATATATATATATATATATATATGATGAATGCATGTGTGCACATATAGACATGTATAGGAGAACTGTGTTGGTAGTATATGTATATATGAACATTTCAGTTGGTATATATATATACATGTGTGTGTAAATTAAATGGGCTTTCCATATGATGATGCATGCATGTGTGTACATGCTGATCTGTCATTTCTGTGGACATTCCATAATATATACATATATATATATATATATATATATATATATATATATATATATATATATATATATATATATATATATATATATATATATATATATATATATATATATTATATATAAATGGGCGTTCCATTGTATAATGATGAATGCATGTGTGCACATATAGACATATATAGGAGAATTGTGTTGTTAGTATATGTATATATGAACATTTCAGTTGGTGAGAAGCCACATTCAGTACACCAATACTAATTGCCATCTACACTAATCTACATTTGTCTCTTGTTTGTGTATATGGTATGTAAATGGTATGTATATGATTGCGTGTACCGTTCCCTATCCTTCCATATGAGATAACAGGCAGAATATTCAGTGAGCAGGAATGCTGATCTCCACCGCCCTGGAATGTGGCTTCTCATCACTGGCTTTTATGAATAGGATATGTTAAGTGAGACCATTTCTATTTTAATTAAAGTGCTACCTGCCCTGCACTGTTTACAAAGTATTCCTTTTGAAAAGACGGCCTAAAGTTTCTTTGTGAATGAGGAGTGAGAGTTTGGAGTTTAGATTCTGCTGCTGCAAGGATTCATTGAGGCAGCTAACAAAGGCTAAATGGAATGATTCCGATCCTGCTTCAGCTTTTTTTTAGGCTTCTATTACTAGAAAATAATTACAGCTAATGAATATGCAGAGGAGGGAAGAATAGCTGGGTAAATAAAAGGCCAGGGACATTCTGCAATATTCAGATAAAAAGCCCTACCAGGGACAGTCAGGAAAAGACTAGTGCCAGGGACATTCTACAATATTAAAGATGCCCAGGAATCCTCCAGTATTAGTCCTTCCAGGGTTATTCTGTACTGTTCTGATAAAAAAAATACTTGCCTGGGATTTTCTAAAATATTCCATAAAAGTACTGTCAAGGACTTTGTCAGGGACATTCTACAATAATCGGATGAGCCCTACTATGGCTATTCTATTAGAACTGCCAGGGACATATCACATTGTTCAGATGCTCTAAATATTCAAATAAAAAGTAATACCAGGGTCATCCTGCAACCATGGCTATTCTATTAGAACTGCCAGGGACATATTACAGTGTTCAGATGCTCTAAATATTAAAATAAAATATAATACCAGTGTCATCCTGCATCTATGGCTATCTATTAGAACTGCCAGGGACATATTACAGTGTTCAGATACTCTAAATATTAAAATAAAATGTAATACCAGGGTCATCCTGCATCTATGGCTATTCTATTAGAACTGCCAGGGACATGTTACTGTGCTCAGACAAAAAAAGTACTCTAAATATTCAGATAAAAAGTAATTCCAGGGTCAACCTGCACAATTCAAGTAATTGGATATTCTACAATATTAGGATGAGCCTAACCATGGCTAATCTGTAAGTATTGCCAGGGACATATTACAGGGTGCAAATATAAAAAGTAGTTTAAATATTTAAAAAAAAAAGTAACACCAGGGTCATTCTAACAAGTTATGGTAATATTACTTGCTAGGGATGCCCTGCAAAAATCAGAACAAAGTCCTGCCAGGGACATTCTACATTGATAGGATGATCCCTGACGTGGTTATTCTCTAAGCACTGCCAGGGACATATTACAGGATACAAATATAAAAAGTACTTTAAATATTCAAATAAAAAACAAAACTAATACCAGGATCGTCCTGCAAAATTCAGGTAATGATAATTGTCAGGGATGCTCTGCCAAAATCAGAACGAAGTCCTGCCAGGGACATTCTACAATGATAGGATGAGCCCTAACGTGGCTATTCTGTAAGTACTGCCAGGGACATTTTATAGGGTTCGAATGTAAAAAAAGTACTGTAAATATTTAGTGAAAAACTAATACAAGGCCATCCTGGTAATGATAATCGTCAGAGATGCTCTGCAAAAATCAGAACAAAGTCCTGCCAGGGACATTCTACAATAATCACATAAAATACATGTAATAATGATTGCCAGGGACATTCTGTAATATACAGATACAAAACACTATCAGGGTTGTGCAACATTCAGAGAGAACGTATTACCAGGACCATTCTACAACATTCAGACACAAAGTACTGCCAGGGTCATTCTGTGATGGGTGGAGGGGGGGGGGGGGGGGGGGGGGGGGGTAAAAGTCTAAAAGTCTTCTAGGTGCAGGGAAAGCCTATGGCAGCATCAAAGTCTCCCAGTCTAGTCTGGACTAATGCAAAGTCACATATTCACAGCACTGAAAGAAAAAAAAGTCACTTTAATATATGGTCATGGCTGCTTTTGTACACGAGACAAAGAGAATATATGGTCATAGACAGGTTAATCGAGCTTTGCTGCAAGAAAACAAGCATGTGTTGTATGTTTGCACTGAATGCAAAGGTCTGTATTTTCCTGAGCAAATCAAAGGGAGTGTTAGTCCTTTTCCTGCTCACTCATCTGAAGGTAAGTACATTTTCTCTGGCGATCAAAAGCCTGGTCACTAAACAAAGGCAGCCAGTGCTGCTTCCACCGTCCTGGGGTGGCTAGTTGGGACATTTCAATAATTCTGACAAGGGTGACTGATTTGTGAACTACAAAATAAAAAATAAAAGGGATTTCATGTCAGAAAATTTACACTGCTCCATTTCTAAGCGGAAAAAAGAGAGAGAGGGGAAAAAAATCAATCCACAATGAGAAATAAAAAGAGAACCGCCCGAGTGAAGCAAACAGAACGACGAGAGGAAAAAAAAAATAAACAACTTAAAAATAACAAATATTTCCAAATAAAATAAAAAAAAGAGATTCTCACCCACCTGTGTTATGATGGGTACAGAATGCAAGGACTGAAAAATGGCAAGACATGGGTATGAGATCCAGAAAATCCCTCTGCCTGGAGATTGTGAGCATACTGGTGGACTGGTATGGAGGTTGGGAAGGTGAGCAGGCAATGGTGGATGGATATGGGGAAAATTAAATGGAGTGGAGGTCTAGGATGAAAGAAGCAAGAAGAAGATGTGGAGAAGTGAAGTAAAGGGGGTCTTGGAAGATTTTTTTCCCTCCTGTAGAATTTGGGCAGGGAGGAAAAAAAAAAGTTGCTACTCCTAAAAAACATTGTTTGTCATCAGCAGTGTCAGCCTCCTTTACAATACCTGGGATTGATGAGTGGAGGCAGCCAATCACGAGGCGTCTGGGACTCTGGGAGCCCTTAGTTGGTGAGGCAGGGGTAAAGGGGGAGAGGGCCACGACCAATGGGCGCTGACGTCCATCCGCACGTGACTCCGCCCCCTCCTCCCATTCATCAAGGGGGGAACGAGTCGTCCTTTCAATTCATTTATCTGCAGGAATGATTGCCGCTATCAGTCTCCAGCTCAACGCCCGGCTGAGGAGGTGAAAGTTTCTCCCCAGGAAGATAAACCGCAAAAAGACAATATTGTGCGTGATTTGCAGGAAAAAAAAGGAGTGTTGTGGAAAGAAGTGCAAGAAAAGTGTCTTCAGCAGCAGCAGAACATTCCCATGCAAGAAGCCACATCGTCCTGCGCTGCCATCGCTCAGATCTGGTCGCCCATGTGAAGAAGGAAGAAGAAGAAGTCCTATAACGATCGATCTCGTCGTGTGTGCTGGCTGAGGAGGACCCCTCTTCTTCTCCTGTATCTCTCGTGTTCGGGTGGTCGCCATGCTCCTGGACGCGGGACCCCAATATCCATCCATAGGAGTCACCACCTTCGGCTCCTCCAGGCACCACTCCACCGGAGACGTGTCGGACCGCGAGGTGGGTTTGGGCATCAACCCGTTTGCCGACGGCATGGGCGCCTTCAAGATCAACCCGAGCAGCCACGAGCTCGCCTCGGGCCAGACGGCGTTCACTTCTCAGGCTCCGGGCTACGCTGCGGCGGCTCTGGGGCATCACCACCACCCCGGCCATGTCAGTTCTTACTCCAGCGCAGCCTTCAACTCCACCCGGGACTTTCTATTCCGGAACCGGGGCTTCGGGGAGGCGGCCAGCGCCCAGCACAGTCTGTTCGCGTCGGCGGGGGGCTTCGGAGGACCTCACGGACACACGGACGCCACCGGACACTTGATCTTCCCGGGGCTGCACGATCAAGCCACCGGACACGGCTCCCCAAACGTGGTGAACGGGCAGATGAGGCTCGGCTTCTCCGGTGACATGTATGGCCGGCCAGATCAGTACGGACAAGTGACCAGCCCCAGGTCTGAGCACTATGCTTCCACCCAACTCCATGGCTATGGCCCTATGAACATGAACATGGCTGCCCACCACGGAGCAGGGGCCTTCTTCCGTTACATGAGGCAGCCCATCAAGCAAGAACTCATCTGTAAGTGGATTGAACCGGAGCAGTTGTCCAACCCCAAAAAGTCGTGCAACAAAACTTTCAGCACCATGCACGAGCTGGTCACCCATGTCACGGTGGAGCACGTTGGAGGACCCGAACAATCCAATCACATCTGTTTCTGGGAAGAGTGTGCCAGAGAAGGCAAGCCCTTCAAAGCCAAATACAAACTTGTCAACCACATCAGAGTCCACACGGGGGAAAAACCTTTCCCTTGCCCCTTCCCTGGCTGTGGGAAAGTCTTTGCCAGGTCAGAGAACCTCAAAATCCACAAAAGAACTCACACAGGTACCAATTTCCATCTTCCACCATCACCCCGCTTTTACTTTATTATTATTATATTGTCTCATCGCGTTTTTATTTTACTGCTATGTGTTGTAAATTTTTTACCAACAACAAATTTTTACTTAAAATTTTAAAATGGCCGGACAATTTTTTATTGTTGGATTATTATTGTTATTTTTGTGTGTGATCTAAATACACTTTAGCACAATTTTCCGGGTCCATGTATATTTTCCTCTATTAAATAATTCCCCTTCCACCAAGCTGTCTATAAATATTATTCGGTTACCCCACCGTGGTTTTATTTATTTATGTTCTTCAGGCAGCAAAAAAAAAGAGGAACTTGTCTGCTTGTCACATTTTGCCTGAGAGCTGGATAATCTTAATTGTATTACCGCGGAAAATTGTGCTAAATATTCAATTATCCAATTTTCACTCGGAATTGACAAATATTTGTTAAAAAATCGAGTTAGGGAATCGTGCCATCAATCAAAGCGATGCTGCCGAAGTCTGGGGGAAATGTGGGATTTGACAGTCAGGTCTCATGGTTGTGTGTTATTGTTTGTGTGTATGTGGGGGGAGAGGGGGGGGGGGGGGGGGGGGGGGGGGGGGGTTGTGTTTGTGTGTTGGTGTTGTTGTGGGTTATGTATTTGAGTTATCAGTTTATATTTACATTAAATCTTATTCTTTAATATAACATCAATTGTTCTTACAAATAGAATAGTGTAGTTGAAAGAAAAAAATATAATCACTGTGCTGCAGATTTAAAAAAAATATTAAGTGCATGCCAATGATACAATTGTGACATAATAGTATATATATATATATATATATATA
>CM070035.1:41675408-41707293 GCA_036250615.1 Ptychadena robeensis | reverse complement strand
GAGATCTCCCCCATATTTAGGGGCCGCAAACAGATCCTCACTACCCTCCACATTACATAAGTCTCCATAGACCCTGGAACCAGCTGCACCATATAATAGAAGCCATACCCAGATCGTGTTCTTGGTTTTTGCTGGGGTGTATGCAAACCACATACTTCAATATAGACTACGAAAATAATACAATAGAAAGAATAATTCACAATGAGAAATATGATTTCGATACATGTTATTCTCCTGCGTTTTTTTGTATATAGCTACAGTTTTAATTGGAGAATTTAGAATGATGATTCGCCCGAATATATTGTTTGGAGCTGGGTTACTTACTCAGCAAGTTTTTAACCATATAAAGTTAGAAGTACAAGTCATACAAGTGTATGTTATGTAGAAGCAGAGGACAGTGTGTGTAGAGTTGGGGAGGCTTTGTCCTGCAGCAGCTGTCCTTCAGTCCAGGGCTGTTGAGTGTGTACGCTGCCTGGGGATCTTTACACACTCACACACACTCTCACACACTCACACACAGGGTAGAGGGAAAGAGGAAGGGAACAGTCCCTCTCCCTTCCTAGAAGTTCTCATGTAACCCAGCTCCAACTTTCAGCCTTCGAGCCCTCATACACACTTCTGCTGCACCTCCTGCACTGTGATGTCCATTCCCTGGACTTGGTAAGTGATGACAAGATTTCTCAGATACTTTCATGTTCTACAGTCATTCTGCATGAATTAAGAAGAGGGGTCTTCTCTAAAGTCACATCAATACGTCCATCACCTGACATCTATACAGTCAGAAGTCACATCCTTCCCCAGTGTTGTGGTAGGAAAGGCTTGTATTTGTATAGACCCGCACAGATCCTAGTTAGTATTACAACTTTTCTATTGAAACAACCTACTTTATAAATTAGTTATAGGAGGGCCACCTCTTTATAGAATGACCCCTCTGATATTAATTCAAGTGCATGTGGTCACGTCAAACCTACTCTCCCCTGCCAAGCCCCCGCTCAGCCCCCCGTGTTTTATATTTTGTTTGTATAGATGATTTTATTTATTTTGGAAACACGGAAAGTCACGTCGAGAGCGAGTGTTTAATGTGCAAAGTGCAGATTTAATTATCTTGTAACAAGATACACTTTGTATGGGGAAAGGGGGCTTTGAGTGACATTTGATTGTAGGAATTTGGCAGCAAAGAGCCATAGTGAAATCTTTCAGGACCGGGGATCCCAGATACATGCGCCAGTGCCGGGCTACACAAATATTTACACACCTACTGACCCCTTTACATAAGCGAAGATCTTCATTATCACATTATTAGATGCACCCCTCCTTTACTACTTAACCCCTTCCTCGCCACCGGCTCATTGCATCCTACATGTAGCGCCAACATTGACCCGTTCGCTGCTGGATTCGTAGGACCAGCTCCGTGGGAACTTTATCCCAGCAAAAGTCTTGCCGGTCGGCTTTGTCCCTTGTTATTTTCTGTTTTATTTTAATGTGGAACTGCTTTAATATAAATTGATCTATATATCGTATATATGTGTTGCCCATGCTATATGCTGTGCTTCCTCTGAGCTCTTTGTACCTGTGTCCATCTTTTCTTATTCTGCATGGGAAGGGTATTATATAAGCTGGGCTGCTGGTTAGTGCACAGAAGCAGTGTCGGTGTATTTAGGAATGGGGGAGGGGAGAAAGGGCAAAATGTCAAGCACATGGGCACCGCTCCTTTTATGAGAGGGCACGGGCACTGCAAACATACCATTAACACAGTGCAACACTTCATTATGATGCAGGACATGGTGATCATGGCATGGACAAAGGCATATAGACACACGGTTATAGGCTTACATGTTATTTTACGTTACATTGATTGATAGATTTGTTAAATAATTAGGGATGTCTGGTCAAGGCCAAAGGCCCGACTGGCCCTTCTGTAAAGGTTTTACTAATTAGCGATCAATCAGCCCTCCTCCGTGCAGGTCAGTGGAGGAAGTATTTAGGCAAGTCTACCCTTGACATTCAGTTCTACCAATGCATTGGAGGCAATGCATGATCTGCATCCAAGCAGAAGAACTATTTATATTTATTTATATATATATATATATATATATATATATATATATATATATATATATATATATATATATATATATATATATATATATATATATATATATATATATATATATATTTTGTTTTTGCATTACATGTATCACCCCCTATTATCAGGTATTTGTATTTTCTTACTTAAACTTTTGTTCAGAGAGAGAATTGATAAATCACTGGAGCTTGATGCTGATATTTGAGAGGTGTCATACAGACAGTCCCTGTACATAGTTGGAAGCCTGGATGAGTACTGTAGGCTGCAATGAATCCTTGTCTATAGTATTATGTCTGTATGTAGGAAAGCCATACAGGACAGAGGAGCCCCGCAGGTGTCAGCACTGCCATGCAGGCTGCTGTGTGAGTTAGAAAAATAAACTGCAAAGAACTTCTGTTAAATCAGTTAAGCAGTAACCAAACACCAATAGAAACGATTGTTATAACTAAAAAGACCTAATAACAGCATACAATCCTGAAATGTTCATGCTTGTAAAGACTTAAAAATCTTACAGTATTATTAACAGGAATTCTGCTCTTCATTTTCTTAACAGAAAAAAATATAATGAATAAATATATAAAAATATATTTAAAAATTATACAACAAGTTTAAAGTCACATCTGAAGCTCATTCCTGACATCATCATCACCCTTTAAATCCCAAATCTGTCAGTCAGGTATAGCTTCAAATATTTTTATTTATTTTATTTTTTTTGCTGGAAAGAGATACCAGTATGTTAAAAATGAAAATACAATATATATATATTTGTTTATTTATTTTTTTATAAAAATTTTAAATAGAGACACACACAATAATCAATAATTAAGATAAAAACCACAATCATTAAAATGATGTCTTAGGAATATTATAACTATATAGTATTTTATTGATTTTGGTTTGACATATAGATATAGGAAAGTTGAGATACCAGCTCAGTGATTAATGGAAGGAATGATTTACTGCAGCAGCACAGCACTTGGCTACAAGTATTGCATAACTGTCAGAATAAAAGCACAGTGCAAACATCTTATGATCTGTTTAGTAGAACGATGAAATCTATATCATGTAGTGCAAGGAACCCACTGAGAGGGCGCCTGATACAGTGATATTAATTTAGAGGATCCCTGTTCACCATGCTGATATGAGGTTAATGTGTGGTGTTGTTTGAAATCTATGGTCAGCAGAAGAATAGAAACAAGACTATCAACACCAAAAGACAGACATCTCTTTCTTTTTTTCTTCCTGTAGTTCAGTTGCATTTTCCTAAGAAGCACAATAGGGCAACAACTCCTGGAAAATGTGTTTGACAGCCCTGCTTTACATTAGAGCTAGGGAGCTTCATTTAGGTTAAATTGAAGCAGGACACATGAGATTTGCACATCAACTGTAAGCCTTGACCATATGTAGACCAATGTATTGCTTATGCTATACTGCAAGCAGTTTGGAGGCTGTACAATATCACGGTCCTGGCCCCTGGGTTCATTGCAAGAACAAAATAATTTGTTATAGTTAATAGTTTTATATGATTATAGAAATAACAATAATAATAATAACAACAATGTTAATAATACAAATAGAAAATTGAATCTTAATGTGTAATAATGTGTGTGTATATATATATATATATTTTTAAAAAAAGCTAAAGATTCATAGCAAATATAATTAAAATTGGTTCATTTCCACCTGTGTGTTAAAATGAAAAACAAATTAGTTTACCTTTCAATGCCCTGACCTGACCAAATAAAAAAACAAGCTATACAAAATAGAGTAATTAATTATTTCAACTAAATGCATTACACATTTTCTATTGTAGGTTAAAGATACACAACTATGTAGATGTGGCAAATTGAATATAAAGTAATGAGCAGATTGTTCACACTTAGCCCTAAAATGACACTTTGAGGTGTGCTGAACCAATAAACCAATTATTGTAGGAAACAGCAGTGCTAATGGCAGCGCAGTTCCTCAGATGGGCCACTAGGTGGCTGCTGCCTGCAGAGCTGGTGGCTGGATGCAGGGCAACCAACATGGAAGCAAGTGTTTGTCTCTACTTAAACACCATCTAATAGTGTTTCTGGCATTTGACTTGACAGGTTATGACCTTGCAGGTTACATCAGATTCCAAGAATGGTTGCATGATAACTCAAACTGTCAACGTTTCTGCAATGTGTCAGCTCAGGGTTTGATAAATGTCACCATGATTTCTTCACCATGGGTTGAGTATGTCTGTTACTGAAAGTTGTAGACTGTCAATACTAGTTTCTATTAACCCAGTCAGCTGCCTCTAAACCGATTTGTTATGAGGAAATTAATATACCAAGATGTGTAATCTAGTGATACAGATTAAATTGTAGGCCTAAGTTAAAACAAAAAAAAACTATACATATATTAATTTTTTAATATGATTGAATCCAACTTCTTTGGCATTGTAATAATCGGAACCTATCTGTATTTTCACTTATGACATCTAGACTTTTTTCATTTTAAGCAGATGTAAACTCAAAAAAAACCTATATAGAAAAATAAACATGTGGCTGGCTGGCGGCGAATGGGAGTAATGGAAGGTAGACGTCAGAAGTGACATCTAACTTCCCATGTTCCCTTGTCCTGCCGCCACTGGACGTCACCTCTGGTGCCAATAATAGAAGGCAGAATCGAAGGCGGTAGGTCACTTTAAAGTTTGTTCCACATCCATCCTAATGCAGCCCAATACCTATTGTGCTCTTAGCCAATTCACCATTTTAGATAATGGGGTAGCAAAATGGAACAGGAATAGACCTGCAGTCCCCACACTTATCATCCAAGATACAGGCTGTAATCATAGTCAATGGATCTCACTGGTGCCAGGGGCCCCTATACTGTCAATCTCCACTCCTCCATCAAAATAAAAAAGTCCAAATAATCTTTATTAAATTTAATCACATATACAGTTAACAAGTACGACCACCCTGAAGCGTTTCACTCACCATTTGGAGCTTTTTAGCTACAAATAAGCTAACAGTGCTGAGTGCTAGTACCAGGTCTATGAGCGCTGCACCCAGGGGCAGGAGGGGGAGGGGGGGGGGTGGGTGCTGTCAGGTTTTGACTGCTTGTCGAGATCTGGTCCACTGCCTGCTGAGATATGTCAATGGGAGGGAGGGTCTGGATCGATGTTATGTGCGTCCCTTTGTGGCCCTCCATATCAACTCAGTTGCTCACCACTGGTATAGGGGCCCTATTCGGTCAACCTAAAATTAATAAAATTTAGTTCGGATTTATATTGTATACTGCACACATCGGCAAAAATGGTTCCATACAGATCAAAACATCGATCGGAAAATGATCGGACGTGTTGAAAAATTTTCTATGATTGTACAATGATTGAACTAAAATCGTAGTATTGTGTTTGTTGGTCGGGTCAATTGTATTCGATGAGCATTTTTATATACGACTCATTCCTGTGTTTTGTGATTGAAACTAAAATTGGCAGTTTTGTATTCCGATCGTATTCCGGACGAACCTTCCATATGGATCTACTTTGGATTCGCTTATGATCGCTGTCCTATAAAAATATCAAGATCTAAAATTGAATTGGAAATCAATCGTACTAAAATCGAACAGTGTATGCCTAGCTTTAGTCTGGTTACAGCCTGAGAAGAAGCCTGTTTCTTGGATACGGACTGTGAAGAGCGCAGGTCTATTCCTGTTCCTGACTTTGTTTATGTGCTTGGAAGAAAAGATTATTGGTCAAATGGCTGACAGACACTCCCTCTAGTCTACCCATTTACATATGTTTCTTGTTTTTTTTTTGGGGGGGGGGGGGCATAAGTGATATGACCACAGTAAGATAACAGCACTGCTTTTTAAATAGTCCCCAAATGCATTCAAAAATAATTCTTGGATGGACCCAGGCATGTAAAAGTAATCCGTGGGCTACTACTGAATTCCTGCATCACAGAAGGGACTGGGATGGACTGGTGTTCTCTAGTCTTGATGAAAGACTGAACTGGTTTCACTTTTCTCTTAGGTTGGAGTTTGTTAGCCTTTTGACCTGATATTTGCCAACACAAGTCAAAAGAAAGCCATGTATAGTTCAGAATGTGTGGACTATTTGGTCTTTTTCAAATAACTGGGAAGTCCTTTATTATTGTACTAGAACATTAGACATAACATCTCAGTACATTTCCAGCAATCAAATATATTTATTAGCAACTAACTTTAAATCCTTATGCTGGCAAGTCCCACCACCCTGAACCTCTCCTGCTCTGCAGCAGCATGGGATTGTCATTTTATACAGTATTAGACAATACTGGAGGAACACTAAAGCAGGGTACAGATGGCTCAATATTGGAGCCGTCCGATGTACCCTGCAGCAGCGCGATGACGTCATCACGCTGCTGTCAGATCTCGGCGGAGCTGGGGAGAGACAGCTCTGCTCTCCCCAGCTCAATCGAAGCTTTGCCTGGAGACCCACGGATTCCATGCAAAGCAACGGACATCGGCAATATTTGCGGTGTCCAATATGGGCGCAGATTATATGGGCCAGATAGCTGGCTTGCACGGTGCTCGAATCGGCCATTGATTTAGCCCATATCTTAGCGTCTGTACCCTGCTTAAGAGGCTCATTCTAAATGGTCGTAGAATGGGAGGAGACGGGGATGTTTTGCCACTGGAAATCCCAAATATTAAAAAGTCATATGTTGATTTGGATTACTGCAATAGCCCTTTGTTTATCTCTAATCATACAACACTTTTTATTTATAGCACATTTCCATACATACTGTTTTGGTTCTAACACAAAGCACATATTATTTCTGCTTTATTTGCGTTGTGGTGGCATTGTTTAACTTGAGATCAAGATTTGGTTTAAAGTGGATTCTGTGTTTTCATTATGTATCTCAGAGGACTGCATCCAGCAAGAAGCTTGATAAATCCCATCATGTGAATGTACTGAATGCATTATTATGATAACTTAATTATTATAGCAAAGGCTCCCTTGGCTACAGTGCTTGTAAAATCATATCAGATGGCAGGTAACTAAACCCTTTAGTGCCATTGAGCCCTTACATGCACTACAGCACAATGTGTTACAGGTCCCTATGGCACTGTATAGGATTACGTATGACTTTCAAGTCGGCTCTAGCAAAATGCTGTGGGATTACATATTTGTGCAAGAAATTCAAGATTTTATAAAGTACAGGATGTTCATTTTGTCTAAACAGATCAGCAGTCAGTGACAGAGTTTTCTTTAGGCGATGATTTCCAATGCAAAATGCTGAGTGTTAATAGCTGGATGTTTTGTTAACAATAACAAAAGTTCTGAGAAACCAACAGTTCATATTGTGCCCCAGGACCCCAAGAGGCCAGTTGTTCCCAATTTCTCTCTCTTTATACTTCTTGTATTTTAACCCCCCTGCCATTCCTGATGGCCCCATCTCATCCAGCACTGACCTATTAGTTTTTTACTGGACAAGATGGGGCAGTCTGGTAAAGATGACATCACATCGGGGCTGCTGATGCTGATGACATCACATCGGGGCTGCGGCAGGAGATTAAAAAGTAAATCGCGCCAAAACAGTTTTCTGTGGAGATGTTTTCAGTTTGAATCCCCAGATGTGCCACTTTGAAGTTACCCTCTCTCCCCTGGTGTGATTTCCTAGGTCCATCACACCAGGGGAGAGAGGGCACCAAAGGGAACTGTACTGGATGCAGTGATAACTGTATCCAATACAGTTCAAAGTAAAACACATTTTCAATTTAATTTTATATTTTTTTATAAATAAAATATAAATATAAATACATACTGTTTTGAAATCTATCATACAAAAGAAGTAGAGATTTTATCATTCAAATAATAATAATAATGATATAATTTTGTTTTTTTTACATAATTGTGTGTTTCAATCATTATTATATTCAGGATGTCTACTAGACCCTTGTACGGACATATTTTGGGAAGCCTACAACATAAAAAATGTCATTTAAATCTATGGTGTTCTTTTGATACAGAAATCCGGACCTCTGCAGTGCGCTAGGGAGGTTAAGAGAGTGATGGAGAAGAGGATGTTCTGGTCCCTAGTAACAATAGTGTTTAAGCTGTCATATTGCATGCAGAGGTGATCACTATGAGTTTCTGCCTACTTTCATTTGGATCAGTGTATTGCAGTATTTTGCTATTTGGAAATATAATTTTTCATTGGTTAATGCGATCACTATTCATCCTATGCTTAGACTAAAAGTAGACAACACCTAAAGTAACTTTTCATGCATCACTCACGCCAGTGAGTTCCCCCCAGTAACTTATTTCCTGCCATTACATTTTCTTAATCTACTTAACAGGATCGGTCAACCCACTTCCTTAAAACCCAACTCTTCAAAGACCCTCTGTAGTCTACTACAGGGCCGTGAAAGGCTACGCAAGAGGAACAGATCAGCTTTCTGGATTCATTCCTGTCTTGTATAACCAATAATAAGCTTCTTACATTTGGGGTCTGCCATATTCCTCATTTCTCAGGTACAATGGTCTTCAGGATAATTAAAAAGTATAACTCTACCTAGTGTGGCAAAAATAAAACTTGGCAAGGGGTCTAATGCTACTTTATGCCAAATAGCTCTCAAAGACATCTTCTGGGCAGACAACACCAACCCTCAGCTCTATCCCTATACAATGGAGAGCTGTAAACTTTTAATGGAAGATTTTTGATAAAGACTCAAGGGCCAGTCTAGGAAGAAACATTATTGAGGTAAATGCATCTCTTAAGCCCCAGGGGGCAAAAGACAAAATGTAACCATTGCAGTTGTTCACAGTTCTTTAACCTCCCTACCTCCCTGCTGAGGTCCAGATTTCTGTACCAAAAGTGCACCATAGACTTCAATGGTAATTTCTTCTTTATGTTGTTGGCCTGTAACATCCCAAAATATGTCCGTACAAGGGTCTAATAGACATCCTGAATATAATTATGATTGAAACAAACAATTATGTAAAATAAAAAAAATATATATTTATATATATATATATATATATATATATATATATATATATAAAAACAGTGTATGTACTAAATCTCGCCCAAATAAAGTCTCTAGTGCCCCAGATGTACCCATTTGCATTTAACCCTCTCTAACCTGGTGTGATGGATGTGGTAAAATCCCACCAGGGAAGAGAGGGTTACTGCAAATGGCCACATCTAGTGCACCAGAGACTTTTTATTTTGGCGATATTTTGTACATAGAAGCACATTGAAATCAGTTTTCTACAAAGAAAACTGCTTTCGTGCAATTTACTTTCAAATTTCCTGCTACCTCCCCGATGTGACGTCATCAAGGCACTCCGAGGGGGGAAGAAGATGCCGGAGGATCCAGCAGCCATGTCACATCGGGGAACCTGGGACTGTACCAAAGCTGTAAGTATGCGCTGTCGGTGCCCCAATGTTAACTCTTTTTTTAAGGGAGTCCAACCTACTGTGCCTGTAAGAGGCTTGCCCTGCATAGATCTAGTTTCTATATGCGCACCTAATACAATACTTCTCTTATTGGATTTGCTATAAAGAGCAGAGCATGGATACAAGCATGCTACAATTGTAAAACAAATATTTATCATGTTTAATAAAAAGAAAAACTTGAAAATGTAAGGAATCTCTTGTCGTTGGAGTGGATAACCCCCAACCGATCCAAATGAAAACTTTAGTATTAGACAATGGACTCCTAGAGGCATCATACTCACAATAAGAAAAATACTATTTATAGAGAAAGGAATATACGAAATGAAGCAGGGAATAAGGATATGGGGGAGGAGGATCAGCATTGTTATTAATAAATAATAATAATTCTGGGAAATATATGGGGTTCCCTATGTGTGCGAGTGTAGCATGTTCACATTAATTATTCAAAGTTTATTTTTGGCTTACTTAGGGGAAAACAATCCTTTCAATTTTCAGTAAGTTGTATAAACTGTGGAACTGTGTAAACTAAATCCTGGTGGAGTTCTAAGTACATCTGGAACAATTTGGCTATATGCATAAAAAGAACAAGCACAGTTGACTCTAATAAATTTCCTTATAAATTTCACTCAAACAATGCTGCTTTTGTGCATTCGGAGCCTATTGTAGCGGCCACAGTCATGCAGGAAATAGAGATCTAGGGATTTGTGGCATCAAGCAAGCTAAACAGGTTTCATGCTATTAAATAGATGCTGAAACTAAGTACTCTTCTCTAAGAGGTTATGTCAAAACACGACGCAGGAGTACTCTTGGGCCATGGACAGGCATGTGCTGTGGGATTTTTCTAATTAACATTTAATTAAGAACATTTTTCACATAAAAGTAAATCTACTGTCAAAAGAATACACATTTGAGACAGGCAGTGATTGCTAGGATCAGCTACTACATCTAAGTGGAAGAATTAATATTTTATTTGCTGCAGACAAATGAAGATTTCTTTTTTGGCAGAGACTAACTTATGAAATAATAAAATAATGACAGCATCAGCATCTTGCAATAAAAAGTTGCCGTGGCTTGAAATGTGATGGCAATTGTGGAATAAAAATCATCAGGCGATATCCTTTCATCAGTCCTTCTCTATAGATAAAAGGTTCATTACAGGGGAGGCAGTCATTTGCTTTCTTCTGCGGTCAGTTTACATAACTCAGGTTCTTCAGTCCTACCCCCGCGGGGAATCACACCAGTCACAGAACATCTTTGCCGAAAATCACATGGCTGGTGGATCTGAGTACCCTTCCACTTCCAACATAGAGCTTTCCGAGACACCATAAACGCTGCCACTGATATAAAATAATAAATATTACCTGAAATAAACTACAATGTTCCTCTCTATGTTAAAGGCTGCTGCACAATTCAAATATTTGGAATCCCTAACAATAAACTTCTACGGTTTTAGTCTTCTAAATACTAATTAATTAATTCTGAGAGTATGGATTGTTCCCAGTCAAAAGGAAGGCTCGTGCAAAGCAGCATGAATACATCCAATTTGTTAATGAATTATGATGATGGTGTCACCACGAGCCTCCCTTTTGACTGGGAACAACCCATACTCTCAGAATTCACTGGTTACACACCAAAGTGAGAACCGAGATTGGTCTTCATGTTTCCCCTCGGTCACCCATAAGGCAAGCAAGAGCAACCACTCCCATCTGAAGACCCCCAACACAAAATTAAGGGGCCCTAAAAAAGCTCCAAATCTACAGGTCTGTTGGTGCCTAGGCAAGTAATTGAGCCGATTCCAACAGCTAAACCGTGAGGAACACTATTGAGAAAGTTACTGCCATACTCTCCCTTCTTTTCTTTTTCCAAGAGCCGAAACATGTTTTCTGTTTTTTTGTGCTCTCCCACTTCTCCCCTTGTTTTTTGTTTTTTTTCTGGTGTCTTATATAATCTTTGAGGTAATCCTCAAAGGGAGAAGACACTTCCAATTTACATCAAATAAATACTAATTAAACTACACAACATGGGGATGGTTGTTAGTAATTAACAACTGCCTGTCCAATATATGCCCCTCTCCTCATCCAGTGGTGCTGCTGCAGTTTCAGACCAGTTCCTCAAGCTGATCATATGAATAAAGCAAAAACCAGTAACAGGCCTATATCATGAAGTATCCTATTACAATGGCAACTGCCATGGTGTGTAATATATTAGACAGCAAGTGTTGTATTGGAAGCAGAAAAATGGTCAAAAACAACTTTGAAAAAGGGTTACTTGTGATGGCTATATGATTAGGTCAGATCATATCCAAATGGTAATTCTGGTCTAATCTGGTCATGAAAAATAATTACTGTAGCACAAAAGGCTGGGTATATGACTACATGACTGTAGACCAGTCATAGCCCATGCTGGGACATGTCGATCATAAAATGTGCCAACAATGGGCACATGATTGCCAGAACTGGACCATGGAACAATGGAAGAGTGGTTTACTAAGGCCCAGTTTGCAACCTACAGGACATAAAGAATCTGATTTCTATATTTTAGTGCCAATACCATATATAAGCTCATACATTTATATATGTTTTTGGGGTATTTGGGGAATAAATCTGGGCACTGAAGGGCAAACATGGAATATGTAACTGAAAGTTAGGTAACATCAAAGATAAAAATCTGACAGATTGTGTCATGTAAATGATACATGTGCGTGCTGTAGCAATCTTGAACATTGGGCTTGTGGCATTGTTAGAGATTATGTGAATTTAAAACCCCCAAAAAGTTATATATTGCAGCTTACCAGTCCTTGGCCAGCAACACACCCATATAAGATGACTACACTCATTCCACTGTGTATATAGAGGAGAATTGTAGCCATCTTTGGCCAGCAGCATAGTCACCCTCTGGGGTTAGTAGTGATAGATGAATAAAAGATTTATATGCAGTTTATATGTGACTAAGTCTAGGGTTCCACTATGTGCTGGCATCTGCTGATGTCAACGCAAGCCTCTGTTGCATTCCAGTGGACGCGGATGGGCTGTGTCGACATAAACGTGACAGAGATTCTGACCGAGGGATCAGGAGGTCTGACAGGCAGTGGAAACAACCCTGTTAAAGCCCCATTGCCATCAAAGGGTGGCTTGTGCACTCCGTTAAAATCCCTGCGTTCAACGTTGGGTTTTAACAGATAGTGGAGCCCTAGCCAAACAATGTGGAACTCCTCTTGACTATGTTTAAAATTTCCCTATAAAGATCGAGGTTTTAAGTATATATGTGTATAAGATTTTGTCGTCCTTTACCCTCCTACCTTCACTTTTACTTGGGAATTGAAATAGAAAACTTGCTGACAGGGCAGATAAAACAAAAAGAAAAACTAGTGTGTTTTATTTTGACCATAGTTTAACTTCCACTTCTGTCCTTCACTAGACATCCAGCTCAGAAGTCACATCTGTTTTAGTTACCTCATTTCCTTTTCCCGAAAAGTTCACATTTTTGAAAGCCGATTATCAAAAAAAGGTTCCATTCTTGTTTACCTCCTCCGATTTCAAGAAGAACCCAAACTTAAATATTTACTCAGGTGCTATCAGTGCTCATAAAGCAGAGTGGATGTCTATGTCCTGCTACTCAAGCTCTGCATATGCTCTTCATATGCTGACTTTCTTTAAATGGCCACATTAATGCACTGTAAAAAAAACTACAGTAATGGTTATTTACGTAATGTATTAGGTTTATTTAAAATACTTAAATATATATTTCTGTTAGAGGAATTTCCGCTGTTATTTTCAATACTTACATAAGAAGAGAAGTGTTTGTATTTCCCCCCACACTTGTGTCTTATATCAGAGATATCAGCAATGGTTAGAGATGGGCGAACACCAGCCCGGAGTGTCCGCGAACAGGGCGGGTCGAACTTTTAAAGATGTCCGCCGTCCGCCCTGTTCGCGGACACATTCAAATTCCCCGCCTCTAGGCGGGGAATTTGAATCGGAAAAACCGGATGTGACGTCAGTGACGTCACATCCGGTCCATGGAACGCATCCTGGAACGCATCGTTCCTGGTTGCGGGAGCCGGATGTGACGTCACTGACGTCACTTCCTACTCTGAGCCGGAATCTTCACTACAAGACCGGCTTCATGCCCGGTCTTGTAGTGAAGACATTCTTCCTCCGGCACGATCTCGCAGGTTCTGATCCTGCCGGAGGAAGAATTTAGATCTTCTTCTGGCCGGCGAACAGGACGGGTCGAACACCCGTACTGTCCGCCGGCGAGGCGAACGGCGAACATGCCGAGTTCGCGGCCGAACTGTTCTCCGGCGAACAGTTCGGTCCATCCCTAGCAATGGTACGTTTATTTGTGTCTGCTGTAGTTTGACACCCAATTAAACGTGCTTATGTTTGCTGATCACCTAACAAGTTCATGGTGTGGCTGCATATAGAACCATCTGCATGTTTTACACCGATCACATTTACGCGATGCTTGGTTGCATTGGGATGCTAAATATTGTGAGCTTATTCTACAGGGAAACACAAAGAACAATGATGAAACTTGATGTAACATATAACATTCAGTCACAATAAATCTCTTTATGGATCTGCATATCCTATATAGAAGTTTCATTTACTGCTGTTAACTTCTACTTGTTAAAGCTGGGCATAGATGTTTTCCTGTCAACTGCTCAGCTGACCGACTGGCCGTGATGACATTATCAGGCATGGCCACTAGTGCAGAGAATCGGCCGGTGCACTCAAATGGGATCGTCCGGTAATTTACCGGCATGTCAGATCACTGTGCGATCCGAAATGAGGCAGATTCCTGGTCAATCTGGCCAGGTGGGCGCACCCGATTTTCTGCCAACCAACCGATTGCGGGAATGTGCACAGTGGTCGATCGGCAGAAGAATCGGGCAGGAATCTGCTCGTCTATGCCCAGCTTAACACTGACCAATAGTTCAACCAAATGTTTAATGTTTTAATGTAATTAAATGGAAATTCTATTATAGTGTGACCATACTTTAGTTCCTGTTTTGAACCCTTAATGTAATTAATCCAAAGTTCTCTACTAGAAATGGTTACATTGTTTATTTGAAATTATGACTAAGTGAGTGAATTGCAAAGCCCCTGAAAGTGGTGACATCACCAACACTGCTGGAGATGTAGAGAGGGGTTGTGTGAACCCCACAAGTACAAGTAAACGTATTGCTCTAATTTATGCAGACGCTCGCATAAATTAAGTTTAAAGTCAAGTCGAAAATATTCTTAAACTTAATTTCTGCAAAAACAACACTTGCTAGAATAATACTTTCTTTTTTCAATTGTCCCACAACCCTGCGGTTAACTCTCAAAAAAACTAGTTGAAATTTTGTGACCATCTTTATTCTCTGCTTTATGGCAGCCACATGAACTAGTATCCCTACGTAAAGCTTTCCTTCCATTTTGGATCTTATTTCTATGTCAGTGGGCACTAGTAGAGATAGTCAAAATTGTTTTAAAAAATTCCACCATTTCAAGTTAATTTTAAAGACCCTGAGCATGGTATCATCACCAAACTTGCTGGAGACGTAGAGAATGGTTTGGGGGTAAATTACAAAAGAAGAAATGCTCTAACACAAATTATTTTTAGGATAAATTAAATTCAAATCAGGTCAAAATATCGAAATTTCTACTTCGATCTTGCAAAAACTACATGTGCTAGAGCAAATCTTTTTCACAAAGTCAGCTAGTTGAAATATTTGACCATCTCTAGTCACTAGTGAAAATAGAAAGGTAAATCTCCTTAGCATACATTGTTTCCATTTTTACCCCTTTAATACAAATATATATATATACATTTATATTTTACTCTTTTTTTATGGTTTTAAATAGAATGGTGAGAAAGACTCAAACCCGTTATCTAGGGTTGTGTTAAGGTAGCCATGCACGTTCAGATTCTCCCTCGATTCTTGAGGGACTTTTTGTGTGCTGGACATTTCTTTGGATGGGGACGGCACTAATGGGATCGAACAGGAATCTACCAACATGACGGATCACCATGCAATCCGATATGCATCAGATTCCTGGTCGATCTCCTGGAGCTAGCTGTAGATAGATTTCCTCTCACTTTCTATTTTGTTAACAGCCTTTTACTAGACAGGAAGTGGAGGAAAAACTGATGGTGATACAAAGATTGTTGATTGATAAAAGCTTTGAAAGCCCCTAGCATCTGAAGATTTAAGCAGGGTACAGACGTGGAGATATGGTTCAAATCGATGGCCGTGTCGAGCGCCTTGCGCGCTCACGGCCATCTATCTGACCCATATAATAGGCCCCCATCGCTGTTTTTGAGCAGGACAAATCAGTCCTGTGATAACAGTGATATCAGACATGACTGTAAATACGGCCGATGTCTGATGCTTTGCCTAGAGACTGTGGGTCATCCTGCTGCTGCAGGGTACATCGGATGGCTTGAATATCGAGCCGTCTGTACCCTGCTTAGCACTCTTAACATTAACCTCCCTAGCAGTTGAGACGAGCCCAGCTCGTCCGCTGTTTAGGCTTACCTCAACCGCAGGGGAAGCCAGCATCGGGGAGACCCAATGCCTCCCTGGAAAGCTGCAGCGATTGTCTTCATCGCTGCAGCATTTCCGGGGTTTTGCCACTGCCCCGATCGTGTCACTGCCTCGATTGCCTGTACCGCGCCGTTGTAAACGGTGCAATACGGGCAGTGTGCTAGGGAGGTTAATCAGTGTAGTGGTAATCATTCACCTGACCATATTGATCATGCACCCCTCCCATAGTCATGATCACTAAGGCTTCATTGAGAAACTCAAGAAAAATGTAAATGCTATTTATTTTAACCTTTCATTTCAAATGTATAGTTTTCCTTCAGATTTCAGAAAAAAGAGGCATGTCAATGTCGGTCGATGTTACAACATTATTTTTCAAGTATTAGGAACTTCCACATATAGTGGGTATAGGTGAACATTTAAATACACATGTAAAATTATATAAAATAATGTTTTTGGTATTCAATACATTAGGATAAAGGGTTAAACCCCAACACGCGTTTCGTGTCGAACTTCCTCAGGGGGTGTGTCTTTATCCAAGTAAATTCTATAACGAAAGTAATAATAGCAACAACAACAACAGAGGACAGACATAGAACATCGAGGAGGGCCGATTAGCATCTCAAAAAATGATAAAGTAAACCAGTCCAAAAAGAAATTTTTGTTTTTACTCACAGCGAAGCACCGAAAGACCAATCATTGAGAAAAATGGCGGTCAGAGCCCCTACTAGGGGGCAACCATAGGTGAAGAGCGGGAGGCCAAAACAAACTGCCCGGGATCTGGCAAAGCCAGGACAGACCTGCATACATGGAGTGGAACTTAATTGAGGGTTTGATTTGTCCAAAGAGTTAGATTAGAGCTAGCGTTGAGGGGGGCCCACCAAAAATAAGTGCATGAGATATGCATTCCAACAGGATGTGTCCTGTGTCAGGACATGATCATACCTGATCATACCGTGTGGTCCTTGGGTAGTGTAGGACGGTAATTAGTAGAAAAATGTGAAGGTTTAAGCATTAGTATACTGTTAAAGAGTCAAAACAGTCAATAGCGTAACTTTAGATTGAACAGTCTTACTTTTAGGGAGTATTAGAGTAGGCTGGTAGATCCAGTATGCAGGTGGGGTCCAGACTCCTTGTGCTCCATTCCTGGCCAACCCCACTGCCTGGACACAGATCCTAAGCGCGCATGTGCCAGCAACCCCCGCCCAGTGTGGCGACGTACGGACACCAAGAGCGTCCCCATCGCCACAGCAACAGCCAGGGAGCAGGTCACCACCCCCGGGGGAGGAGCCAGACGAGCAGAGGAAACCCATACCTGTCGGTCCTACCATTGGGGGGAAGGTGCTCCGCATCCCCGCGCCATCACCACCACAGACGAGCAGCTCCCAAGTAGTCTCCCATCCGATGGGGGGACACATTGGCCACCCCACCTCACATGGGGGACTGGCCGCAATCGCAGCCGTTAGTGTCCGTAACCCACCCATGTTAGACCGCCACATAGTCCCAAAATGACAGCCTAAATAGGGCCTCACCGAGTAGATCGAATAAATGAATAATGTATAATAATAGGGTTGGGTATAAATAAATAATAATGATAAATGAATAATAAGATTGGGTACCAAATAATCAAAGTACATAAATAGATAGATGATAAAACAATCGCTAAATACTTTTTTCTTGTAATATAAAGTAAACCGTAAATATAATCATATGGGTAATCATGATGGTGATGATAGTAGTAATTCAAAGATAACCAAGCAAATAATGTCTTATCATTTAGAAATAATAAAGTTATTTAAAGAAAATTTATATTTAAGGTGATAATCCTCCATCCCCGAGGTTCCTTCCCAAACATGTCCCATGCTTCATTACATATATAATTAATAGGTAATTAGGTCTATCAATGAGTATGTACAGTAAGTTCATTGTATCTAGAACATAATAGTCATACAGAAAATTATACAAATTATTATACTATAGTCTAGCATTCTGTGGGTTTGCCCAATATTAAAATATATTAGAGAGAACCTGTACGCCTTGGAGAATACAATAAATAATAATGCAGTTTAGAGTTGTAAACAGGTGTCTAAGTTCAAGAATATATAATATATACTGTCTCAATCTATATTTAATTCCGTCATAAGTATTTGGACAAATCAAACCCTCTATTAAGTTCCACTCCTTGTATGCAGGTCTATCCTGGCTTTGCCCGATGCCGGGCAGTTTGTTTGGCCTCCCGCTCTTCACCTATGGTTGCCCCCTAGTAGGGGCTCTGACTGCCATTTTTCTCAATGATTGGTCTTTCGGTGCTTTGCTGTGAGTAAAAACAAAAATGTCTTTTTGGACTGGTTTACTTTATAATTTTTTGAGATGCTAATCGGCCCTCCTCGATGTTCTATGTCTGTCCTCTGTTGTTGTTGTTGCTATTATTACTTTCGTTATAGACTTTACTTGGATAAAGACACACCCCCTGAGGAAGTTCGACACGAAACGCGCTTGGGGCTTAACCCTTTATCCTAATGTATTGAATACCAAAAAAAATATTTTATATAATTTTACATGTGTATTTAAATGTTCACCTATACCCACTATATGTGGAAGTTCCTAATACTTGAAAAATAATGTTGTAACATCGACCGACATTGACATGTCCTATGTTTTTAATCATTACGTTCAATAAATTGTTATTGATTTCAACTGTTTACTATATTTTACTATATACTATTGCATTACACTTAAGTGGCCGTTAATGTCTCCTTGCCCTTGGGCTGCTCCTAGGGGGAATTTAATTAGATGTGGGGGTCTCTCTTCCCCCATCTGGTTGTTTAGTCAATTTCCTTCAGATTTCAGTATATGGCATTTATATTGGTCTCATATATTTTACCTCCCTGAAGAGAAGAGTGTGGCTCGGGGCAAATTTCACTACTTAGTAGTAAACCCAAGCCACACTTAGGGTAGGTTACCTGTTACAGACAATTCTGAGGTATCCTTCAGCGATTCTGATTGGTGATCCCTTCTCTCTGGCAACTTTTTTGGACGCATATGCCTGTTTTAATATCACTGACATTAAGAAAATGGGCAGGTGCCCACACATTTTTCTGGGAAGTTACAGGCCTACAACATTAAAAGAAAAATTCCATTAAAGTCTATGGTGCAGAAATCTGGACCTTGCAAGAACGCTAGTCATGTACCTTATAAAACATTTAGGAATTGAGTTGTGCAAAATGTATTGTAATAGAAAAGTCAACATAACCATGCCTATGGGTAGTGCACAGCTAAACCTGATCTATGTCACTGCTGCCCTCCCAGACCATCCTGGCCTCTTGCTTGTAAGCTTAAACGTGACAAAAAATACTTAAATACATACATACATTACGATTTATACAGGATTCATGTGATCTGAAGCCATAAATTTTCTTTGCTTTGAGAAACAGTTGGCTGTACAGTATTTATCGCCCTCTTGTTCTGCCTTATTAAGAATGTTGCAGTCACTTGAGAATTAGATATCTTATTTTCTCTTTGGGAATATACATTTATTTTGGATTGTTCAACCATTTGTGTCTGAACTTACATGTGGTTATATTTGCCATATGTTACAGGGTACTGCGTATTTTAAGTAATTTCTCTGTTAAGAGGGTTTTTGGCAGCAGATGAGATGTATAGGATTATTTCACAGACTTTTTGCTATGCAGAGGTACAGATGTTCTGCATGTGCATGGTTATAGGCTGGGCTGGCTCTTACAGTTATAATAATCTTCACCATATTTTTAAATAACCATGAAAAAGTTTATGACATCGGCAAGCCTTATCTGCTTGCCGATGGAAACTTTTCAGTGACATTTTTATCACTATATGGTCTATTGTAGTATACATTTTTCAAATATACGGATGACAATCATTGATCAAAAGATCTGGTCAGCTTTCTTAACAAATATATAATTTAAAATTAATTTATGTTAAGATTGTATGTTAACCACACCCCAAACTTGAACATAAATATACCCTAAACCCCCCCCCCCCCCCCCCCCCCCCACTCCTCCACTGACCTACTTATTACATCCCCACACTTAAGGGCTTTTTCACACTATATGCTTAGTATAGTATATCAACACTGAGGGGTGTTTTAATGGTACTACATGTGCACTGTGAAAAATCATGTGTTAACACATACATGTTAACCTCCTAGGCAGTTTACAAAACAAAATTGGGCATACTCACCTATGCCCTCAGGCTGGGGATGGGGAAGCGGCCGCGCCATAGACCTCCATGCTAAAGAGGGTTGTCGGTTTCCTAGCCCACATGTGTACAGAGGTAAAGGAAGGGCGGAGAACACAATCAGAGGTTTCAACGTTGCTCCACGGGCAAAGCGCCAGTTAGGTTAATGCATGCGATACATTAAAGCATGCCTTTAAAAACACTTATAGTGTGGAAGGACCCTTCAGGACGTCTCTTGGGCTGCTACTACTCACTGGAACTCTCTCCCTCATCCCCCTTCCTTTCTGACACTTTTTTAACACTTTCAAACAAGCTCTGAAAACCCACCTTTAGTCTTGCCTACCCATCTTCTGATTCCTAACTTCACCATGCTGCCAGTTCCATCTCCCCCTACATATTGTTTACTCTGTTCCCCAAACTCAGAGTACTCTTCTCCTCCCATGTCATTGTCTATAACTGCGATGTTAGCTTGTGCTGTATTTTAGCCCTTATTTATTGTACAGCAAGCACTGCATGTTATATAAATAAAAGTTAATATTATTATATTATCCAATTGGTTTGAAAAAGAAAGCACACCCTTGGCTTTAGAAGCTGGTATACCATGTGTTTAAATATCCATTCAAAACACTCACAGTTGAATGTAAAGTTTGGGACATATGACCTTCTCATCAATGTTCATATTATATAAAAATCATAGCTGACTTATTGACATCAGACTGTCAAGGTCTGCAGCAGCAACACAACCCCAAATTATACAATTATTACCACCATGCAAATTATGCAAATAATTAGAATACACAAATTAAGAGACAGTGTACAAAAGTACAAAAATAGTCTTCAGAAACGAATAAGCATGTAACAAGCGCAATGTGAATGAAGGGTTAAGGCAATTTGAACATAGTTTTCCTTGGTTTACAGTGAATGCCAAAATAGTATCAACTTATTTATGGAAAACAAATAACCAAGCACTGTAGTAGAACAAATAAGCAAACAACTTAAGAAAAACCCAGGAAGGCTAACTGTAACAGAGAAACAAACTACTTATTACCTTCGGTGTTCTGGATATTCTCCCGAGATAGACATCAGATATACCTTGGGTAATAATATGTTGCTTTTGGTTGATGCCACATGTGTCTACTGTTACTGTGGCACACTGTTTACTTGCTTTAACGTTAACAGCAAAGGCTTTATCTGGCACAAATTCATTTCTGGTACTTTGCTATCAGATGTTGCAGGAATTTCTGGTCTATAAGACGTACATCTTTGCCTTCCCATATCTAATAGATGGAAGTTACCAAAAGACTATTCAGCCAGGGGAATTCATGTCTTCGCTATCTGCAATAAGCTTGTCTGGCAGAGGAAGAGGCGGGGAAGATGTCAGATGTAAGATCCACCCACGAGTGGTTCTTCCCTCTGCCTCTCCTTCCCTTCCAACTCAAGCTCGGCCGGTAGCTCCAAACCACCAGCAACCAGCTTTATAAAGGGATGGGTCTTATAGCGTGCAAAATCCGGTACCCAATTCTTGCCTGTTTTATTGTGCTAGAAATTAGAGATCCATGACATAAAATAATAATATATGAAACAAATATTTTGTCTTATGTTTCATGTAACATATTATATTATGGTATGTTTCATATAATATATTTAAAAACATTGATGAAAATAGGGTCATCCTCCTGCTTGCATGATATAGCCATTAGATCCTGCCGTTTTTTTACTGGTACTCACTTCATTTCCTTATTTATATATATATTTATATATATATATATATATATATATATATATATATATGTATATATATAGCTGCTACTCTTACCTTCATGTTAGCAACCATCTCTCAACTATTTATATTATTGCAATGTGCAGTATTGTATTTAGCTAATGTTATTGGTTCCTGGCTGTGCCAATACTAAAATGATAAATTTGCATTGTGCTAAAAACTTTTCAACTAATGACAGCACGTCCGCCTGTAAACAGCAAATCAGCAAATGTGTAATCTGCACTGCAGTCTATCATCATTCATAGAACATCCTGTGAAATTCAGCTGTAAGCTTAACAAATGGTTCCTTTGCATGCTAGGCATAGAACAGGGGCATATGTTCAAGAGAATAGAATATGCAGGCGTTTTGGATAATTAGGATCTTATAAATTCATCCTGTTGTGTACATAAGATAAAAAGGTGTATGGGTTGCAATTACCAGAGCCATCAAAAACCAGACTTACATCGTGTACCAGAATTCAGGGAGATATTGTCAAAAATAATTATAACTCACTATTTTGTTATATCAGTGGCCACTCCAGTCCATGAATAAAGGGGGATTGACAATAGTTACATATCCTTAAATGTCCTGGATTGTCTATTGAAAGAAATGAGACAGAAATGCATAGAGGGTTCGTGAGTGTGATTCTATTTTAGATGTCATTGTTATGCAACGTGCAAAGCTTTCAACTCTGACAGCTGTCTGTGTGAACAGGTGAGATGTACCATATTTATGACTGCTTACAGAGCCATTTTATGAAGCCACATTTAATTCTTAGTTATGTTTTTTTGAGCAAACCAGTAAAATCAAATTTGTATTATACAAAAAGATAAAACAATACATTATTTTTCATTAGGCTTATAAACCCTTCATATTAGTGTGATCTAAATGATTAGGGCAGGAGCCATGTTTGCTAGTAGCAATTCAAAATGACCCTGTTGACTAGATCAATCAATTTATTGAATACTCAATCTCCAATAGTTGACTTCCCGTTGTGCATTCTAGCTCATTCCATTCGCCCTTAGAACATGATAGGGCGCAGTTCTGTGATATGGGTTTTTGGATGGATCACAGGAGCACAGTAGGATTCCAAAAACCCAACACTTCTGTAAGTGTCGGATTCAGCAGGATCTTCACCTGGCACTTTCTTTTCAATAGTGCTGAAATTGGCACTATGGTCATCTGCAGAGGTGAGCAATCTATGTCATCTTTGTTGAAGGTCTTTTACTTTGAAGATTAAGCTTAGAAATGTAGGAATTTAAAAATTTCTATGTTTTCCCTAGATTTATTGCGCACACAATGCCTCTTTAACATGTGCTGCAAAAACTATTGAGGAGGCATACCCCTACCTGCCTGCCCTAACAGTGTAATGATAGAGGCTTTGTGGTCTTCACATCAGAGCCGTCCTTTGTATTGTTTGTACCAACCACTTTTAGGATATCAGAACAAAACAGATATTGAAAATAAAATCTTTAAAAGGTGAGTATTTAAAAAAAGCATAAAATCTAGGTATCACAAGTGGATTTGGGGGCAAGTAGAGGGGCAAAGCCAGGGGCTAGGATGAAGGGGTAAAATGTAAAATAGGGCTACACCAATTTATGCTAATGTTAATGCAAATGTATTAACTAATTATAATAATGTACTTATTAATCTTAGCTGTACATGGGGAAAGTAATAGTTATCAATTGGGTTCATATGTTGTTTTACTGTGCTTAACAGTAGTTTTGATATTTTTTGACATAAAAGCTCTTTCTTACATATTTGCAAATACACATTAAGTTAATATGGCATCCCACTGCCTGGACAAAAGGTACAAAGTCCTGATGAGGTGGTACAAATATCCACATATGCTGTCCCAAACTCTCCAGATTCTGAGAAAGGATTTTTGCAATAAAGCCATGAGAGCCTCCGTACCAAAAACACCAGAAATAGTACTGTCATAACTACTGTCATTGTTCCTGAAACAAGCTACCAGAAAAAAATCCTCATATTTTTTCTATTAGCCATCTGAGCTATGATCTTGAGGCTGGGAAAGTCTCTGGACACACCAACTGCCTCCGCCTGGCTCACGGAGCTTTCCCAACTCCAACAAATGGAAAGTTTTATAGTGCATATACAAGACACTCATCGTCAATTCAATAAAGTGTGGGCACCCTGGCTCCTGTTCCTGGACTCGAGAGAATTCGTTAATATGCTTGCTTCGTTCCAATGAGTGACCTACATAAATCAATATATCAGATTCCTTAGAACCAGCGCATAATACCATCAACATCTGCCCCACCTCCTCACTGCTATTCTTCCTATTCTTCTTTTTTATATTTTTATATTATAATAATATTAATATACTATTTGTGTTATTATTTCATTTATTTGTATTAGCACCTTTATTTTAGTAGCAAAACTCTCTCTGTAATCTCTATGAAGAACGGCTTACTGTATTAGTGGAATGGTGAAATAGGGTAGGGGTGGGGAAAAATAACATGCAAACTGAATATTTGTTCTTGTATTAGTTGGTTCCCTTGAGTGAGTAGAATTCAGCTGAAACCTCAACCTAAAGGGACTTTGGAGTTAATAGCTAGTAGTTCTTCGTATTTCCTATTCCCAGGGCAACAGCTGGAGACTTGAAGTAAAATCTAATGACAGTTCACGGATTTTTGAAATTCTTGCCCAGCCTAATGTTCTGATTTCCCTGATACATAGCAGTGGACTCTCACTGCACTCACAGATTAAATATAAGAAATATAGAAAAGAAGAAAGTCATATTAAACACCTTTTTCCATTTTATAGTTTCAGTTATGTAAGAAATTGAAAATGTAGAAAAGCATAATGGATAGCTGGTACACCCTGTCATGTTGTAGTCCGGAGATTCTGAATTCAATGATCTGCATGGAATTTTTCTACAACCCCTCCGGGAGCTTACATTTTTTATTGCTCTGCATTATATTTTATTTCCTATAAAATATCATAAAGTTATGTAATCTTTTAGACGGATTTTAAAGTTCAACTCTAGCCAAAAAAGGAAAAAGGAAAAAAAAACAGCTATCCCCTGATGTATTTTTTTTTTTACCCCATGCTCTCTCCACAATCTGCAGCTCCATGACCACTTCTAGCAGTAGAGATGGGTTCATGCATGCTCGTCTCTTCTACTGTCCTGTCCTGTACAAGTCAGAAGCAGAAGAAGGAAGATTGGATCCAATCTACCATGTGACCATCATTTCCTGAATATGTTTATGAAACAAGTTATAATTAAAAGCAGATACACATGTTTTCAATATATTTACTAATAAATTGATGTTTATTCAATAAAAAAAGAAAAAAAAACATTGATATTGTTTAACTTTAATTAACTTTACGTTTTCATTTAAACATCCTGCTCTGTTTTTTTGCAATGTTGATGTTCTAGTTTTTAAAGTTTTTTAAATACAAACATATTATTATTAATTTCTATCTATAGCTTTGCCTGCTGTTATTAGTAATTTAACTGTATATTTTACTGGTGCACATAGTACGTGTGTTAGGATGGTGGTGGAAGGGGGTGGGGAAGTATGGTAATGACTGCTAGGAGAGGTCCACTATGAAGGCCACCAGTTTTTGTGCCAAGTTTGCACTATTGTACCATTACCTGCAATTAGGTATACATGCCATGTTGATTGTTGTTTGCTTATTTCTTTGTCTGTTTTTTTATTTACACAACAGAGCCAGTAGCAAAAACTTTGACTACCTGTTTTGCAACTTAATTGCAAAGCCCCAGGTAATTGCTGAAAATGTAGAGAAGGGTTGTGAGAATACCCCCAAAAAGTGTTGTTGTAACATGTTGTTTTTGCATACAATCAAAGAAAATTTTAATTCAATTTGAAATATTTTGAGTTGAGATTTCAACTGAAGTTAAAACTTAATTTATGCAAAAACTATTTATGTTGAAATAGTGTTTTTTGTTATGTCCACAGGTAGAACAAATCACAATATACATGTCATCCAGAACAGCCAACTCACACACATGAGCTGCCTTGCTGGGTTAATGAGTACAAAGTGTACTAAGTTTAAGATTTCCAAAATCCTAAATTGAAAAATTTGAATCCGGATATATTGTTTCTAAATACAGGACTTTAAATTTCTTTCAATGCATTCATCACAAAATACTAAAAAGTTATGGGAAAGAAAACATAAGTTTAGTTAGCTTTAACATTTATTTAGTTAGTTAACAAGTTGATTTATTTACTTGTAATAAATCATTATAGCAACAAGTGTAAGAACTATATTTGCATATGGTAATACATTGGCATGTGAAAACACATGGCTTTAAATCAAAATCAGAGTGAGCTGCACTAGCACCTGTTACTATCATGAAACTCGGCCAAATGCTTTAGTTCAAATGAGGTCCATGTAAATATGAAGCGGCTGTTCAAAATGGAATACATCTGATTGTGTTGAGTTCATTTATCTCTATGTTTGCATGTTACGTGTGATCTGTTTTATTTGTTTTATGCTGCCTAAAATAATTTATTTTGGATTTCTTCCAAACCTTTTTAAACTTCAATTCTGGTGTTTTATTTACAAAAGATTTCATTTACATTTTATTTTAATTTGATTTCATGTTTTGAATCATCTGCTGACTTTTAGGCCTACAAAACACAGGCAATTTTGCATTTGACAAATCCAAATGTCTCAATTCTATACTTTTACAAAATGACCCTCCCTGCCTGAAGTTCTAATTGGATGAACTTGATCATTTGTAAACTCAATGTTTAAGTGGTATTAACCAACATATTAACTAACCAAAATGACAACAAAAACAGTTTTGTTACAACTGAACCAGTATTCCCTTCTAAAGGCTGCCATACACGCACCAAGCGGCATCCGATTTTGCCGCCGACCGATGGGCGTGTGTGCTCGCGGCCGTCGGAAAAATCGTCCGCCGCTCGGGGGTTCCCACATGGGGCCATAGATCCCTGTCGCCCCACAGCTTGGCCGGCCAGAGAACGGACATGTCCGATATTCTCTGGCCGATGCCGTTAGTTTCAATAGAGACCGGCGATGCTGTCATCTCTGGAGAGCAGCGTGATGACGTCATCACGCTGCTCTTCAGAGCTGATCTGAGCTGCTCTGTTGGCCCCTCGGTATGTGTGTGGGGGCCTTAACCTGGTCAGTATATCAGGTTCAGATCAGATTAGATGAGAAAAGAAACAAGACCCATGCATATCTTTGTTGTCTTGGTTACAGACCAATGATAAAAGTTTGCAACATACTGTTCTTTGGCTCATTTCAATTAGGCTATGTTTACATGGATTGTTGGGTAGCAGTAGAGGGTTGTAATATCTTTGATGCTTGGTTTGTGGAAGGTCAATAACCCCCTAACACCCTACATATTGTGTAGGTAGCCTTAAGCCTTACATATTGTGTGAGGTAGCCTTAAGGCTGCCATACACACGCCGATGGTGTGCAGGCAGACTAGTCCCGATGTGCACCGAGATTCAAATGTGATGACGTCATCACGTTTGCACCCCGGTGCATTATGGTGCCCCTTCAGTCGGCGGCACCCTTTGTGTGCCGGCCATAAGCTGCAATGAAGACGCCGTCTTCATTGCAGCTTATGGCATTGGCTTTCATCGGCTCGCGCCGCCCAGAGATTATCGGACATGTCCGTTCTCTGGCCAGCCGAGCAGTGGGGTGACAGGGATCTGTCGCCCCATGTGGGCAAATGCCGATTAGGGGCCGATTTTTAACCTGACCGACGGCGCGAGCGTGCACGCCCGTCGGTCAGGTTAAAAATCGGCCGCTTATCGGCATGTGTATGGCTAGCCTTAGTTAAGACACTTGGCTAAAAAGTCATGGGGGCCTATTTTATTAACTAATTTTCTCTTATATTTGTCATAAGTGAAGAGTTTTAGATATTTAACTCTTGAAACCAATGGGTTTACGCAATAGGTTGAAATTAAAAACTTGGACAAAGTTAAGGACCAAACTTGATATGTTTTGACATCCTTCTCATCAGATGTAATGATAAACCTTTTATAGAAAAACATGCTTAAGTGTTGCTTAAATATTGAACATGGAACAAGCAAAGTGTAAAAATATAACACATGTGACATCAAATGTCCAAAAAAAGACACGCCTGTGCCATTAATTTATTGAATAAAAAAAAATAAAAATAATCAAGTTTAAGTCAGAGAGTATTCAAAACAAAAGAAATACAAATATGGTGTGTACAAGCAAGCATGGCTTGAATTCCTCCATTCATACCACTTCACATAAAGCATATCTCTACCCAAAAATTAATTAAAGAAAATCACTCCTTAAATATTTTCACTGGAAGCAATGTCCCTTCTCCAGAATTTCTCCACTAGTGGTGGCTATAAAAACCTAACATGGGTTCTATTCAATCTATAATAAAGGCTTTGGCTTGATATACAATTCAAATCTTCAAATTGTTCCTCTATCTAAAAAAAGCTAAAGCTGGGAATAGACCATATGATTTACCGTCTTTTCCTTATCTGATTCTATGCACTAGCAGGCAGCGTGATGACGTCATCATGCCCGCCCGCTAGTGCCGAGAATCGGACTGCACTCTTTATGTGCCGCTCATTACTTCGGCTGGGGGCAGCCGTCCCCAGCCGAACTAATGGGATTGGGCTAAAATTTACCATCCTGTCGGATAACTGTGAGATCCGACAGGATGGCTGATTTCAGCCCAATCCTCGTCAGTTGCAGCCTCCAATTCCTGCACGACCCGATCCTTACGGGATGCGGGATCGTGCAGGAATTGGTACGTGTATGCTTTACAAATTCTTCCTAATGCTATCTTAACCTCTAAGCCTTTCAGTGTATTGCTTTGCAGTACATTGTACTCCTAATTTTATTTATATTGAACTCAACCAGTAGTCAGAGAATTTGGGGGGTCTAATGATGCCAAAATAAAACGTGGAGCCCCATACATAAAATAAACAGGGTCGCATAGATTAGATCATGATGGACATCCTTGTGATTTTGTTCTCATTTTATACGTTTAAAAACAATGTATTAAATGTGTTCATATGTTACATAAATTTACCAATCCGTGTTAACAAGCCTGTCTAGCTAAACATAACAGTGAGATAATTGAGGGCCTGACATGTTAAAAAAAGGCTAAACCTTAACTTGAAATTAATAGAATATGACAAAGGAATGTTGCATAAGACAACTCATCTATCATTTTTTTAACCATCATAAATGACTTCCTTTGTAGGATCCAAGACTGTGTGGTTTCACATCAACTCCAGATGGAGAAAATCTATCCATGTATGCTGGAACAGGAAGATCCTTCTTGTGTGATGCATTCCTCTGTCACACTTACATTTAATTTTAGTTATTCTATTCCCATTTCTTGCTGTTTTCTGTAGTAACTACATAGACATGGATTTTCTCCGGATTTGCTGAAAAAATAGAATAAAATGTGCAAAAGTTATATTCTTGAAGATGAAAAACAAAAACGTTCATACATAACAGTGCATATTTACTCCATTAATCATAGACAATGGGATGTTCTTAGTTAGTTTTTAAGAAATAATTGTGAAATGGGTTCTTGTGTTACGCTGCCAATTTACACTACAATTGATTTATAACCCTCAAAATTTTTCATTCCACAATATTTAACCCCCCTGGTGGTCCTGACGACACCATCTCGTCCAGTGCTGTCCTGCCAGTACTGCACTGGATGAGATGGGAGCGTCTGGCAGAGATCGGAGCCCCAGCAGCACAAACTCACCGTTCTGCGCTGTCCTTGTGGCTCTGTTCTTCTGAACTGGCTTCTGCACTGAAGCCGACCCCCCCGTGACGTGATGACGTCAAATCGGGGCAGCGGCGGGAGATTCAAAACTAAATTGCAGGAAAACAGTTTTCTATGGCTAAACTGTTTTCAGTGTGACTCCCCAGATGTGCGTGTTTGAGGTTAACCCTCTCTCCCCTGGTGTGATGTCACCAGGTCCATCACACCAGGAGAGAGAGGGTGCCAAAGGGAATTGTACTGGATACAGTGATAACTGTATCCAATACAATTCAAAGTAAAAAAAAAACAGACCCTTATACAGACATACAGGCATATTTTGGGAAGTTAAATGGAAAAAAATCCATTTAAGTCTATAGTGAGCTTTTGGTACAGAAATCTGGATCTCACAAGAGCACTACAGAGGTTAATATACAAAAATGTATATAATAAATAACCCACAATTTATTTAAAAAATGCTTATATCTTGGAAAAAATGCTTATATCTGAACACAATGCTTTATCTTTTATTTGCCTATAGATAGTAGCTTCTTCTGCCTTTGCTCACCCTCTAGGAAAAGGGACTTGAGGCACACAACCTAGTGCAACAAAGTTAAGTTATGTTATGGTAAAGGAAAAGATAAAACAATACACTTACAATAATGGTGTATTGATCACCTACAGGGACAGGAGTTGCTGTGTGTGCATGCTCCAGTAGGATCGATGGGATACATTTTGAACTGTCGCCCTTTGTCAACCATAGAGGTTGCCCTCATTCTTTGACTCCTCATACATTCTTTTTTGTGGCTCAAAGAAGAGGTCTAAGGCTCTGGTCTAAGGCTCTTGACTGCTAAAGAAGGTGTTGACTGAGGACCCCCATCCACCAACCGTAGTGCCAAAAGTGGGAATGGACGCAAAGAATTAGGTAGGTGAAACATCTTTTCTCTGCCTCCTATACATAAACAAACAATTAACCCTTGCGGTTGTGTGCCAACTGCAAGGGTTAAAAACAGTTATGTTACAAGAAAATGTAACATAATGTTTTTTCTAACCCAGCACACTTGGCATTACACTTGCAAGCAAGAAGACTGGATTGCTGGTCATAGAGTCAAATAGTAATTTTGTGAACCTGATTCACTAGAACCGTAGCATATAACTAGCATATACGTTTTCTGTGTGTGTCACTTAACATTGAAATTTTTCCTTAGCTCTTTAACCGCCCTAGCGTTATGGACGGCAGCACCTTGTCCAGCGCTCCAACTGCTACTATCGCACTGGACGAGGTGCTGCCGTCCAGTACAATGCGGGGCTCTGGGAGAGCGCATACTCACGCTGTCCTGTGTCCGCTTCATGCGACATGGCTGCTCGGCTGGCTGCTCGGCCGTGTCTTCCTCCCCCCCGCTCCGAGTGACGTGATGACGTCCCTCGGGGAGGCGGCGGGAGATTTGTACAGTAAATAGAATGAAAGCAGTTTTCTATGTAGAAAACTGCTTTCAAACTCCCCCTATGTACTAAATATCGCCAGAATAAAGTCCCTGATGCCCCAGATGTGCCCATTTGCAGTAACCCTTTCTTCCCTGGTGTGATTTTATCACACCAGGTTAGAGAGGGTTAAGTGCAAATGGGAACATCTGGGGCACCAGAGACTTTTTATTTTGGCGATATTTAGTACATAGCAGCATAGTTTTGTGTTATTTTAATTATGGTGAGGCTATGCAGAATTAAATTTTCCAATCATTTGCAAAAAAAAGTTTTGTTTCCTTTGAAAGGTCCTTTCTTCTACCTTCATAAGTAAAAGTGAAAATTCAGTTTTCAAAGTGAACATAATCTTCTGGTTAAATGACCAATGTACGATTTTATTTATTGATTTATCCGCTTAGCTTATTGCACACCTGGAGACTTATCCCATCGACATCCCTTACTGAATATAGAATCGGTTCCCTTCTGATAAGGCCTACCTGTCAAAAGGCCGAAACACATCGTTGGATATGTGCAGAGGGTCCACTTGGTGGTTCCCTCTCCAATACTTGTTACATACTTTGTTAATTTTTGATATGATGTGCAGTGATGGCCGCGCATGTTCGCGTTCGCCCATGTTCGCGAACATATGGCGAGTTCGGTTCGCCCCCTATC
>CM070035.1:41645639-41675308 GCA_036250615.1 Ptychadena robeensis | reverse complement strand
TTCGCGAACTTTTGCGGAGGTTCGCGTTCGCCGTTCGCGAACATCAAATTCCGGGTTCACATCATCACTAATGATGAGTGTCTCCTCTTTGACAATTGCTGACCACCCCTGGGCGGTATTACTTTTTTTGTATTTTGAAACCTGCAGTTTCTGTATAATAAAGCTGTTTTTACAGCTCTTTTTACCTTACACTTAATGTGCTCCATGTTGTAGTGTATCCATGATAAAGGTTCCTGAGGCTTGCCACCTCATGATTAGTGCTGAGCTTGAATTTTCGAATTGCAAATATTTTTGATGAGTACCGGCTATTCGAGAATTTGCAAATTTCAGGTATTCGCAATTTTGAATATTCAAGATATTATGCACTGGCAAGCCGATGGATCTGCTGCTTCTACTGGGATGACTTTAGGATGGTAGCAGCTGTTAATGGAAGACAAATCCGATGTCTAATCCTTCCGAAATTCTCTTACTTGGATGTACAAATACTAGATAATTGCTGCCTGTCCCATTAAGAACTGCAGCCCAAACTTTTACAGAAATGTATAAATAAATTTTTCTTATATTTCTTATATTTTGCTTATGTTTTGCTGTACAATTAAGGAGATATATTCTGACCTCCAGTCCCATGTACACAGTACATACAAACTAAGTAATATTTAACAAAACACTAAAGTTTTTAACATTCAGTAAATTGCACTTAACCTCAGACACGAAGGGGTTAATGATCTAGTGGATTGAAAAAAAAAAGTAATGTTCCTGCTTTTGCTGATGACACAAAATGACATAGGTTTCTTAAAACTTGGCAGGATACTGATATATTACAGAACAATCTCCGCAAAATTGCAGCACGGACAGTTAAACGGCCACTGTAATTTAATGCTGATGTGTGTGGGTCTATACACCTAGGCCCTGGTAAAAGCAATGCCTTCTATATATTAAATGGAATGCAGTTGGGGCAATCAGAGCTGAGGAAGAACTTCAGAAGATGAGCAAATTTTGAAAAATTGCCTAATCTGCTCACTTTAGGGCTCCTTCACAGCAGATGTATTGTCATAAACCTTGCAGTATTTTCCAGTGAGAGCAAAATACATGCTTTCAACAGAGCTTGTTTACATCAATGACTCAGTTTTAGGGAGGTATACCTTAATTCAGCCTATATGGACTACCAAGGGAGCTACATAGTCACTGCCGTGTGTTTTTCTCCTCTCAAGTTCTACATCTACTTTCACCATCTATTAATACATTTAATATTTTATACCTGTTAATAGTTGGCGATTAGGGTAGAAAGTCCAATCAGTATAATGAAAGGTCTCACAACATTATTTCAAATACATGTCAATGCACAATGGAAGTTGAGTAAAACCGTTGACGTTCCATAATGTTACGTATCACTAGAGATAACAGAATTACAAATTGTACTGAATTAAAACCCAGTTTAGCTTTTTGAGCTATCTATGTGAAATGTATAAATCAAATACTAAGCATTACACTAATACCTATGAGATCATAAATGCCATCATAGATAGAAATATAAGTGTATGAAAAAGTGTGGCTATTAAAATGGACAAATCATTTTTCTTTGTTTATTTATTGCATTGAAACAGCATTGTATCTAAATCCTATATCATGTAAAACAACAAGTGTTTCACAGAAAACAAAAGCCCATTATTTACTTAAGATCTAGTGTGTATTCATATGCAAAGGGAATTTTCCTTCATCTAAATGCATGAGGTAAATCCTTAGATCCACTTTGCAAATGATTGAAGTCAGCACAACCTAATCTCATTCATTTAGGTCAGTAATAGATTTCACTGTTTTTTCTTATTACCAAAGGCTGGTAAATAGCATATATATTAGAATATTAGAATTGTTGCCATTTACCAGCATTTTAGGGTGTCCAAAGACAGCATGCTTCATTTGCTTGGCCAACTTTACACATAAACTCCAAACCACCTCTTAAGGTATAAATAACCCATTGATTAAACATTGTTTAAACACATAATAAAACATTTGTGTAAGTCAAGCCTACATAAAACCAAGGTTCCATTTGCAAAGAGGAAATACTTTAGTATGAGGTGCGATTTAGCATGAGAATGAGGTGAAGTTGTGCTTAATTTGCCGCTTATTTCACCTTTACACAATGGAAAACTTTGTAAAGTGAAAACGCATTTTATAAAAGAACATGCTCTACTGCTTTAGTAAATCAGGGTCAATAACATATTGATATTTTACATTTTCCTTGCACCTGATTGAGCATTTTTTTAATGCCCTGAGGGAATGTAGGGATTAATGAATAAAACAAGGAAATAGCATAAAAAAAGGATGTAAATGTGGTAATTTCTTTGTAACTATAATGGAAAAAACATTGATTAAGCTGTTGATATTTAAATTCTTAATTTCACTTCAAAGGTGTAATTATCCTTTACCTTTATCTAATGTTATCCAACATCTAGACAGGTGCAGTTTTGACAGTATAGCTTTGGTGAAATTACAATAATACAAGATGGTTTCTACTATTGGGTGTTCAGCAATAGACCTTTGTAACATAGTTATATTACCTGTTGATCTGGTCAGCACTAGGGAACAGTTGGTTAATGGTTGCAGGGCATCTATACCACCGTAAGATCAACTTTTCTCTTTAGGCTAGGGCTTCACTAAGTTTTGGGCACTTCTTTTGTATGCATTTCATTAAATTTGAATGAATGTTTGAGTGTCCCATTGTGGCACAATTTTTATAATGCGGTTTGGGATGGGATGCGTACAGAAGACAAGGCCACTACGATTTTGCCTGCTGGATATGTTAGGCTCTATTTCCCCAACGTACGATACCATGCATTTTTGTGCTTTTTTATGCACCATAAATGCATCCATTGAAGGCAATGGATGAGTTTACTGTGGCTACAAGCTTAAATTTCACATCTCCACATTTATTAGAGCTGGGTCTAAGGTCAGCCTTTCTAGCAACTTATGTCATTCTATCCATGACACTCTATCCAGAGATTACTTCATTGTCTATGGTGTCGGGTCCCCTCTCAGGTCCCATCCCTGGCAAAAAATACCTCAAACATTTTTCAAAACATTGTCATTTGGCTGCCTGCTCAGCAATCTGTAGAGTGTGAATATCAAGAGCAGAAACTTCGCTCACTGCTTTTTTTATGTTGTAGGCCTGTAACTTACCAAAATATGTCCGTACAAGGGTCTAATAGACACCTTGAATATAATAATGTTTGAAAAAACAATTAAGTAAAATAAAAAATTATTTTATAATAAAATTAATGAGAAAACACAAATATCAGGGCACAAAGCTATGCTGCTATGTACTATATCTCGCCCAAATAAAGTCTCTGGTGCCCCAGATGTGCCCATTTGCAGTTAACCCTCTCTAACCTGGTGTGATGGATGTGGTAAAATCACACCAGGGAGGAGAGGGTTACTGCATATGGGCACATCTGGTGCACCAGAGACTTTTTGGGACGCGGATGCGTTTCAAAACGCTGCAGCTAGCGTTCAGAAACGCGCCCTAAACCGCATCCAGTGGAAACTACATTGAAGTTTCCAATGGATGCGGTTGTTTGCGCTTGCGGAGAAATGCAAAGAATCGCATCAATGGAAACAAGCCCTCATCTGTTGTAAGTAGAAATCATGTACATACTTTTACACTTTTGATGCTATGGATATGGTACATGAGACACAGAATATAGTGAAGGGGTGTCAATACAGAAACACAAAATAATAGCATACAAAAACATCTTTTTTTTACTGGTTGTTGAAGGTATATATTGTGCCCTAATGAACATTTGTTGAGAATGAATGACTCATACTGATATTTTTTTTAGGGAGATGGCACTTTACACCCTACTTGGATCCCCCCTCATTCAATCTCCCTTTCTCTATGGATTGGCATTTTTTGATCCTTTCGGTGTGAGGAAGCACCCAGTCAACTCACTATGTCCTCATCATACATGAAAGTTGTGAGTATATATACCTATACTAATATTAATTTCACAACCTGGAAAGAACATATTTTATATGTTTATTTTTTTGATAGATAATGTTTATAATGCTGGATAATTGATCTCCTGTTGAAGCAGAGTTGCGAAATATGTTAAGACATATATTGCAAAATATGATACACAATCATGCAATATTACTGAGAGTGATGGGGTGTGTGTTTTTATTGGTTTTTAATGTACAAAACAATGTATTGAAGTGTATGAATAAAATGCATTTGTCTTATTATTAAATGTCTTCTTATTAAAGCTTAAAAGTAAAACAAAAATTAAAAACAAACAAACATACTTACCTACAGGGGTCTTGATCCAAGCAAAGCGATCCCTGTAGATAAAAATCTCATGCTTACCGTTCCCCACTTCCTCGCTACAGTGCTGACATGCCTGGAGTGTCCCATCCTCCAGCATGTAAGATAGAGGAGCGAGAATCTTCCGGTCTCGATCTCTCCACCAATCCAGATCTGAATTCGGTGATACTTGCCGCCTTCAGCATCACTGGATTCCGATCTGGCTGGCTGCAGGGCACACACATTATGGGGGGCAGACTTCAGAAGTGACCTATGGCGCCAATAATAGGAAGCAGATGCCAAGGTGGTAGGTCCGTTTGGCAGCGCGGTTAAAAACGCACGCTTCCACAAAAATCGCATCAATGGAAACAAGCCCAGTAACGAATTTATAAAATTGGTGCCTAAACACTGGACAAGCCAGGGCCGATACACGGGTGACGGAGTGCAATGTGATGACGTCAATAACTTTTTGGACTAAAGAGTGTGTATTAAATTATATTTTAATGTTTAAAACATGCAAAGCTAAATGCTTTAGTTACAGTAATTTACAGTTATCAATAATATATGAATTCTGACTCCTACTTTGTTATATGTTAAATCTACAGGAAGAAGTTTTGGCCTTTCTATCTACTTAGAAATTGTCCATGGAATTGAAGTGATTTTACTAATAGAGGAAATTTGAGGAAAAGGATGAAATAAGGGGACTTGAATACCAACTGTACTCTTCTGGATCATGACAACAATATAGTTATGTGAGTGAACCAGCTCTGGATCTGTGCATCATAATGCCAACCAAACAGATTGTAGGACCAAGTGTGAGCTTCATATTGAAAGACACTACTCTCCAATGGCACTTTTAATTAGATGTCTTGTTGTTGTTTTTGTAATAGCCAATTCCATTTTTATTATAGAATGTGTAGTTGAAATGTGATAAAGATTTTCTCCTTAAATTAGTTGGTAGATTCCATTCAATGGGTTGTGCTGATTCCACTGGAGGGCTATATTAGTTACTATGCGAAGAGGGCAAGGATCGCTTGTAAAGAGTCCTTGTGGGAAGCAGTCTGAGAGCTGGGAGGCAGAGCTGTCTGTGGAACTGCATACAACTGAACAGCAACATGTGAGTGGGGAAGTTCCCCTACCTGGGATTAGGGGTGGGGTGAGGGTCAGCCCTAGACAGGCCTTATGCATAAGCTCCTTGACAGGTTTAATACAATAAGATACAGTGTCTAGATGTTTCTGGAAGGTGCATCTGCTGAATCATAAGGAGAAATACAGAGAAGGGACCTGAGGTGACAGGGTTCAGTCAGAATCCTCTCACTCCTAGGCATAAAAGTAATACTAGCCCAAATTATGTATGTTATGAACTCTGATGACTATGTGTAGCTCATTAAATATCTTGATACAAAATGTTATTATCTTGATACAAAATTTTATTTAAAAACAAACAAACACTTCCTTCGTACTATGTATTGCTCTGATGTCTGACATACTCAAAGTTTGTTATAAATAGTAGAACCTATCTACCTATATATAGAAAAAGAGAAATATTTAGGCTGGAAAACATCCTTTCTTCTCCCGAACTCCTCCTCTTGTTCTATACAATACTATTGCTATTCTTCAAATTTGCCTTCCACATGGAAGGAAAAATCAATGATCCTCAAGTCCATAAGCTCATTCAAAACATGTGCAAACTTTAATAAAAGTGACAGAAGTTAACTGTCCTAACAGGAAGATACTCAGAACCTGACCAACTTTTATGATTCATTATTTTATTGTTAAAGGTAGGTACTATATCATTGTGGCGCACAGCTTTCATGCCTAGTTGCTTCGACTTATGACCTGAATGAGTTTAAGTGACAGGTACTCTTTAGTAGAGATGGTCAAATTTTTTTACAAAAATTCAACCATTTCGACAATTTCGAGTTAATTGCAAAGCCCCTGAACATGATATCATCACCAAACTTGCTGGAGATGTACAGAAGGGTTGGGGGTATACTACAAAAAAAGTATGTCTCTAACACAAAAAGTTTATGAACAAATAAATTTCGACTTTAATTTTGAACTACATGTGCTAGAGCAAAACTTTTTTTCAAATGTTTCCCCAACCCTTCTCTACATCTCCAAAAATTTTGGTGATGATACAATTTTTAGAGGCTTTGCAATCAGCACATTAGCACAATCACAAAGTTAGCAAGTCGAAAAATTCTCTACTCTTTAGCCATAAGTTAAAAATATTCAACATGATATATAGCAATATATTGTAAATACACTATGTTGTCCTACTAGTTTATTGGTCGGCATGTTCGGCCAATGCACACCCATTCTAAATATATCATTTTTTTGTTATTAAGGTAGAGGGGTTTCCTGTAATGACTTATTACAAAAAAAACTTAAGAGTGATATTGGAATCATATGGGTCAATTCCAGTTTTACAGGATCTTCAAATGGAGTGGATGATTTTTTTTTATGTTTCTCATGAAGGGCAATAGAAAACAGATGAGGTAATAACATGTGCTCATTTAGCCTCTCAATAAAGCATTCTTCAAAGCTTTAACATAAGAAGTGATTACATTTTGGCTCGGTGTTCCCTCTGAATACTATGGTTATTGACTCCTGATCAAATTGGCAGGCTGTAGTGAGACTACGTAACGCTTAGCACAAGTGCTTTAGTCCTACAGATGCAGTATACATCACAGGTGACATCTGTTCTTCCAAAATTGCTGTGCTGCAGGCCCTGAACACATATATACTTTGCAACCATGCAGAAATCCATTAAATCAGAGAAGTGGAGAGACTGAGAATAGCAGAGAAATACAAGCTACCAAAAAAAATATATAAAAAAACTAACATGAAAAGCCAAAGACAGAACTGGCTACTTAAAAAAATAGATACAGTGATTATTCCCGTCTTAGCTTTGGGCTGTACCAACTGTTTATAATTTACTGTTTTGCAAGCTGGGTGTTCTCATTTCACTCATGGTTCAGGAGTTAAAAACATATGCTACCTTTTGTAATGAGCACTTCTGAAATGTAAAAATATCCACATTCTTGTCACTGAAAGTGTTTACGCAAAAAGCAAAATGCCCCAATATCGATATAAATCAGAAAGCCTTCAGAGTTTATATTTCCATATGCTCGGTTGATGAAATGAAATAAGGGAAGCATTGCAAAAATGGAGCTTAATTAAAAACAAAAATGAGAAAAAACTATCTTTTGTGCTGACAAGAAATTACACGTTTGAAGTTTACCGACATTTGCTGTAATGATTCCACAAATCCTTAGGCTGGGATTAGGGGCCTTGATCACTAAGCGGTTGTAAACGAGATAGCTATTCTGTATAACAGATTTATAAAAATAAAGAATGCCTCTGCTCATCTTTGGTGGATATCAGTTGACTTTCTGCAATTCTGATTTTATGAAAAAACTATGCAGCATCTTGTTTATGATTGGTGAGTCAAATCATTAAAATCATAAGAAGCCGGGAATCCAGGATTTTAAGCAGAAAACATCTTGTGTAGTTAATTTATTAACCTTTCTAGTTGTTGAGAAGAACCCAGTTTATTGGGTGTTTGGGTTCACCCCAACCACTAGGTCAGCGGGCATTGAGTGCACCCGATACACCTGCGAAAAGCTGCAGCGATTGTCTAAATCACTGCAGCATTTCCGGGGGTTTTGGCACACTGACGCCTCCTCCATGTTACTGTTAATGGAGGGGCGTCTGCTTTGAGGACAGGGGCAGGAGGTGGGTGGGAATTGCAGGCTAGGTTAATACAAAATATAACAAAAAATATAAAAAACTCTGCTGTACTGTATCACCTTCGAAAACCTTTGCTGTAACAGAGGTGTTGCACCTGACATGGCGTCATTAGCCCAGTGTGGGTGGTGCCGTTAACACTGGGTGACTCTAGAAAAAATGGATTTAGGGGGTCATAGAAGAGCGAATAGAAATTCTTACTCCTATCCCCCCTAGAGGGAACTTTTCACTATCACAGATAGGGACCAGGGGACTTCAAAGGCCAGCTCTACCTATATCCCAAGGATCTTGGAATATGCTTAAAACAATGCATGTCAACATGGATGGTAATACAGCAATGAACACATAACCGTCAATAAAAATATATAGATCAAAAAAAGTCTCTTCGATTTAACATCGATTTTTAATGTCCATCAAGAGTGTGCAACAGATGTTGAACTGTCCTTTCTCCAATAGGGCAAGGCTATGGGAATTGTCAGGATTCAAAGGAAGATGGTGTGGTTGGGCCACCAGGTGACTCTAGTTAAGCCTTTTTTATATACAAGTACTAAAGGACTGAGAACTTCCTTAAGAACCTCAGCTGCAATGTCTGTGTGTCATATGTAGCCCCGTTATTGGCTTGACAGGGCCGATTAAGAATGGTCCCGAAGCTCCTGCCCGCTCTTGCATCACCTCAAATATATGCATGCCCGACATCCTTTTTATTCATGGAGGGAGATTATAGTGTGCCAGGTGTCCAGGGCTGAGAAAAATTTTACACTAATTCTATGTGCATTATGATAAGAAAGGATCAGTTAGACTAAATAGAGAATGTTTTTGGAGACTGAACAAATCAAACTCCAGGAGTAAACTTCCCAGTGGATGGACCTTTTTAGGCATTGATGCGGTACAAAGTATTGATGTGGTACAAGGAATTAAAATTTTAAGACATTTATTAAAAACAATGTATTTACATGTTCGTAAACACTCAATAAAACATTCAATACAAGAAATGCGATTATTAGTCAGGTTCTGCACATACCCTGCACATACTTGATGTGTTACGCGCATGATGACACAAGAGGGGACTTTTTAGGCATTAAGGTATTGATGTGGTACAAGGTAATTAAATATTTTAATTACATTTACTAAAAACAATGTATATACATAGAAGTATTCCTTTCATTCAATACAAGAAATGCGGTTATATTGGCATAATGCATAGGGAATGTGCCGAACCTGTCTAATAATGTGTAATACTTGACTACATATATACTGTGAAAAATTCCATGTAACTGAATTTCTTGTATGGAATGGAGGGAAATCAACCATGTACATAAATTATTTTTAATATATGTCTTAAAATGGATTTACCTTGTACCACATCAATACCTAAATGCCTAAAAAGTCCCCTCTTGTCCCATCATTTGGGAAGTATACTCCAGAATTTGATTTGTTCAGTCCCCAGAAAGATTATCTATTTACTTTTATGCGCAGCATGCCCTATACACCACTATAGGGCTAGACTTTAGTTACACTTTGTGTAAAAATTGTGTAATTTATCGTCATTCATTTTATCCTTTTATGTATTGGTAATAAATAAAATTGTGCTGGTCACGATAATGTAAGATTACAATTTTTAAAACAATTCATTTTTGTTCAGTTAATAAGATTTAAACGTAGGTTTAATGGAATTGATTTAAACTTAAGTGGTTATTGTGGTATCCTACCAGCAACTCAACATTTTATTTTTGTGCCCAGCAGTGCCCCAGTTCTTATAGGACCTAGAAATGGTGTGCTATCATACTCACTATAGTATTATGTGATTTTCATCAACCGATTATGAAAAAGCTTGACCGAACAGGTTTCAAACATGTTGGAAAACCTTGTTCCAAATACATTACCTGTAGTCCCTATCCAAAGTAGTGGGCAATATCGTTGACGTCGCAGTGCTGCGCCTCGATATTCATGAAGCTCGAGAACAGCGTGATGACGTCATCGCACTGCTCACGGCTGGGCATCTGTGTACGGGAATCCACCCGTGTATGCTTAACTGAAAAAAATAAATTAATCTCTACCAGGTCAATGAATAGTCATCAAAAGTCATCACTTTTATACATACAACATTTTATTTTCAAATTTACTAATATACATTTTAGGGTCCTTTTGCAGTAAGGTGTTATATGCATGTTCTTGAAGCATGCTACTAGACCACATGGAAAGAACACTGTTACAATGCTGTATCCTAGTTGGACTACTGTGGTGCATTGGGCAGCCCATTGGAATTGGCTTCATTATTATAATGCATTATAGTGTGTTTATGAATTTAAGCAGCACAGATATGTGATTGTGTTTTCAAAAAGTTTTTAGGCAATGGAAATAGCTACATGGTGCTCAACCACTGTGCAGATGTCAATTTAAACTCTCAAGATTGGAATAACCCTTGGTCATAAATGTACTGAGCAGGCATTTTATAATGAGCCATGTGTTCTCTATGTATGGAAGGGTTTTTCTAAGTCTCACTTTAACCAAATTTCCAACCAAACTAGATAAAAAATGAACAGCCAACTAAAACGTAAAGTTCAGCACTTGCAGCAATATTGATATTCAGTTTATAGATTCTCAAATTTTTCTGCTTCTGGATTCTGATGACCAGTAATATTCAAATCTTTTTCTCTGAATCTTGGTTTTTCAAAACCCTCCCCCCACCAGGGACTGGTCCCTTAAAGGTAAAGCAGCACAGTCAGGAGCTCTTTAAACTATCAGAAGTTTTTCTCCAATTAGAATGCTTTCTAGCACATGAAATTAAACTGAACATCCTCCATTTAGGACTTTACACTGAATAATTTCAGACATCTTCATAACATGTTCAATCTGTCAGCATCTACAAACCTCTCATACAGATACAATAGTAAAATATAACCAGAACCACTCTGGTAACCAAAGCTAACCTAAGGATCACTTTCAAATATAGTTAAAGCATTCCCAAATGATGGTGACTGATCACAATAGGCTATAAATATGTATTTTTACTAAAAAGAAAAACTTTTTTTAACTTGACAGAAAAAGAGAAAAGCTTGTACTTTCAACTCCATTAAACACAGAATTGTAATTCGTTTTTTGCCTTTTTAAGTATTTGTAAAGTATAGAGAAATTATGAAGCTATTATTTTGAATAAAAAGGTGCCATATTTGTAAAGACTGGAAATAACTGGATTTCTACTGCTGCACTTAACTAGTAAATCAGTTATTGCCTGCCTGTGGAGAAATTGTGGATATAAATGCTAAACTACTAAGAAAATTTAGCAAAATATTATTTTCAATTTGTTTATACTAGGTCAGATTTGCCATCATTCATGTTAATAAAAATAAAAAATGAAAAAAGAAAATTTATATCTTTATTTATATCAGTCCAACACATCTTTATTAACCACCCTAGCGTTATGGACGGCAGCACACAGCGTCCAAGGCGCCTCCACTTGCACTATCGCACTGGACAGATGTGCTGACCGCGATGTTCCCAGTACAATGCTGCTGGGCTCTGCGCTAACGCACTACTCACGCTGACACCACGTGTCCCCCATTCGACACTGACCTTCTTTCGCTGGGCTCTGTGGTCCGTCCTCCCCCCCACCCCGCTCCCAAACCACCACCGTGGACGTGATGCAACGTATCCCTCGGGGACAGCTGCGGGTACAGATTTGTACATTAAATAGCATAAACAGTTTTCTATGTCGAAAACTGCTTCAAACTCCCCCCTCATGTCTAAATACGCCGAGAATAAAAGTCCCTGTTGCCCCATAATTTCGCCCAGATGCAGTAACACATTCTTCCCGTGTGATGTTTATCACACCAGATTACAGAGGGGTAAGTGCAAATGGGAACATCTGGGGCACCAGAAGACGTTTTTATTTGGCGATATTTAGATACATATCGCATAGTTTTGTTCCTAATTAATTTTTGTGGTCTCACCTTTTATTTTTTCACACTTTTCATTATTGTTATGAAATGTCTTATTTTTTATTCTTACATAATTGTTTGTTTCAAGCATTATCTATAAATCAGGATGGCTATTAGACATTGTCCTTGTACGGACATATTTGGGGGGGGGGCCGGGGAAGTTATCAACAATGGCCTACACCCTCAAGAAAAATTTACCATTGAAGTCTCTGGTGCACTTTTGGTACAGAAATCTGGACCTCAGCAGTGCGCTAGGGAGGTTAATATCAGTCCAACACATTAAGAGCACAAACTGGCAAACCATTGTTATGTGTCACAAAATTATTAATACTGACATGTATGCTATATTCTAAATTGGGTTCTCCATTACAACACAATTTATTAAGGGCGTGTAAGTTATGAGATTTGGATGGCAGAGATGTTGATTCGAGCTATCACTGAATCTCAACAGCAACTTATTGCAGTAACTGTTCTGCAGAATTCTGGAAATTACTCATGCTTAATTTCTAACAGTGTCACCCTTAATTATTGTATTGACCAATAGGAATAATAAAAATTAGATTCTGGGCCTTTTTGATGTCTGTTGGTGTATTGATTCTCTCTTGGGTCCATAAAAGTTATTATCTCCATTATGTAAGCGTGTTAGGCTTGTTAGTTGCATGAAATTTCTGTAGTAAAAATGGTCCTGAAATATATTCAGTGAGAAAATTTTTAGAACTTTGCTATTATATTAAAGACAGTCCACATGAGACCAAGTGGCCATCTGGGACAGCCACAGGCCCAGAGATTCATTTAGACAAAAATGTTCTTTAGGTATTTGCCAGAAGTGTCAAATTGTCAGTATAGGCTTGACCAGTTACAAAGTCATTACTTTATGTTGATTTTTGGCTTTCAGGCAAATACTAAGAAAACATTGAACAATACAGATATATATATATATATATATATATATATATATATATAAAAAGCAAATACAACAGGTTTGTCTAGGGTAGAAGAAGTTGCAAGAGTAGAGAGCATAGGTATAGTTGAGTGAATGGTCTTTTGTTGGCTCCCTGGCCACAAAGAAGGAATTAACCCTTGCAGTGGGTTCGGAAAATAGTGGGTTAGCCTTGTGTTCAGCTTTAACTTTTGTTAAAGTGTAAGACAGGTACACATCCCATTGTACAAAATATGAATTCTCAAATACACATTGACATTTTATTCAATGGTTCATATTGCTATAATACTAGCTAAACAGTTTATAAACACTCACAGAGCTCCCTCTCTACATTTATATGTCAGCTTGTAATAATTTTTTTTCTTTTTTCCATCCATCACCTTCTAAGAGTCATATACCCAATCCATTTCAGAAAAGTCAACCTCAGGATAAAATCAACAACCGTATTCAGGCAGTAAAAGTATCTAGACTACAACTGGCAGTTTTGCTTTTAATATAGCTTCTTAATGCATTGCATACATCAAACTGATGAGTTCACTGCCATGCCTTGCAATATAATAGGTAGCACAAAGGTGCAGTTATACTTTTCATACAAGTAATATTTAACTAGAATTTCAGGCAAATGGCGATTTAAACAGCTGAAATACAAATATGAGAATAGTTGCACATGCCAAAAATCATTGTAAGGGACGGTCTCTATAGGCTTTCGTTCACTTTAGAACTTCTCCTCTCCCCAAAGAGGAGTTCAAATGCAGGTGAAATGCACCTGTCAATGAATTTTCAATAAGGAACAACTCCAATCTAAAAGCTACTACAAATACATAGGATTGTGAGCTCCCTGAGACAGTAATTGGTATGATAATATATATATACATATATATATATACTCTGTAAAGAGCTACGTAATATGTCGCCCCTATATAAATACGAGATATGTCTCTTTAAATGTACACATATGCAAAGTGTTTGTTTAGTTTAATTTACTGTATGTTATTAAAAAAAATTCTTACCAATGATGTTACGATTTTAGTCCTATATAAACAATGTCTTCTATTTTCATTACAAACAGGAAAATCCAAAAAGCATTTCCTGACACTACAGTCATTGCAATTACATGTTGACAATGGGGGTAGTTCAATGATTAAAATAGTTTGCTCTATGGGCATAACTGGGCAGAATAATATCCATTTGCTCCTGCTTAGCTCTCGCCTGGAATGTGATTTTATTCTTTCTGTTGTCTCTTAACTACAGAGGGGAGTAAAGTACAGGAGGTTGCTGTGAGACAAACTGTGTGGAAAAAACAAATAATAAAGAAAAGGTATTTCTTAAGCTGGGCATACACGTCTCGATTATTCAGTGATCGTTTTTTAATCTGATCGCCCATCCGATTCCGGAATCGATTTAAATTGCAAAGACGATCGCAAACTGCAGCATACCATGCATTAAATTTCTGGGCAATTCTATCCTGAAAGTCTCAATATGTCTTGCACGCACACATTTATGGGTTTGGAGTGTTAGCTGAAGAACTGGCCAGTGACCAACAGCACACAAACAAAGGTAATTTCCACATGAATCATAGATGGATCGCTTAAAACGATCGCATGAGACAACTAACAGAACTCGATTAATGTGCTTTTTATTAAGATTATAAGAACAGATCCGTATGCCAAGCTTAAAGCTGGGCATTCACGGCACGATTTTCTGTTTAATTTTAGTGTGATCGTTTAACAAAATCGATCGCGCAATTGAATTGGATAAAAATTGATGCATGCCAAAAATGTCCGAGCGATCGATTTTGCCAAAAATCAGACAGAAAACAATCATTCACGGATCCGTTCTGATTGCAAATTTTATTAAAAAGCACATGAATCGAGTGCTGTTAGTTGTCTCATGCGATCGTTTTAAGCGATCCATCTATGATTCTTGTGGAAATTTCCTTTGTTTGTGTGCTGTTGGTCACTGGCCAGTTCTTCAGCTAACACCAGCTAAATGTGTGCGTGCAAGACATATTGAGATTTTCAGGATAGAATCGTCCAGGAATTGAATGCATGGTATGTTGCAGTTTGCGATCGTTTTCGCAAATTAAAATCGATTCCGGAATCGGATGGGTGATTGGATTAACAAACGATCGCAGAAAAAAAGTAGAAGTAGGAAAAATACAGATATGTGTATTACCTGCCGATCAGCTAGACTTTTTTTTTTACCATTTACTAAAAAACAAGTGTTAAGGTAAAAGTTAGAAGTCCGAGACAAACCTCAGCTTTTACGCACATAGTTGAAACATCCTATTTACTAATTAAAACGTTACGCTGGAGTTAGAAGTTGTCACGAAAAGTCCCTGAAACAGTTTTTTTAATTCTTTATTTAAAAAAATTTTTGGAACACAAAAAACTGTTCAACACAACAGAAACAACAGGCAAACCAAAAATATCATAACCATTAAACAGTGGTACAAATCAATTTAGAAGTATCAGCCACTTGACATACTTGTAAGCCTACTGCCAGCTTGGTGTGCTCAAGAAATAGGATCTCTGTGTTGCTCTTAAACATATATCAGGAACATACAACAGGAAAATACACAAACAATTGAGAATAGAAACATGAAGAGAAAAAGGGGAGGAAGAGAGGGGTTCCAAGAGAGAGATGAGGGCAAAGGGAATGCAATAGAAAGGGGGGGGGGAAGAGGGTTGGGAGTTGCTGGCTTAACTTTAGGACTAGACATCTGCCACTGCTATGACCTCCAAGTATTCTGAGAGAGTGAAGTCCTTCCAATAAAATCAAGGTTTTTGAAAACCTTTTTCTATATTGCCATCAGGTCCTATATGTCTCTAAGGAAGTTTACCTGAGCCTACCACATGGCCGAAGAGGGAGAGAAGGCCTGCTTCCAGCAAAGAGGTGTGCAAACTCTATCAACATTCAACAATTGGATCCTCAACGTTTTCCTGTATCTATAAGTAGAGGTGTGTGTTAAATGTAACAGGTAAGCTGAAGGGTTATCTTCCAGATCCACATCGGAGTATGGAGGAGAGAAGAGAGATAGCACCAGCACAGTGCGGAGCAATCAAGGGAGCATACCTGTAGCAGATTAGAGACCCTATACCCATGTGTTAAGAGCTTTTTCCTAAATCCTGCATGAGATTGAGGAGCCAATCCTAAAGTGTTTTTTGAATCACTGCTTAATTGGAAGGCAGGCGACAATCCAATCAGAAGGCTATGCAGTGAGGAAGTAAAAGGTTAAAGGACTACTAATTTGACAAGTAAAATATATGGCATATTGTATTCCAAGTGTGCATTTAACTTTTAACTTTGAAAACATACTTCCTACTTACTGGTTTGTACTTGACTGGACTTGTATCTAGTTGGCACAACTTGACATACCTCTCTGGGATAACACACATCTGTGATAGGTGGAGTCATATATAGGAAAGCATGTAAAATGTAAACTCACCACCTTTTTCCCATTGTATGGACTGTCTATTGTGGTTGCATATTGTTTCTGCCCACCATTCAAATTCTAATGATATAAACTCATCAATTAACATACATCGTGGAGTAACCTGGAATAACAATTTGCTTGCAAGGAATGCAAGTATTTTACATACGGTAAGCAATATTGAAGGAAGTCACTTACACATTGACTGTCTCAGGGCCCACATCACACTATGTAATACGTCTCTGAAGCTTTGCATGTAGATTAAACTACTCAACATTTTTAAATATAGAAAGAAAAGGAAATTAGCAATGCATTAAGTTGTTATCTGCTTGATATTTTCTTTTAATAAATTGCATTACAATATCCTTTGGGGTTGCATGTAGCCTAATAATTCATTCCTCATTCATAATGCTCTATTTATGTATGAGATGAAGGTACAATGCACCAGAGACCCTTCAATGAAAAACATTTACATGCTAAGAAAGAACACATTAATACAAATAACATGCACAAAGTATTTAATACAACTAGTGAAAAAAAATTAATAATCCCATTTTACAAATTGATTCTTCAGTAGACATAAATTTTATTCACTCGTTATTTCGGAGAAATGAGCAGTGCTGTGCACATCTGTTTATCATTTTTGATGTGTGTTTGTTGGCTTTATGAATGTCATTACGCTGGTCTTTTTCCCATTTAACTGTGCCGTTAGCCTGGCACAAAGTATGTGAAATCTTAATTGTTCAACTTGTTTATTCCATAGAGAAAGCGGTGGAGCACTTAGAGTAATTAACATATTTTGTCTGGTCTTCTCATTTTGTTAATGATATCTTATCAAAGGCTGTGAAGTAATTACTGCCCACCGAGGTATATACTCTAAAACAAATTAATGGCCAATGACCAATAATGATTATACTGGTAATTATCTATTGTGAGGTATAAGCAGAAAAAATGCAGAAACAATGTGTTGATTGAAGTTAAATTCACTTTAATTCTTCTATAATACAAATATGGGGCCTAATAAGTATGAAAAGTGCTGCTGCGTGGAAAAAACGGTTATTGATGGATTGTTGTATTACTACAGTGTTTATAGAGGATTGGGTGTTTAAAGAGTTATGTTAAGTGGAAGAGCAATTAGACCACTTTACATAAGAAGGGCCACTAAATGCATTGACCCTGATTTACTAAAGCAATTGAGCATGTTCACTTTGAAAAGTGAATTTTCACATTGCAAGGGAATTTTTACTTACCTCAGTGAATGTACTGAACATTTACTTACTAAATACCCAATCATGTTCAAGGTAAATGATCAAAAAGGATTGTTTTTAGCCTTAGGATCATTGACCAAATAAGTAGAGCATGTTTACTTTGCAAAATAAATTTGCATTGATCTTATCTTAGTTATTAGCTATATATATAATATCTATATATCTATCTATCTATCTATCTATCTATCTATCTATCTATCTATCTATCTATCTATCTATCTATCTATCTATCTATCTATCTATCTATCTATCTATCTATCTATCTATCTATCTATCTATCTATCTATCTATCTATCTATCTATCTATCTATCTATCTATCTATCTATCTATCTATCTATCTATCTATCTATCTATCTATCTATCTATCTATCTATCCCTGATATGAGGTCTTTCAGTGATCCATATTTGAACTACTGACTTGCCTAACAGCCACTGGGTCCTATGATGGGGGTGCAGCAGGTTGTCGCTTGCTCATCCTCCCCCTTTTCCCCTCTAAAGAACAGAAATGTTCCCTCTCTGGTCATTGGAAACTATAAGAAAGTTTTTTTCAACTACTGAAATTACTAATTTGTGCACAGCCTAATGCAATCTCATAGAATAACCAAACCATAACAGACCTTGGATGTGGTAGCTACACTTATATTGTTTATATTATGATATTAGTGTTCATACATTTATTTAATAATATGTGTTTTTTTTGCAGATTAAGAATGTTTTCAACAAATACAGAACTACATGTTAACCTTGGGAGGAATACCAATGCATTATTTGTATGTCAACTATAAATCCAACCCTCCACCACGCAACATTCATAGCCCACTAGACATAAACTGCACACTCTACCTTACTGCTAAGTGGGCTCCAGTTCTTAGGAGTCTACACTACTACTAGAAGGTGTTATATTCATTTTCCAACTTTGTTCAGCACTTTTATATTATATATTTATTTTATTATATATATATTTTATTTTATATTGAAAAAATATGTTTGACCTAATCTCCTTTCCCACCATGCTGTTAAAATCTGGAGTGAGTTTATGACAATATGAGGGATTCATCACACTACTAATCTCTGTCTCTGATATAGATCACATGATTATGTAAATTTCCTGTGACCGCAGGAAATAATGGGAACATTGTATGATACAATAAACAATGGAAAAGACACCAAGCCGTGAAAAATATGTTCCTAATTTCTGTATCTCATCTGGATTCAGATGTTATCGTACAGTGATACAGAAATGATGTTAGGTAGCTCAGAAAAATCCACTATAACATCACACAGGTCACAGTTAGTTTTGAGCTTCAATATTCGAATTGCGAATATATTTAACGAATATTGGCTATTCGAGAATTTGCAAATTTCGCGAATATGGCGATGGCTATTCGCAATTTTAAAATATCAAGATATTGTGCATTGGGAAGCTTATGGCCATGCATTGTGAATTAATATCACATGTGATCATTAATTTTGAAGGTATAATTTTTTTGCAATACATGGCCATACACTCGAATTGCGAATATTGAATAGAAAATTCATAGAATTATATGCAAAATATCGCCAATTCGCATATTGCCTATGCTGCTCATCACTAGTCACAGTCATCATATGCATATGGCATACGTTACCATTGCCAGTGACTTGTTGATGTAATTGTCCAGGAGTTTACCAAATCTATAGAAAGAATACTTTATACCTTAATACATTGTTTAAAATAAGTAGTTGCTGAAGAGAATATGTGTTATTTTCCCCCCCAAAAAACAATTTGTTTTTCTAAACTTTTCAATGCTTGCTGTTTCATATTTAAAATTCTGTATTTGATATATAGATATGCAAATGTATTTGTAGAGGTCAATGCTATGTCATTGTGAACTATGAATTGAGTTGAATACCTGTTTCCACCTATAAACAAATAATAGGGGCTGCCATTGCTGACCACACCCTACAAAGTTCAGTTGCATGACTATTTTTTGATTCTGAGTTCTGAATCTTAGCCCTGTAAGCCTAAAGCTGGCCATAGAGAGTTAAATTGGTGTTCGATTTTGCCGTCAATCGACCTCTGTGTGCGCTTACGACGCTTGATCTGCCACAAAATCGCAAACCGCAAATCTAATGCTTAAATGCTAAATTTGCTCATGAATCACCCGGGAAAACGATCTAAGATCGTCCTCATCCTAAGTAAGTGCCTGCACTCAAGGGGTCTTCGGCTGATTCCCACCTGCTGGATGGGAAAACACACATATAGTCGTATATAATAGTTACTGTTGGCCTACAAATATTATGCCACTAATTACATACATGTATTGTGTACCTATACAGGGCAGCACAGAAATATGACTACCATAGAAATTTCTATGTTAGCTATATTTCTTTGCTGCCCTTTGCCACAGTAGTCTTTGTTAAAGTATTTACAACCTAGTAATTTTGTGTATAAATGTGAATCTCATGAACAAGAATTGTATGAGCCTGAAGATGGGATCAGAGAAATTCTGAAAGCTTGTTTTTTAATGACTTCAGTTAGCCAATAAACGTTGGCAATTGAACTCCAAACTCTGTATAGTGGCTTATAGAAAGACAAGAGATTCATGCACCACTATGACTTATTACCACTTATTAAAATGCAATAACTCAGTGGTGTTCTTTAATGTCCACTAGATTCCAACTAGAGTTACCCACACGAGCCATTTTCATGATTGCAGTGAAATACAATTAGAATTATTCACGAAATATCGCAAATTTAAATATTGCCTATGCCGCTCATCACTAATGTTTACTACATTTCAGCTAGAGTCACCCACACCAGTCATTTTTATGATTGCAGTGAAAATAAACAGTGCAGGAAAAGTCATGGTAAGGTAAGTGTTAGGGGGAGTTGAGAGGGACCCCTGAAAATGCATTGTCAGTTCTTGTCTTCTTTATCTGCAGAGACAAGGTTGAAATCTGTTCCATTTCCATTTTTCTATTTTGACTGCCATCACTCCATACTCACACTTTCAAATAATGTTCCACACCATGTATATATCGCTAATAGGTATTTTCTTCTTTACCCCGGAAGCCCTTCCATTTTTCCACATGTCCAAAGTGAGTTTAGCACCTTATTAGAGCAACAACATCCATGCCTTGAGTTCCTCATTAGTGCTGCTTTTTCTACTCTAGATTTTCCATCTTGGGGCAACAGAATCTCCTTAAAAGCATTCTCTCCCTGGTACCCAGCTGCTTTTTATTCTCTTTTTCTAGGCTTCATGCTTCTGCAATAAGGTTACTATTGTTACTATCTATTCCATGAATGATACCCTTAGATGTTCAAGGTACACAGTATGATTGTTATACCTCAAAGAAGCAGAGACAGACCGCAGCTATTCTAATTTGTTTCTGTCATTTGGATGTCATTTTTTTCATATTCTACTATATTCTATTCTATATATCTTGTTGATTCTATAGGGGCTAGACTAGTGAGGACACAATGGATCAGAACCGAGTCCCCATTTTTTGTCTCTGTGCATTCATACTTTCATATCACGACCTCCATTTACATTTTTTTATGAAACTCTGATTTACTTCTAATACCAGATTAGTGATGAGCAGCATAGGTAATATTCAAATTTGGCAAATAATTCTAATAATATTCCATTCAATATTCATGAAATTCGAGTGTATGGCCATTCAATGCAAAAATATATTCACAATTATAATTGCATCGCAAGTATCTTCAAAATGAATGGTCACATGTAGTACCGTATTTTTCGGAATATAAGACGCACCGGACCATAAGACACACCCAGTTTTTAGGGCAGAAAATCCAGAAAAAAAAAGATTTAATACGTTTTCACATCAATTGGGATAATGCAATGAATTTAATGGATGTAATATTCAATTCAGCCACAGGTATCACTAGCAGAAGTACACTGTCAGCTCAACACGTCACACTACACTGATCTGTTCAGTGTTCTGTGTTCAGCCCAGCATTTCGGCACCCCCTGCACCCCGGCCGAGCCATCCATAGCCGAACTGAACACAGCCCACAGCTATCCTTTGTGGTCTCCTTGATGGGGATGCAGGGGATGTGGCATTTAGATGGAAGAGCCGAACATCGGCTCTTTCATCTGAAACGACAGCTGCCGCAGCTCTCCTCTGTCGGGGGAGCTGGCAGGAAGCCAATGTGTGACCACCGGCGGCGCAAGCACTTTTTTGCCCCCAATTTGGGGGGTGAAAATGTGCATCTTATATGCCGAAAAATACGGTATTTATTTTCATGGCCATAAGCTTTCCAGTGCATAATTTCCTGAATATTCAAATATATCTGCCACCATATTCGCAATTTGAATATTCAAGCTCAACACTATACCAGATTACCAATATTGCGCCTCCTGTGTCATAATACAGCTCTGTGTAATATGTTGCTGCTTTATGAATAAAAATGTTAAAATATAATAAATACACTGTCTGGTGTCTGGTCTGGGGGTAATTGTAATGTATTAATTGCTTTATACAAGGAGTTTCTATATCCGTTTGAAATTGATGGCCAGCAGATGTTGTTCATCCCTATTCTCTATGCACACCTAGTCTGTGTACATCTGGTCCATAGTACATATTACTGTATAGACTACATTGATGTTGTCTTAAATATGTACCCTGAGTCCTTTTAAATGTATTGTATATGGCAAATTTCACATCTGTCTTTAAGGGTTTGTTTTTAAACATGATTTTTTTAACAATTTAGAAGCGATCTATGTGTTCCTCAGGGGCTGTCTTACTGCTTCAGCCTTTTTCAGTGTTTATGGAAATATGTCTTCCCTTATTACTTTTTTTATCCTATGACCTATAATTTGCTTTTCATCTAACTATTCATCTTACCTTCCTTTATTTCTGTCTTTTCATAGAAGTTATTAGACATAATAATTCTAATTCTGCTTGTCTATCATCTTTTATCAGCTAGTCATCCTTTTATGGTCCATTGATGGCCGGTGTTTCTAATCTTTATTTTCTGCTTGTATTAAACTTGCTTCATCTTCCCTTTTTACTTGTTGCCATCTGTATGGTCTTGCACTGTTAAGTTAGCTCTGGCCATGACCATAATTGGCTCTTCTTTGTTTTGCTGTTTTTTTTTCCAGATATGTGAATGAGATATTTACTGTACTTAGTATTACTGAACCTAATTACTTACCTCAGAGAACTTCCTTCTTCCCATGTTTCATTCCTGAAATAGTTTTATTCCTGGCATATGTTTCTAAGTTCCTTTTATTCCTTCTTTAAGTGCCACCTATATGTCCTCTGCTTTTCATATCTCACTTTCTTCTAGCTTTTTGTATGTCTAATTACTGCTATTTTTGTCTGCCCTTGATTCACATGTAGGGATTTGAATCGCAGTGCGCTCCCCTACAGCTATTCACATCCTGGATTGTTGACTTATATCTGCTGTCTATCATCACCTGATCTGTCTCATTTCTTGTCACCCCATCCTGTGATCTCCACATCTCTTTGTGTATATCTTCCCAACGACATATGAGCTGCTGATTATCAATCCTACCTTCATTGTGAAATCAATTTCTTTCTCACCATTATTACTTCTTTCGTCATTCAGACATTCAGACTTTCTTTCTCTGTTGTTGGTCTGCATGCTTCCTCTTTTCCTATTATTGCTTTCCAATCCCCCACCACTATTTTAATATTATGCTTTGGCCTTCCTGCAAACACAGCTTCCAACTTGCTTTAAAAATCGTTCTCTTTTTCCTCCCTATGGCCCTCAGAAGATGCATGAACTATATTATAAGTAATATTCCTTATTTGTTCTTTCAAATGCAACACACATATTTCTTTATCTACTGGCACACAAGTCCAACATGATCTGCATCGCATATTTTTCCAAATAAACTTCCTTTCCACTGCTGTACCAATATAATGTGTTCAGCTGTTTGGATTTGTCCTTTTCTTTTCTCACTTTACATTTTGTATGACTGTAATCCTGACCTCGTACTCTCTTATTGCTACAGGCCTAAAAAATACAATTCCAGTTTCCAATCAGAAATACCTCTGCTCTTTGGCTGCCACTACAAAAATGCAATACTTAGGATATTACAGTTCTTATAAATTGTTGTTTATTTTAATTTTCTTTTTGGGGCTTCAACATTCAATCACAACCAAATGATAGAAGAACAATTGTTGATTATTTTAAGGGTGTCAGCTCCAGTGACTAGCCATTAACCAAATTAATATGAATTATTTATGGGAACCACTGCTAAGAAAGTAGCCTTGTTTGTATAGATTTACAAAAAGACTCAGTTAGTAATTGATCTATAATAAGACATACAGGATATAGTTTTTATATCTTACTGGACGCATTTTTGTTACATGTCATAGACATAGCAAGCCGAAGACGACCCAGGTTGCACCTTAAATAATATTGCGTATTTTATTTGTGGCTTTACAGTTAATTTCTGAAACCTAACATGGAAATCATAGAATAATATGTTTTATCTACATGGACTATGACAAGTTTGTTCCTCCATCCAATCCCAAGGATATCTGCTAATGCTGAGTTTAATAAAAGCTGTAGGGGGCTCCAGAAAAAATTGGGAGTGGAGGGCCCCAGGGAAAAAAACACAAACATTGGGACACAGTAAAGAGGAGAGAAAAAGACCCGCGATAGGTATTAGCACAACTGTATGATGTATACAGTATAGAAAAAAGGCAATTAACTTATGTTACATTACATTAGCTTTAAATAAAGTATTCTTGTGGACATATTCTTCACTGTCTCCATGCAGTGATGGTTTGGATTCAGTCCTGGTCATACTCTGATTTGACCTGTGGAGTTTTTGGTTGCTAAAACCATGCTTCTGGAGGGAGATAGAAGACAGTAGTAGATACCTACATAAAGGTCAGGTTAAGGTGCATATTCAAATGGCATGTGATATAAGATATAAGACATGTCAAATATGCTAATGCTGAGAGCACTGGAAACAACCTGATTCACAGCTACATCTAAGAATAGGGAAATCTTCTCACTTGTCCTGGGAAAAACTGGCTGGAGGCAAATGAGATAAAATCAACAGTTACCAGAACATAAACATTACACATGTAAACCACATTCACTAAAATCATTAGCTGCTGTTTTAAGGGATTAGTGTGCCCAAAGCTGAAATTTCACTTATTAGGGAATTACCTAATTATTCCTTTCTCTTTTGTCAGTACTAGAGATGGTCGAATTTTTCGATGATTTCGAGTTCATTTCAATGCTCCTGAACATGGCATCATCACTAAACTTGCTGGAGATGTAGAGAAGGGTTGGGGGTATTCTCCAAAAAAACGCTGTCTCTAACACAAATAGTTTTTGCATAAATTAAGTTTAAAGTCAAGTAAAAATTTCGAAAATCTGAATTTTGACTTTGACTTTGAACTTAATTTATGCAAAAACTACATGTGCTAAAGCAAAACATTTTTTTCCCAAATATTCCCCCAACCCTTCTCTACATCTCCAGCAATTTTGGTGACGATACCTTGTTCAGGGGCTTTGCAATCAGCTCTCAAATTTAGCAAGTTGAAAAATTCGACCATCTCTAGTCACTACTATAGCAAAATCCTCACACTATGATGTATTGCTGTTACTTTGTAAGATGGGAATTAAGTTACAAAAAAATTAAAGGCATTTCCAAGAACATGTTAAGAAAAAAAATAAACAAAATTCTACCAGAATTTTGCCAAAAATAAAAAGTTCACTTTTTAAGTGTCCAGGCCCTTTAATACAACTTTCCTTCCACCAGAATGCCTAAGTATAAGAAGTAAAAGCACAGCAAAATAGAGACATTTCAGAGCTGAATTCTCTCCCAAAAGAAGTTATGTTCAGTAACAGTGCCACTTGTCATCTATTAGTAGCTGCTTGGAAAGTGTGAAACAGGCTTCTGCGCTAAGCTTTCCTCCAATGACAGTTTGTGGTTAAAGTACCCTTTTAAAAATACTGTATTTGTCACAGTGAATGGGTTTTAGGATTACTGGCTGCAATCTCCGTAGAGAGAGAAATAAAACTAATTTCATGACCAATGGTTAAACATGTGACTCTGAACTGTTACATCAGAGAGAATGAGAAGGCAAATGAAATAGTTTACCTGAAGTGATACAATGGAATGAAACAACAACCATTTGTTGTTGTAGCTGTTGTGGCTTTGGGAACAAGTCAATACAAAGAGCAGGATTTCCAAATACAGAGGTACAGCCAGGAAGCAGTATGGTGGATACTGTAGCTGCATTCTGTTTATAATAAGCTTTGTCTCAATATGCGTAAGAGGCTTTGGCACTCAATCAGACCACTAGGGAAGCCCTCAGCAGGATGGGGATTATCCAGTGGTTTATTTCAGAAAGTGCCTCCCTGCTCTTTAGAAACTACACGGTCAGAATTATTCCTTAACAGTGCTTTACATTATGTTTATTGTGTCACACTTGTACAGTAAATTGTATGTTCAATACATACTTGACACCAATACACTTAAAATCCCTGATCTGTGTTTGTGTGCTTTTGCTTGCTTACTGTGAAATAAGATTCAGAACTAGCTCAACAAGAGTTACATATGTATGGGCCAGTTATCAGTCATGTTAGAATAAGATTTAAGTTATTTGTCCAAGTGGCATTAGACCAGGAGGGATGTAGCAGATGGTGCAGTCATGGACCTGTTTACTGGAAACTGACTACTCATAACCTGTGTAACTGGAACCTGGACCGGAAGGCATCACTGTCTAACTCCATTGACAGATGAAGTCTATATTGTTTGGCTCTCCGTTCCCTACTGAAATCCCTGATCTTCGTATTTGGTTTTAGTTAGTGTCTTTACTTATGCAAGTCATACCCGGCAGATAATGGGTCCACTCTTTAGTTAAAGAACCCCTTGAAGAAGTTACCTATTATGAAACACACGTTGGGGTTGAGCCTAGGCATTATTGGATGTCTTATCGCCATCTTTCGTTGTACAAGTGTTTACAGTTGTCACAGCATATGCATATGTAGTGTGTGATGTTATGTTGGAAATTTCTATGGAGAAAAGTGTTTTCAGTGTGATTCCCCAGATGTGCCCCTTGGAAGTTAACCCTCTCTACCCTGGTGTGATGTCACCAGGTCCATTACACCAGGGGAGAGAGGATACCAAAGGGAATAATACTGAATACAGTAATACAGTAAATGAATCCAATACAATTCAAAAAGAATGAAGAATATACATACGTATGAATACATACTGTTTAAAAAAAAAATCATTCAAAATAAGTATTTCAAATGAAACCTTTTGTAAAATATTTTTTTACATAATTGTGTTTCAAACGATTATATTCAGGATGTCTACTAGACCCTTGTAGGGACATATTTTGGAAGTCACAGGCTAGAACATAAAAAAATCTTTTTAAGTCTATGGTGAGCTTTTGTACAGAAATCTGAAAAAGAGTTTCAAATTTAATGATGAGTGTCCCAGAGAATGTTCTGTAGCAGTTCCTATGATTGCCATATATTAAAAAAAACCATGCACTGGTTTCAGACATCCAGATAAGACTCTTTTATGACAATCAAACAAGTCATTAATAGCGGGACAGTATAATCATAGCAAATGGAGACTCAAACAGATGTTTTGAAGGTGTGTAGACATTAGCAAGTTTCTAAGCTCTAGATGTATGATGTCTCAGCTGGAAACAACAACACAGGGATAAATCCTAATACATTGCATTATCCAGTGAATCCTACATGTTCATGTGTATTGGCATTTTGGCTTGTATACAAGGTTCAGGAAACCCTCGCAGGAGATGGATGCAATACACTGGATTAATTTTCTATGAAAACACAAACTCACCTTCTGTTGATAGTAAATTGTACATTGAGAGCTGCAAATGTTTCTTATTAATTGTTTAGAAAATCTACATACATGTCATTGGTGTTGTAACATATGAGCAGAAACCTAAACTTACCTTACCTATTGGGTGTATGTAGTTAGTTTTACTACAGTAGAGCATGTCTTTAATTCTTCCTTAGCTAAGCACATAAGCAAAACTCTGCCGACTGTGCAAAGATGTGTTTTTCCTGTTTGGGTATCTTTTGCAAATTGAATTATTTTTACCATATTTACCAAACAAAGCAAAGGTAAAGTCAGCTACCTATGTATACCTTTTGTAATTCACAATCCAATAATTGCTAGTTATTTCTCATGACAGGGCCTAATACTCCTGCCATAGCTCAATAACAAGATGCTGTCCCCACTGACCCCTCTGTATTCACAGACCTACATGCTGATTCTCGGACCACTTGATGCGCCTGGTCACAACACACTAAACGGAAATCCCACAGAAGATGCATAAAAGTACAAATACTTTTTATTTTCCAAAAAGCAGTTGCACACACAATTTCCTGCTGATGATACTCTTCCCTCTGACACCTTTCACCCCCCACCTGGGCTTCATCTAGATTTTCCTTTGGATGACTGCCTACCATCCTGCTACCCTTATTATGATACTACTTTATAAGATACTAATTTTTCCTTTTACTTCTGTTAAATTAACTTTCATTATAACTATATACAATAACACCTATATTGAGATGCTGTCTGCAAATTTGAATTGACATAGGCAATTTGTTTTATATTAAAAAAATTTGATTAGACAACCTTCTACAATTGATAAGATTTTCTATATACTTTTACTATACAATACCATACAATAAATACTAGAGAGTACCAGGTATCTAGTATTTCCATATTTCCTTTTATTTCCATTCATTTCCTTTCCTCTACTAATGAAATCGTTATCTTATGATACCATTATCTAAAAAAAAATTTAATTTAACCCCAGTGGATTTCTTTCATTTCTAGAAACTCTATTCCTATAGGCTACATACTTTTACTGTAATTTATATTTAGAATATTTTTTATTATTAATATTGGAAGTTTTTGACATTTACATTATGTACAGGGTGCCCATATTTTTGAGGATTGAGTGTTTTAGTTGGCACCATGCGTTTCATAATCATATTTTACATTAGCAATACATACTTTTATTTTGTTTAAAATTGTATGAAGGAAAACAGTATATATTTCCCACAATCAACAAAAACTAAACCTATATCTCATGATTGGCATCACAAAGTGCAATTATTTTCAATGAAACATTGGAACAGGAAGGACAGTTGAAAACATTTATCACTGACATATCAAGAAAAAGACCTCATAGTTGCCTACGCATTCCACCCTACATGGGTTTCCTTGGTTCACAATATATAGAGTAAACTTTTGTTTATCAATCATACTAAAAAAAATATTAGATTCTTTTATGACAAAGTCCTATATTTGTTTATTTTTGATTAGCTCCACCTACCTTTTCTTCAAAAACACAAACCAAACTTGCAGAACCAATAAAAAAATAATCAGTGTTTGTTAGAAGGAGTATTCACTAGTGTCAATGGTAAATTTATATTGCAAATATCAGCACTTCCCACTTCTGGAAAAAGCGAAAATTAATTTAGCAAATTCGAATATTGCCTATGCTGCTCATCAGTATTATTCACTAAGAGCTAGTTAGTGCATGAGTTCAACTAGCAGTAATTAGAATACATGGCAGAAACAACTTCCATGCACGCACAAAAAAACAATCTGTACAAAGTCATGTTTTTATATCACATCATTGCCTCTATGATCTGTCTATAGACTCACCAATAACATACACAGTATTGATTTAAAGGAAATTTATGCTGAAGAAAAGACAGAGACCAGCAATTTCAGATTTCTCAAACTTCCTGTAGATAATCTTGAGGTGACTATATATAATATTTTTATTCCAAACAACGCACAGTAGTATTTTTGCTTACCTTATTATTATTCTTGCTAACATTGTGTCACACTATATAATAGGTTTGGTGTCGTGACTCCAAACTTGCTTTATTCATGGATGGCTAACACGGTACAACAATCTTCTATCACACTATATAATGAAATGCTGTAATGTTCTTCTGCCTAAATTATTAAAACATTCCTGTAAAGACTTAAGCCTTCTCCTGTTATAACTAGTGATGGCTCGAAC
>CM070035.1:41611606-41635673 GCA_036250615.1 Ptychadena robeensis | reverse complement strand
GCGTTTTGATTGGCTGGGAGGACGTATCTGCTACAACACAGACTCTAGCTGCTCTCCTTCGCTTCAAAGCATTGGCTGTCACTAGGAAGGAGGAGAGGACTGAGCTGCAGCTGCCGGTCCACATGTGACCCGATTTGGGTCCGGATCCGGACCGGGGTCCGCCTATTGAGTACCCCGGCCCTATACCTTCACCAATTGATCCAGAACCATCAGCCTGTGTACAGCCTGAGGAAGCCATTTTGGCAAAACATTTAGCAAGTACACAACCAGAATATAAAATGATGGCACAGTTCTTAAATTAAACATATTGGTGATTGTTGTATTCCTATATATGATTCACTAATAAAACAGGCCTGTGTTTTGACTAATAAATGTGTGATATATTAAATTATTTCCACTTAAAGTCCCATCCTGAGGCATCCCCTTTTTTGTGTTGTATGTAAGTTAATAGGGATGGGAAAACTGGCATGGGTTTAATCTTAATTATTTTAACAAATAACTACATAGCATAAGTAATTGAAAATAGTCCGTAGTACCAACAAATTATACTATTATAGATGAATATACAACAACTAAACCAGACAGTGTAAAAAAAATTGAAAAAAATTGTCTGGTTTAGGAAAGCAGGTTGGCCTTGTAGAATAATATACGTTTATATCATGTGTTTGTTCGTTTTTATAGTCTGTTAAAAATCCACTTTGTACAACTTTTCTTGTAAATTCAAAGGTTTGCTTTATTCCTCACTATTCATTGCTTACTCCTTAAGTAAAAAGAAACACACAATAATTCCTATACAAATACAACATCTTACAAAATAAACTTGGATCTGTAATGAACATACATGTAAATGTATCCGTGACACTGACCAGCCATAGGTTGTGTATGGCCAAATATCACTTTTCCCTTCTCCTAACTCCTTTTTAAAGAGTGTACACTGGCTCCGGTACATGTGCACTAGTATAGAAGAAGCTCATTCTTGGCATATGAAAGATGCTGGGAAAGCAGCCAGATGCCTTAGCAGTGGCCCAATGGCCAGATATTATGACGTGAGACCTAGTCAAAACACTAGGAGTATATTGGGATACCAGTTGATGGAGTAATAAGGCCATATATCAACCAGAAGAACTGCTAGAATATTAGTTTAATGTATGTCTGAACAGAACAAAAATACATTTTGCCAGTTACAGGTTCTAAGATGTGGCAGCGGTTTTCTTTTTTTCCACCTTCCATCTATTCTGTGTAATAACCCATTTTTTCTGTCCTTTTTCACTAACTATATACAATACATGCTTAACTTTTATGATGGAGGAGCAGTGCTCTCACCCTAAAACACAAAATGTGTTTTTGGACCTCCTTTGGATTTAATCATGTTGTTAATTGTAATTTTTAAAATTACCGTATATACTCGAGTATAAGCCAACCCGAATATAAGCAGAGGCACCTAATTTTAGAAAAAAAATCTGGAAAAACTGAATGACTCGAGTTATAAGCCTAGGGAGGGAAATGCAGCAACTAAGGTACAGAAACACACAGGAAATGTACTTTTTTTCCCCAAATGTTCCCATAACCCTTCTCTACATCTCCTGCAAATTTGGTGATGATAGCATGCTCAGGGGCTTTGCAATTAACTCATAAAGTCTAAAAAAAAGTTACAAAATGCGTAGATTTTTATTTTTTGACCCGAATATTACCCGAATTTCATTTTTGAGCACATTTCAGGTGCTGAAAAATATTTGGCTTATATTCGAGTATATACGGTAGTCTTTATATAATCCAGAAGATCAGGGCAGAACATAAAGTGGGAATCACTCGGTCTCCTGATGCAGAATGATCATGGACGTGATGTATACATTATATTCTATAACCAACTTCATGTTAATCATTTATCAATACATTTGTATTTACATTAGGTTTTGTATAGATGACTTTTTGTTTATTGGATCCTAAGTGTACTTGTCTTTTACTCCTTGTTACTGTAAGCCCCCCCCCCTATGTCCACTGATATATACTTTATAAAATTCAAGATCCTTGATCCACTGTATCATGCTCTGGGTGGCCTCTTTTCTGCCTTTGCCTGTGGAGTTAATCTCCATAGACTTGTGCAAGAAACTGTCTAAATGTGAGTGGTCATCATCCAATTCAGCTCAACACCAAGAGACTGGGCAACTAATCATCTAAATTGGATCCATAATAAGAATGACTTAGATAAACCAAACATTATTGTCCGTGATATGGTTAGCCAGGCTGTATAAATAACACAAACATAGTAAAACATACATTTCCACTTGTATTTGTTTGTATTTATAATGACATCTACTCTTATTACCAACTCTTGCAAAGATAGTTTAACCCATCCAGAGTGTGGCTCGGGTACATTTTCCCTGCAAAAATAAGTAACCCCAAGCCACACTCGGAGGCAGCTTACCTGCTTCCTGATCCCATTGAGTCCTCCAACACCAACTGGGGATTGCTTCTTCTTGAGAATTACCTGGGATGCCAATGTCTATCAGAAAATACAGGCATATGTCCCCAATGTCATCAGTGACACTGGGGACATGGGCTTACTGCCCGTGCCAATGCTTGTTCTTTCTGACAGGCATAGGCCTCCTATATAGCAAGCCTTTTAATTTAGATTTTTTATTCCAAATGCAATTCTGCTACTCTTCTAATGATTCGTAACAAGCAATGACCAGTCTCTGCCTCTAACAGGAAGCTGCGGGAGGTGGGAGAGACCAGGCCATAACTTCTATTGACAAAATTTAGTTTTACACATCAAAACAACCTGGTTTTTGGGGTGACAGTGCATACCTAAAAACAACATAGGGACCATATGGGGACTGTTTTCTATTGGATGACATTCAGTGGGTTACTGAAAGAAATTGATTTTTAAATCAAAAATTAAATCAATACATTTTGATAAATAAATAAAGCACAACATAAAGGAAAAAGAAAACCTCATCATCTCGGTGGCTGTTTTGGCATTGCTTTCAAGTAATATTCAAATCATACTAGAGTATGTGTTATTGTGAAAAAATTGTTTGGGAATTAATTTCAAATTAATATACAGTATATAATCAGACTGTATTATATCTAATACAATCCAAGAGAAATGAGTGGAAATAAAACACCATAGGTGGTCTCCATGTCTCCTTCCCCCAGGCTATTTCTCACATCCATGCTTGCCGGGAAGCTTTACGTCATGGCAGATAACTGCCAGTACTAGCCTTGTTTCAATTTAAACCTAGGGGATGGAAGTCCACAATCCAAACACAGGTCACTTGTTCCCCATCACTCACTCACTTATACACAGAGACAGATTAATAAAAAAAAGATGGCATGCTGACTGAGGGAGTTTTTGCTAAGCTTTAGATATCCTCAATATCAAACCAGCCTAAAGACAGATAATTTTCACAGCTTATCTGTCTTAATTAAACATTTCCTTTACTAACCATTTACTTGCTGAATAGCATACAATTTTCTATGGCAAAAATATGATAATTTAATTTTTTTACTCACAGACAAAATATTGAGTTCATGTTGGCCACAATGTTTCTTAAGCTCTCTTAATACCTTGATTGCCATCCAAAAGGTTTCTTATTGGCAAGTGTTTTCTGATGGACTCACCATAACCTATTTATTGTAAACAGAGAAGGAGACTTCTGATCCAGAACCACTTCTGTATACTAGGCTGTCATATGAGGAAATAACTCAATGATTTTACATCATGAGTACCCTATAATTTTGCTATCTGTCTTTATTCCAAGGTATCATTCAGTCTTTTATCTAGGGTTCTGTTCAAGTCATGTTTCCCAATAGCTAGCTTTCTTTTTCGTCTTGATGTCATGTTTTAGATTTTACCTACTTTGTTCTTCTTCCCTTCCATCCTTCATCCCAACACCATCTCCCAGCAATTGATTCATCCTGTAGCCTTTAGGGTTAGTTACTGTACAAGGCTCAAGCTCAAGCAAAGACAACAACCTTTCAGGAGCTTTCACTGAAAAATTGCTTCCATTTGAGAAGTGTTTGAGATATGTTTACCATGTTTTCAAGGCACATTTCCAACAAGTAACAAGAATGAAATCAGTTGAAAAATATCAGTATAGGAAATGCTGTATATAAAAACAGCGAAAAAGGAAATGCATGACAAAACCAATGTAGTTGAACACTTGGGTGCCTGTTATCTATCACCAAAAATAATATAGTTTTATTAATACTATTCAATTTTAAAAGTGGTACAGGAATTATGAACTGGTTACTATGGAAATGGTTAGCATTTCCTGCATGCTCTATCCCCCAATACACATTCCTGACCTCATCAATGGTGCCAGGGAGGTTGAACTAGGGAGAACCTGTGAGAAGGAGCCAAGGACGCTGATACTGCAGAACAGTGTGGGCTCTACTTGAGAAGGTAAACTGAGTGTAGCTCAGGGTTGACAATTTTGGCAATTAAAATCTACCCAAAGGCACATTCAGGAACACTGTTAGGGGGGGTTTCATTTTATTTAGGTTTAAAAATAAGAAATAAAATAAAAAATACAAACAACAAAGGCCTCAAGTAACACAGACCTAGGGTAAATGGGGAAAAAACTATGGAGTTACAGTATCATTACAAATGAAACAAAATACAGAAAAATTATTTCAGTCTCGCATTGTCATGCTTGTCACACCCTAAACCTGTTTACTACAACTCTAAACAAATATAGTCAATTGTTGGTTTTATAACATATAAAAGTAAAGTGATAAACTCGCATTTATGTAGAAGGATGAACAATGTAGACCATATTTAATCAAATGCATTAGCTGAACCATCATGAGGGGGATTTATATTCATATTGCCTTCATCAACTTATTGAGATACACATTTTACAATTAAATATCATGAGTTGTGTATTTAAACATTAACATTCTGCATTGCAATAAATAAATGTTGTGACACAGATTCATATCTCCTCCCATATGTTAGTTGTAAGTGCTAAATTGTAAATTGTGTCTCTTCATTAAGTTGATCAGCGGGTTCAGAGAATGGGTACTGCTAGTGTATAGAAACATGCTAACATTTCAGCCCTGCACTGTTAGGACCCTGGCTGTTCCGGTCACCACCCGCTGGTGGCACTGTGACTGCCCATCCATGGGTTATTCCCACAGTCACCAGCAGGTGGTGACCAGAACAGCCAGGGTCCTAACATGCACACTCTTCTGGAACTAAGACCTCCCTCCTGGCACTTGCCTTTTAACTTGGCTGGAGGAATACAAAGTGAATACTGCATGGTCCAGCCCTGCCTGCTTATTAGTTTTTTTCAAATTTTCTCTCCAAAATGTTGGGTTGCGTCTTAAGCTCCGGTGCCTCTTCTAGTGCAAAAAGGCTGAACTTTTTGGTCATCATTCTTAGCAATTAGTCACTTCTATAAATAAGGTGAATTAAAAATGGTATAAATTGTGTACACCAGTTATTTTAATGAACAGTTTGTTTGTCCCTGTGAAAAATAGGCTTGTTGGTATTCATACCTTTGTGTCTGTGATCTTATTTCGTTTCCTTCGTTAGCCTGTTCCCGTAATGGTGTGATTATTAGTATGAATGTTACTATGCAATTTGAAAAAAGTACTAACGGTGTTACAATTCATCTGACATTCAACCGTCTAATAAAAGGACACATCTGCTGTACTATATAGTGATATGGTTTTTTTTAATATAATTTAAGCTAAATTATAATCTTATACAGTAATTACAGGCAGGGTATATAATTCCTAATGTTCATTCTGTTATGTAAATATGGCCAATTAATTAATCTTAAATTAATTAAAAAGTGAAAGAAAACAGAGCTACTTTCATGACAAATTCTCCAAGTTTGTTTTCCCTGGTAAAGTGTGAGAAAATGTCAGCAGCAAAACAAATCTATTATACAAACGCGCGTACTAGAATCTAGCAGAATTGTTCTGCCTTGTGCATTATTATTTCATAGATCAGCACTTTATCAGTTGATAGACAAGTTCAAGCAGATGCTGCTGTTAATGAATATGATCATCTGGGGAATTGAAAAGTGATATGTAGACAAAGAAGACTGTAGGGATTAATGATCCATTCTGTCCCCGAATCCCTGAGAGATTATCACTGAAACGACGATGCCTCAGTACAACATTTCTGGGATTGGAAAAAAATAAAACTAACAAAATTATTTAGGACAGTTGAACACTTCTCTGAATTTGACATAAAGCTTACAAATTGTTGAAAAAAACTTTTAAAAACACTTTTCTTGGCGTTAGATGCGATACATTTTCCTCTGCCAGGCCCTCACTCTGCCAAAATCCATGATCAACACAGCAATAGAAATAAATTTGATTCTCATTTTTCATTCTAGAGTTGGAAGGTTGTGGCAGAAAACAAATGATTTATGAATTTTAATTACCATTGGCCAGAAAACCCTTAATAAATAATCCATAAATTATAACACGGTGCAGAAACGCTGCCTGTGTATCTGCCATTACGACATCTTAAAACTAATTTTATATGTTTGTACGAAAAAGAGAACATAGAGCTTTTGGAATGTTGATATTTTTGTGCATAAAAACATCTAGTTCCAGAATTTATCAAACTTTGTTAACCATAAAATAAATGGAATTCTAGTGTAGTGCTGATCTGCCTGCTGGTGCCCACTAAGGCTTGGATATGGCACCCTTAGTTGTAGTGGATGGACGTGCTACCCTGTGTGCATACATCACATAACACCCTCTGAACACAGAATGCCAGCGGGAGGTTTTGAATAGGAAACAGGTTGCAATTGCCCCATGTCCTGGTACTGCTAGGTTTGCCTGGACTGGTGTCTAATTTTGCACAGTATAAATCGTCTGGGCCTAAAGATCTTGGTCACATGTGCAAGTATGGACAACTATTGAATATAGGCCATGATAGAAAAATGTGTTTCTGCAGTCTGCTTAGCTATTGTATATATTCAATGTTGATGTCACATGATCACATCATTTTTGTAGAAGTAGAGTGACCAAGGTGTATTCATGTCAAAGAATGACATTCAATCCACTCACCAAATTTAGTGATAACCACAACAAGGAGAAAGCAGAGTACATAAACAGAACTGTATGAATTTGTATTCTTTTCTTAATATACTTAGGGCTTATTCACACTTCCGGTGAACAAACATCTGAAAAGTGCAGCTTACCTACATTAGGCATTTCCTAATGGATTTCCTGGTGGATTCATGACCTTGCAGCGGGCATGCAAGGTGAAAGTGCAAATGTGAATTTAGCTTATGTTGCCATAGCATGGGACATCCCCTATAGATGTACAAAGAAAACCTGCATTTGCAAAGAATCTAAATTCATACATGTACTGTTAACCAAAATTTATGAAAATCATAACATTTAAGATATATCCAGTTAATAGCCTGTAACGTTTCTTTTTGCATTCAGACGTGTCACTGGAGCAGTTTGCCTTTCACAGCACTTCTATGAACTTCTGGTTGGGGATTGCAGACAGTAGGGGCTACAACGTGTTTGAGCCTGTGGGTGCAAATATTGTACTGTGCATTCTAATTCTAGAAATTATACCCATGTATCTGTACAATGTGCAAAATCTTACCATGCCATGCCATGTGGTTCCCTATCCATCTGAAGCCCCATACTAGAGACTACCTGTTGCAGTGGCTACCTTGGAGCGCCATGAACACATGACAAGCTAATGTAACCACTCAAGAACTGGACGTTTCCTGCAGAAATCTGTCAGAAGGTGATTGAGGTGAATAGTTAGTAAGAAGAAAAAAGAATGGCTTACAATGGGATTGTCTACATTATAATCTTTTGGTGATTTAAGTTGATTAACACTAAACATATTAGTGTAAAATACTATTGGTTAACTTAAAAATGTCTTCTCTTGATGTTCTAAGTTTGTAGACATGATTTTTTACTGATAAATTAAATATATACTGATTTCAAAGTCAGTAGGCTTGTAGGGTTCAAATAGTCAAGTGATAATGTTTCAATAAGTTAAATCTTTATGTATAGTAACATAAAACCAATGAAGATAATGAAGATTTTCATTGGTCACAATGAAAACTACATGTAACTAGAAATCCGGGTGATGGTTTAGTAACATAAGCTTTTCATGCAGCCTCAGCCAGTATCCTTATCACTTACATCCAGGTTTTTCTGATGTGGTGTCTTCTATCTTTTACCTTTTCTATCTTCTCTCTGATTGCTCTGTATTTCATGTTCTCCTTAATATACCAGCTTATCATGGCACCTTGTATCCTGACATCATCAACCAGCTCTTCTTTCGTTTATATTCCCACCATTATGTCACCATAATCCTTCTATGGATCTTACTTTTAGTTTTTTCTCCCTTCCCCCACCAGTTTATCCGCCATGCCTCGTCTTCTAATAGAGGAAGAGACATCAGGCAGCATGCAGGGAGACACATCAGATGCTTCAGGCTTCAATTGTTTCTCTTTGTGTTTCCCCAGCTGCTCTCAGGCTCATTCACTACTAGACTGCTTTCCAGCACAGGGATAGCTGGGTATCTCCATGGTCAAATATGACACGAACAGGCAGAAAATGAATAGTTATTTCTTCTCCTCCAGTTACTCTACTATGTCTTTCTTCATTCTCAAATATTCATCAATACTCACAGTAGTCACAGCTCCTTCACAGCTCTCCCACCATGCTCTCTTAATAAAATAAAGGTGAGAAGGAACGCTTTAATTGACACATTTGTGCCACGTTCTGTAGTGAAAACTTTCCATTGAAAATCATAATATATAGTATAGTTATTCTTCCCTTGTTGTCTATAGCATTGGTAGATTATTTAAGACACTCTCTTGGCAAAAAACACATCTATCCTGCAAATTTTTTATTATATATATATATTATTTTTTTTAACTTAACTTATGAGGCAAAAATTTACTGACTTAATTTAGTAAATCTGACATTGTGATCCCTGGTTCTGATGTTTTGGGGGCTGCCAGTTTAGTTTTTGTCATGTGCTCACTGTAGCCGGTCCCCAATGATCCACTTTCATTGATGTCTCCACTGTCCTCTTATACATCTTGTGAGGAACCTACTGCTCAACAGCCATTTTGTATCACACTTCATTGACATGTAAACCCAAAGAAAGACCCAATCTACTCTAACCCAGACTTAAGAAAAGACTTTAGGTAGCCATAGACAAGGCGATTCTCCCTCGATAGATGAGGGATCGACTGCTGCATGATGACGTCATTCCTGGTTGATCTGTCCAGATGGGCCCACCCAATTTGTGGCCAAACGTTTCCCGGGCTACTGGTGGGAAAGCGCACAGCGGTCGATCGATCATATGGCCATAAGTTGTCATGTGACCTGTGTACGTCAAACTGCACTCAAAGTTTGCATACTGTAATAACTCAAGACAACTACTTAACCTACGTAAAAAAACCCAATCACAATGTATGTATTAAGACTTTAGACTTAATTCTTAATAATTATTAATTGCATACTCAAAGAATAAGTATATTTTCCTGAATTTATAGACTGAACTGAAGGGACCTGTGGAAAAGGGGAATCTAGTGGTTATATCAGCACTTTGTACATTACCTTTGCTTCATATGGTGACTTATATATTGTACTTATTATTGTATTGTATGTATTACATTGTATTATTGTATGTACTTATTATGTATTTATACAATGCTGGAAAATACATACCTATTCCTACTTCTCCCTTTGCAAAGCATGCTTGAAACTCCCATACTGGTTTATACACACACTTTAAGAATAACTATTTGAATTGTGTTGGATGCTTGTCTTACTGTACGATTTAAGAAAAGGAGAGGAGTCAGCCTATGATGATGTTGATCAGGATATAAAACATAAACGTAGCCAAATGTACTTTAATTTCATGGGGCTTTTATATCATTACATAACTTGATGTCAATGGGCACACTACCCTTTACACTATCATCCAAACAAAACAGATGTGAATGTTGTCAATGTAGATGCCTAGCACCATAAAGAGATGTAACGTATTCCGGAAACTGGCACTGAACAGTTTATGCTGTATATTGTTCCACATGGATCAATACTACATTTCATTATACCAAGATGAAAGAGTTGGCTTATTGTGCATTTGACATCAAGTATCCATGTAACCCTTGAATTGCTCTATGGCACACTCTACTCAAGCGTGTCATTACCAGATTGCACAGTGCAGAGCACTGGTCCAGTTCATTAAAGATAGAGAACAGTCTTCTACACCCTCTATTTCGATAAAATATATTAATGTTACAATGGCAAAGGCAACTGTTGAGAACGCATCTAAAGAGAGCAGATGAATCTTCATTTGTAGAGAACTAAACGCTTAAAAACTGGCAGGTATAGCTGGCCATACACAGATCAATTTCAGTGCAAATGATGAATCACAACATGGTGACGCAAGGATTGTTCTTGTATCAGTTTAAGTGATCAGTCTCAATTATATTAGCACCTGAAAGACAAGTGTGTCCAACATGAGATTTACTTGAAGAGACTGATCATTGAGCAAATAGAATTTCTACTCTGCGTCAATAGGGTAAAGGCATGTTCTTGATTGCGTCATTGAAATTAATATGGTTCAGAGTGAACCTTATGGGCAGATATATACTCTGTTAGGTTTTTAACATAGCTCACCTGAGCAGACATATAGATTTTAATGTAAACCTGCAATAAAGAAACACATTGGCTGCCATTGTTGACATGCTTGGGTTCTGATCTAGAGGGTTTAATGCCTTATAAATAACTGACCTATTATTATAACATAATTATTACTGATGTTACTGAACAAGTCCCTGGCTTCATAATAACTTTTACCGACTGAATGCTTATTCCTTCTCAGTAACTAAAATTAAATTTTCGTTGTTAGGGATGGTCCTTCCTATTGACCAGAGAAAGAATGAGCACTGTACTCCTTCTGTTCTATAGAGTGGTAAAAAGGGAGGATGAGCGAGCAGGACCCATTTATGTCCTCACCCATAGAAGGCTAAATGTGTTAGGCAGGAAGTATGTTAAAAGATTCATCATGAACAGTGATGGCCGAACTGCCCGCAAGGCGGACAGTTTGGTGGCGAACATGGATGTTCGCCCTCCTTCTCGCCGGCGAGCAGTACGGGTGTTCGTCCCGCCCCATTCGCCGGTGAGAAGAAGATCTATATTCTTCCTCCGGCAGGATCAGAACCTGCGAGATCGTGCCGGAGGAAGAATCTTTTCACTAGAAGACCGGGCATGAAGCCGGTCTTCTGGTGAAAAAAACGTCTCGGAGCAGGAAGTGACGTCAGTGATGTCACATCCGGCTCCCTTAACCAGGAACTATGCGTTCCAGGATGCGTTCCAGGTGCCAGTGACGTCACATCCGGTTTTTCCAATTCAAATTCCCCGCCTAGAGGTGGGGAATTTGAATGTGTACGCGAACAGTCGGACTTCTTTAAAAGTCCGACCCGCCCGTTCGCGGACTGTCCAGGGCGATGTTCGACCATCACTAATCATGAATGATTTATCAACAACCTATATACATATAAGTTAGTTGACTAAAGGCTGAGAGACCTCGGCAGTAGCGTGATGACTGCCCGGCTTCCCCGATATCGGGAGCCAGCTGTCAGCCCGTCCTATACTTTGAATGGAGAGGTAGAATGGGTAGAACGTGCACGACACTTGGCTGTGCAGAAATCTGGGAAAAATCGACCTGTGCATTCCTACCTTAAGATGACCGCGATAGATGACCATGGCCGACTATTTTATGACATGTGTACAGGAAAGCTACCTTCATTGATCTTACAGTAAACTAGCATTCTTAAATTTTACTTTTATTCTTACATAGATAAAGAATGAGTAGAACAGAAATATAAAGGCGAACACAGTCTGTTGATTTTTAATTTGCTCACAGCTTAACTACTTTAAAAAGTTGGTGAGTAGGCAACACAATGGATTGATTGGAGCCAACATTACTATCCAACAGCTGTGAGGCTCATACAGTAAATATGTCCAAACTCTGTAAATTTTTTAAATTTGACTGTTTAAAAATTTAATTACTTTTTACCTAAATCGATTGACCAAAAGTCACTGAAATCCAACATAAAATTGATCAAGATGTAAGCAGAAATGTTGGTAAATTTCAGTTGATTCAAGTTCAAGTATATCATGGGTTTTCTTAGTATTTCAAACTTTTTTTATCTGATGGTACTATGGAGCATGCACACAAGGCTTAGAAAATGGAAACAATTGGTGTTGAGTCACACTGTGTGCTGCTACCATCGATGTCCATGTCAGTGGACATTGGCACAAGCCAATCACATCTAAGATTGATTGAGCAAAAGTTGATGCATGTATGGCTAGCTTTAGGGTACTTCTCCCCTTTTAATAATGTATATGAATTTTCCATTTTTTTATCAACTGATACACATTGTATTGGAAATATCAGGGCTTAATCATGTGCAGACTTTTCAGTTAGCTAATTACAATGACAATAAATAATACAATTTCTATCTGAACTCTCACAACCAGACAAATTTTAGTAAATAGGAATATGCTTCTATTTCCTTATTAGCTAAAGCCTATCTTATACTTAAATTAATGTATTATTTGTATTAATATAATTAATATAATTTGTTTATTTATTCTCTTTGTGGGTGTTTTCTCTCCCTATCATCTAGAATAGAGTTTATTAATATGAAGGCTTCTTAAATGTGGTTGCTCAAGCTGCTGTTTATACCCTAACATAAACCTGGTAAACATTCTTTGAATTTACTTTTAAATTGTCAAATGTGTGTTACTTTGATATAACTGTTGAAATATTTGGTATAGAAAAAGCTTTTTCACTTCACCACCCTTGTTCTAAAGATTTAAAAATGAGGTGAAAGTAAACCTTTTAAAGTTGAGGTAAATTCTCCTCTAAAGGCCCCCATACACCATACAATCTTACCATACAATTTCTGTACAATCAAGTTTTGTTCTACCAAAACCATGTAATATGAGGACCTTTCTAATCCTTCCAATCACTATGTATTCTATCAGGGAGGCCACTATACTACACAGTTGTTGGTAGATCTAATGGAGATTGTATGGATTGATCTTAAGGTGTATGGGGGGCTTAACCTTTTCTACTCTATTGAAATTAAAAGGTTGGCTCTTCACATAATTTAAACATTGCAATTTAAAAAAAAATAACTTTGCTTACAACTGCATGTTGACCAAGAACAGAGGGAGCTACAGAAGATATCAATAGGTGTTTGCGCCCACAAGCTTTATGGTGGTTATTAAAGAAATATTAGAATCCAAAGAAAACCTTCCAAAATTGCAGGTCCACATTTTGCAGAAAAGTCATCTACACCTTTACAATCCATTTTATGTAAAGACAACTAAGTGCATGCCAATTATTATTAGAGTTTCTAAACAAATGATGCACTCATTGGCTATAATGTCCTCATCTTTATTCAGAAGCTGAACACAGATGAAAAAACAAAAGCAATCGGTAACTGGGAGCTGTGACATTTCAGAAATGAATGTTAATTGCAAATATTTCCTATTTAACACCTTACTAATTGTGATCAGTTAACTTTGTGACATTCAGCAATACACTGAAAGTAATGGCTTGGTAAAGAGGCCGGACTCTTGGTTTAATTCCCCAGTGACTGATTTGATTAGTCTATTTGAGTAAGAATAGGGCAACACAAGGCTATGCTAATGGAAACTAAACAATAAGCCATCACTAATCAGAGACCTCAAGGTTGAAGTGAGGTTAATTGTCATGCGGGTTGTATTTGGAAAGGAGTGTTGACTGGTATATTGCACTTTAGGGTTTGTTGTATTTGAACATGTAGCCTTAGGGGATGAGGTTTTGTTGTTTTTTACCTCTGAAATGCAAAGTTTCATTACTTGAAATACCCTGTACTTAGATTTAGAATTTACTTGAAAAGATCACAGAGTGGAAATGCAAACCACAAATGGGTTTATTTATTAGGAAGAGCAAAGGACGGCGATAATGTGTGAAGTGCATGGACTGACAGTAATTCATTTGGCATTTTCTCTTTTAGGTCCATGTATACAATAAAGAAACCTCTCATCTTTACAAATGCATCTTCCTGACCACTATCTCTGTGTGTTTGTGTGTTTGTCTGATCACACTGTAGATTATGTAAAAAGATAATATTGTCCAGATAACAATCTTCTTTACTTGAAGTGTACACCTCACTCCATACAATTTCCTTTAGATCTACCAACAACTATAAAGTATAGTGGCCTCCCTGATAGAATACATAGTGATTGGAAGGATTAGAAAGCTCCTTATATTACATGGTTTTGGTAGAAGAAAAATTCATTGTACATTGTAAGTTGTATGGCAAGTAGAGATGGTAGAATTAATTTGTGCAAAAACTATTTGTGTTAGAGTCATCCCTTTTTTTCTGTAGTATACCCCCAACCTTTCTCTACATCTTCAGCAAATTTGGTGATGATACCATGTTCAGGGGCTTTGCAATTAACTTGAAATCGTCAAAATGGTTGAATTTATTAAAAACAATTCGACCATCTCTAATGGTAAGATTGTAAGGTGCATGGAGGACTTAAGACCTCCCATCTTACTCAATGCCAGTCACTGTGGTCATCTATATTTTCCTTGATTGCCTGTTATTTTATTGGATCATCATCTCTTATATTATGGGTCAGGGCACAAACTATAATGAACATATTTGTGATGGGTAAACACATGCAATATACATACCTTAATTTGCCTGGCTTGTTTTGGGGTCTTGTGATGGTAATAAATTACATAGTTTGAGAAGCTTCACTATTGAGAGAAAGATGAGTTAAAGTTGAATTTCTGTAAAAAAATAAATAATAATTATGATAGATTGTGGAATGGTTATGGAATTTTATTGTTATGTATGTTATGTCAACACAAAAATTCCAAGACACATAAATATTATTATCCTACTACTCTTCCCTGTGTGTAGAGACTGCAAGATACATAATAGAAGTAGAAACCCTTGCTGACTCAAATGGAACAATAAAACTAAAGGCCCCTATACACCTACTGAGTCGCGGAAAATTTTTCTGCCGACCGATGTGCGTGGCCATCAGTCGGTGGCAAAATCAGTCACGGATCGCGGGTGCCCACACCACATCCCTGTCTCACCAATGCTTGGTTGGCCAGAGAACGGACATGTCCCTAAATCTCTGGCTGATGCCATAAGTTTTGAATGGGGAATGGCATCCCCATCCAAAGTAACAGCTAGCACACAAGGAGTGCCCGCTGATACTCTGAGCGACAGAGTGCAGCATGATGTTGCACTCTGTCGCTCGTCTATCGGCCCGGCTTGTCAGGTGTATGGGGGCCTTAAATGAGATGAACAGTTGAAATGTGGACAATGAACTGCAGCTGATCACATGATCCTCATAAACCATGATAATTGAGAACTCTCTCTTTTTCCCTCAAAGAAGAATGAACATGATGAGTAACAATCAAAAGAAGGTAATTTCAAGGAATAGGAAAAGTAGGAGTCACCAAGAGCATGATCTTGTGGGAGCACTACCCACAGACTTGCCAACCTGCCATGTTCTTCCCCTTAAGGAGATCCACTGCCCTTATAAATGTCATGATTACAGCAATATCTGACAGGGACCACAAAATATGGATAACACTATTACTCCATGCTTCTCTGTGTCTTCATTTGGATGGATTAGGGGGGCGCAGTGAAAATTGGAATGGGGAGAAGTCACAGTGTGCCCTAAAACAGCCCAGCTTAGTAAGCAAAAATTCACTCTAGAAATGAAAAAATCTGTATCTAGCTCCTGGACCCTTCGAAATACTCCCTTTATGTCATCTGAAGAGAATTCTGAATTAATTACACAAGGACTTATTTCTTCTCTATAAACTGATCTAACGGACCAGTAGAAAGTATGTGTTCATGGCAAATGTCTGCATCATTATAAGACTCATTAGATACAGGCTGTTTTATTCCCTGATACTTATGTGAAACTAAAGTTAAGATTAAAAATAGTAAGAGATACAAGCATAGCTAGAAGCTGATACCTGCTGCTGAAACCAATAGCATATTCTGCATATCTTCTGCTTGTAGCTACACGCCATTGATTTAAATAGCTACCATCGGCAGGTGTAGAATTTCACCACTTCCAACAGTTCACACATTGTGCTAACATATTTAAAATGCTTTTAAACCAGATATTGTGCTGTTTAATTTTCTAAATATATCTGCATACAAAGAGAAAACATTGCAATGTGCGTGTATTGAGTGCAGAAAACTTAAAAACAATAAGGTTTGCCTCCATGTTTCTAACGGCAGGACAATATTTTTGCTATAAAGAAAAAGCTTATGGATTCAGCCTTGCACATTACATTCTAATACATCAGCAAAACCAGGAAGCTTCAGGTTGCCTTGAAAGTTTTAGGGCTTGTTTCCACTAGCGCGGCCGAGCGGATGCCTGCGGTTGTCAGTGGCCGCGCCCAACCTCAAGGCACGCGGTTGCACACGGTTGCGCATGCAGTTTTGCGCGGTTTTTGCAAAGCGTTTTTTTTTTAACCTTCCTGCTGAATTGCATTATGGGAATTTTCACTTCATGCTGTATTCTCCTCATAGAAAATATCAGGATGGATGCCTCTGACTCTTCTCCAGATGATGAAGTCTTGATGATGTGTGGATTGGGGGTACATGGGGGGCCTAAATGTACAAAAAAATGAGTACTTACAATTGCTGCAAGTCTGTGTCACCTCAGGGCTTCTCCAACAACTTTTATTTTACTTTCTTTTTCTCAGGAAGTAGGAGGGAGTGTTTCTCAGGGTCTTCCTGTCCTCCTGACTGCGCCCGACCGCGCCCATAGGGAAACAATGGATGCGGACGAAATTCACGCCCTGTTCTCTGCACAACCATCAAAAACAGACAATACAAAAAGGGTAGTCATCCATTACCAGGATCATGGCAATTTTCTTACCCATTGTAACATTAACATTACTAAACATGTGACCTCCCACAATCCCCTTAATTATCATGAACAATAGATAAAAACGATCAGAACTAAATTAGAAAAAGAAGGTACTACCAAAACAAAGTTGTACTTTGAATTTTTCAATATCACTGGTAGTATTCAATGAGAATGCTTGTGTCTTGTGTGATGCATACAAATATATTAGGGTAGTTATTTTTTTTTTCTAAGAGAATGAGCTGAATTAAACATTGCCTATTGCCATGTCAATGTATAGCAACAGCATGAATGGACCCTTAGATAAAAGAAGCTAACCTGTGTTCAGGAATGGCAGAGTTCCAAACTGACAACTTGAAGGCATAGAAGAATAAGCCTGTAGCAATTCCAATAAGACAAGACTAACATGAAAACAAATTCGTACAGCATAAAATGAAAACAAAACGAAACAGAACAAGCTGCCCATCACCCCAAATATCTGTATTCTCCATAGTATTGCTGAGGCCAAAAGCCTGTCTTATTGCCCAGCTCAAACTATTTTCAGTACACCTAGAGTGTTACGGATATCGTTATTCAGGTATCAAATAGAGTGGCGGTATCTTTTCCTTATCTGTTAAATTTCTGAGGGCGGGAAAGAGTATTGCAGGAATTTATGCCATCTTCTAAAGAATTTGGTTACAGTTTTGTCCCCCAATGTGTCTGCGGCCAATCTTTCTAAAGAGACAAGGGAGTTACATAGGAAGTTACATAGGAAGGTCATGGGCGGAGGATGAGGGGATAGCGGGCAGTGAGTAGACACAGTTGCGCCCCTTGTGACAAAGATGAGCGTATAGATGATTGTGCCTATCTGTCCAGAATGCTTTTATTTTTATGTTTACCAACGCGAAGTTGTTAGCTTCCAAATCTAATGTGCTGAAAAATTATGCAAGTAGAGGGAGGTGTCAAGGGAGGTGTCAAGAAGTATTGGATCCTTGAATTGGACATTAAGGATTAAAAGTGTGTGCTACATATATTGCATAATGTAAAAATTAGAGAGATATTTAATTTCCTTTCTATTGATTTTTATTTTCTGATGTGTGGGCCAAGTATCTACATTTAAGCAAATTTCTTAAACAGAATTATCAACCCTCTTTAATAATAATAATAATAAATCCTTCCAATATTGGGAGTTTAGGTGGGCCTAGAAGTCCATTGCTAACAGGTAGTGATGGCCGAACTTCGGCCATGTCCGTCCGCGAACGGGCGCAGCGGCAGCGGCGCATCCGGCACCTGGAACGCATAGTTCCTGGTTGTGCTGGTTTTCACTGACAGACCGGGTTCTCTACCTGGTCTTCAGTGAAATATTCTTCCTGCGGTGGGATCTCGCTGCTAATGATCCCACCAGAGGAAGAATAGAGGGCTCCTTCTCGCCGGCGGACAGGGCGGGTCGAACACCCGTACTGTCCGCCGGCGAGAAGGAGGGCGAACATGCTTGTTGCGGGCAGTTCGGCCATCACTACTAACAGGTATGTACACAGGCATTTGATGACACGTGCAGGGGCAGTGTAGCTATTCTATTTGAGTTGTAGTCAGGTTTTTGTATACCACATTTTATCAGACGCAATTGCTCTCTATTTACATTTTCCATAAAACATATTAACAGTCTTAAAACTTTTCATGTTCTAGTAGATTTATTTTGTTTTATGCTCTTTAATGTAGAAAAAAATTATGTTTGTAAAGAATTTTAAATGAATTACAATAATAAAACATAGATTCATTGACTTTATATACCATTTTAATATAGCAGACAGACATCAGTGTTTGAGATATTTTTTTTTCATCGTTGGATAATTAGTGAATGGAGATCAGTTCTGATTAGTCAGAGGTTTAAGTAATTCTTATATAAATACGCACAAAACTGGAAGAGTCACTATACTGGAATAACCTTAACCTTGAAGACAAAAGAACACTTGAAGCAACCCCATGAATAGGTGATTGAAAAGCACAAGTCAGAGGATGGACATTTCTTTGCCTACAACAACTGTTGCCCTGGTGCTTCACTAGTTGCAGCTTTATGAATGAGAGACAAAAAGAAACATGTTCACTAAGGGCCCATTTACACTATTGCACAATAATTGGTAATATGCTTGAATGAAATTAAGGGGCTGCCTCAACGTAATACTTTTGTAACGTGTGCTCTAACTCAGCGCCACATTGTGAATGAGCCTGAAACTTATATGACTTCATGTCTGCTATTTGCATAAAGGGGCTTTGTATTATTTGGACAATATGGTTTTAAGAAGGGTCTAATGAGAAGTGATAAACATGGTAGTAGCAGCATCATATTATGAGGATGTATCTATAAAGTATCTACTACAGTAGCAAACCATGACAAGCTAAAGAGTTAGCATGGAACATAACCATTGTCTTCAAAAAAAGGGATTGAGCACAAACGTAATCTCCCTGACTGTAGCACAGGGTGAGCTTGTTTACAAACATACTTACTTACTTACCTGTACCTGGTGAGCCTGCAGCAATCCTGTATATTGGCAAATTTGTTGATTGTTCTGCGTTCCACATGACGCTGAGAGGGTGGGGGGACCTGTGCCACTTATCTGTTTATAGATGTAGCGCTTTGAGTCTTCACATCCCCAAGGTCATCTGTGAAGGGGGAGGGAAAGAGAGCAGGAAGTCAAAGACAAATACTATGTAATCTGCTTTGATTACCTGTACCATGTTTTTAAAATAAAACACAGAAGGGTCTGACAGCTGCGGGGTTAAAGCCACAAACTACATAATAAGGAGTTGAAAGAAGGATTGTACATTTTGTATAATAAACTTTAGTTTTATAAAAACTATGAAATATGAAGAGCTTTCTAAACTATCCAATCAAGTTGTTTCCAATCAGGAAGACCCTTGCTTTAATGTGCTGTCCCATTACCATTGTTATTTAACCATAGCTGGTTCCGTTTGTAGAACTTAAGAAAGAAATGCCCAGCCGTGAAAGTTGAGAGAGGCCTATTTACTAGAGATGGTCGGATTTTTTGACTAGCTTACTTTGTGAGCTGATTGCAAAGCCTCTGAAAGGGTATCATCAGTAAAATTGCTGGAGATGTAGAGAAGGGTTGTGGGAACATTGGAAAAATAAAGTTTGGCTCTAGCACATGTAGCTTGTAATATTTCTTAGATTTACTTTTAGCTGAAGTAATAGCATCTGTGTGCATCAAGTTTTGTCTGAACATGGTATAATCCCCCATCTTGCTGGAGATGTAGAGAAGAGTTGGGGTATACAAAAAAAGTTATGGCTCTAACACAAATAGTTTTCGCATAAATTAAGTTCAAAGTTTGAAATTTTGTAATTTCGACTTCGACTTTGAACTTTATTTATGCAAAAACTATTTGTGTTAGAGCCATAACTTTTTTTTTGTATACCCCCAACTCTTCTTTACATCTCCAGCAAGATGGGGGATTATACCATAATTTTTATACAAAAATTTAAATAAAATTCGACCATCTCTACTATTCACACAGATGCTATTACTTCAGCTAAAAGTGAATCTAGGAAATATTACCTTGGCTTGATACAGGCATATATAAAATATCTATAGTGGCCAGGCTCCTTTTTCTAGCATGTTACAATAAATCAGTAAATTAATAAATACAAATTAAACCACTGATTGTGTTGAGCTGTAATGTACCGTACATAGGAGCAAAGAGAATCGACAATTTGGGGATTTTTTGTGTGTAAACTTTAAAAAACAGATAACTGCTATTTAGTAGTTGAATATATAGATACAATTGTGTATTTACATGTTAGCACAGATGTTACACCATTATCCAAGAGCAGTAATGATAGTATTTATGATGTGTGGATGTGTCAACAGGAAGCTCTACCATAGATTTCATTGTTTCTGGGGGTTTGTCTACACGTGCAGCAATGATATGTTGTGTGTGCAGATTCTCAGAGGAGTTAGTTGTGCCATTCATACAAATATTGGATATGTGGTTTTGAAGAACACAGCTGCTCTTAGTGGAGCCAGTGATTTTCAGGCCAGCTCAAATATTCTTTGAGTGTTTACTGTAGGCTGTCCCAGACACATGACTGTATTCAATGAATAGACCAGATTCATCTTAGTAAAGAAGCATCTGTGGTTTTAGGGTACAGTAGCGGAGTAGCGGGTTTGGAAGATTTGCCCCTGGAAGTGTCCCAGGTGCAGGGACCAGCTGTTGTTCCATGAAAACATATTTTTTCTGCATGTTAGATTTAGTTTATATCATACTAATGTTCTCTTTGACATTGAACATGATATTTATCTAACTTTAGCTCCTAAACTGCATAAACATATTGATTTCCTAATGTAACAAACACACAGTAATCGGAGAAATTGGTCTGTGGTCAGCCAAACAAATTTTTTATTTGCATAAAGGCTTTGACATAAAAGTTATACTGCAAACTGTCTTTAGAAATAGTTTTAGAGCAATTTAAAGCATATTATCACTCTCTCTGTTATTCAATAGGAATATGAGAACCAATTTTAGATTAGGAGAGCATTTCCTTTATAGAATTTGTGATTTATGAATATCTCCCCATAGGACCTTATGTACATTTAAGGTATTACATGCATGTCATTTACCAGTAAAATCTCCCCTTGTGTAAATACTTGTAAAGCAGGTGTCTGGTGTTGGTTCCTGATATTGGCAGCCCCAGCAGACTCTACAGGCTGTCATGCAACCAACACCTAATAGTATAGTATATTGCTGAAAAAAATATATGTATATAATAGAATGGTTAGTTTTACTGAGCACTAAGGCTGAGAATAACTAGACATTCTTCAAGGAGATATGGGTTAAGCTAGCCACACATGGTTCGATTTTAGCGTTCAATCCACGTTTTTCGATGAAAAATTTTATCGATTGAAAGAAAACAAGCCATTGCTTTGAACTGCATCTTGTCAGGTCTTAATTGAGGATAGTAATCTGGATTGGTTAACCACTGGATAGGCAAAGAGCACAGAAAGTTTACTGGCAGCATCAATAGATATTTCTGAACCAACTGAATAAAAGCAAATAAAACAACTAGTGTTGAGCAAGAATATTCGAAATGTTAGAATTCACTATATTTTGAGAATGTGCCCTCGGATATTTGCAATGGCGCATATTATACTTCAACATTGTTTACCAACATACTTTGCGTATATTTGTGTGCATTGCGATTGAATACGCATAATACGCAGTGCTCGTGCTGGCTAAGATCACAGAATGAAGAAGAGAAGCTGTAAATCTTTGCGAATAATTACGAACAGTTAGGTGCGATGTAAGGCAATAAAATACAGTTGAATCGAATTTTACGAATTTCCAATGTTCCTGTTGCTGCTCAACACTAAAGACAACAAGGTGAGGAGATGATGAAATGAATGGTGAAGAAATAATGTTTGGCTTTATCAGTTTAGAACAGACAGACCCTAAAAAAGCTATTGAGTTGGAATAGTATCTATAACTCTGCGCATCACTGTTTCCCTTCTTAAAAACTATTTATGTAACTTGTGTTATTGGCAGCTGTACAGAAGTTGAAGTATATAATATAACTCAATACATGTCAGTGATTGAATGCACATGCTTCTTTAAATAATTCAACAATATAGGCCTGCAGGGATTGACAGTGTTTAGTGAAATGGCATGTTCTCATCACTAAAATTTCAACAGACTTCCAAATTAACTCCAGCATCTGTTAAATTCATCTTTGGAGTATCCCCTTGTATACAATGTATGTTCATTGCTAAGGGTAATTGGCAAAGCACACCATGCTACTGAGCAAGAGACAGTCCATTGGGCCTTTGACCTGTATAAATATGGTTGGTAAAAAAAAGTCTGTGTAAATAGTATATCCACACTTTCATATTCTTCAAAACAGATGACTTTGGATCACTGCAACCCCCAAGAATATATATATATAAAAAATAAATTCCCATTTACTGTACATTTTATAATTCATTAGAATGAATGCCTTCATTGATTGTGCACATTTTCCTTTAGTATTTCTATCATACTTAATGCCCCGAGATCACTAAAGTTTTCTTAGTAACAACATGTCATCAACTTTCAGGGAAGGATGACTGATGATTACAATATATTGTCATATAGCATTACATTTTTATTGGATGATGAATTGTCTAGACTGCTCCCTTCTTTTCCTCTGTGAACTCATGGAAAAAACTAATATTTCTTATTATGTTCTAGTTAATTTGCCATGCATTTTATTTAATTCTATAAAGATGTGGATTAAGTCTTAAATAAAAAAAAGTCCTTAGCCTCCTAAATATATCATATGGGGGGCTTAAGTTATTGCTAAAGATGTAAAGCCAAAAGCAGTTAAGCTAGGCAAACACGGGTAGATTCCCGTGCAGTAGACGCCTGATCAATCACACGCTACAAGCTGGGGAGAAGCAGCCTGTCTCTCAAAGCTTCCGAGTGAGGAGTGCTAGCTCCGCTCCCTTCACAATGACAGCGGACGGCTAAGCAGAAGGCAGCAGCCGCAGCTGTTCCAATACTTTTCATGAAGACTCTTGTCTCCATGCAAAGTAATGGAGATTGAACGGGGTTTTCCAACATGTTAAGTCAAGTTTCTTCGAGCGGGCTCTATTGAATCCGCTCGAAGGAAGGCACACATAGGTAGGTTTGTAAGCAGATTAGAGACATCTACCAGCACCGAACAGGCTCACTCCCTAAACAATACACTAGAAAATCCTTTAGGTTTGCCAACACCCCTGTAATGTACAGAAAATCAGAACACACTTGGATATACGTGGGGGCAAAAAATGGGGCTTTTTAGGCACCCTCCCAGAAGTGGGGATGGAGGACCATTTATAAGGCACCCTTAGCAAGGGCAAGATCAGCCCATACAAACGTCCCTGGGATTTTTTGGACCAAGATCATTCACAGTGCAAGCCAACTGAGGTATGCTTTTTGAACAAGAGATTGAATGTTTACGAAATCTTTAATACAATGTTATAATTGAATGTAGAATGGGCTCTAGTAAAGAATATAAAATGGAACCTAACATTCCCACAGATTGAAAAGACAGGGCGGTAACCCTCAACGGAGAGTTGGAGGAACGGCTCTACAGCTCCCCCTCTCCAGCCCTTAT
>CM070035.1:41591513-41611506 GCA_036250615.1 Ptychadena robeensis | reverse complement strand
ACTCTGGGTGGTAACACACCCTAATTTCTCAGGGGATTATTAAGGATACAAATGTGTGTCAATCCTTTTGGTTGCTTTGGCTTTCTCTCTTCTTTTGGGTGTCTCACGTGGTTTATGAAGCGGATGGGTGATCGATGTTTTGTCATCTGCATATGTTGGTGTCATGATTGTGTTCTCTTTCTCTTTGAATGTTTGTTTGGGAAATAGTCCATCTCTGGCTCAAGCGTAAAGATGTCATCTAACCACTGTATGAATAATCGCTAAAAGAAAGAAGCCACTTCAGGACAGTGGGGTACCACTCTGTGGTCCCCAATAGCACTGCCTGGCCACTCACCCGGTTTAATGGTGAGTATATGTTGCAAGTTTAGAATAATATGGAGGGTTCCACAGGATGGTTTCATTCTGTCTGAGAGGTATTTAGGGTCAAACACCATCGGAATACAAATGTATGTTTTGTTGTTATATTTTTTTTTTTCTTCTGACCCTGTATCCCATATGAATTTGAGGATACAGATCACTAAAATGGATGCGATTTTTTCTAGAACTAAATCTTGTGAATGTGATCTCCTGAAGAAGCCCCAGATAGGGGAGAAACGCGTCGAGATTCACAGGACCTGTGTTAACCTTTAAAAAAAAACCTGGTGGACCAAGTAGGAACCGCACTTCCCCACCAGAGTGGTGTAATGGTGGTGAAGTGGCGAACTTGGCCTTGAAATCAGGGAGATATCAATGTCCTTTCTTGCTTACACTGTGTATTGATATGTATGATGCTGCTTATTTGTTTTTAAATGTATCTAATGTAGGATCAATGTGAATAAAGACTTATTTTTTTAAATATTTTAAAAAAGTTCTCTGAGACATTTATGTGCCTAAAAAGCCCCATTTTTTGCCCCCACGTATATCCAAGTGTGTTCTGATTTTTTGTAAGCAGATTAGAGTACAATCAACCACCGTGAGCGCGCATGTTGATTGATTGTACTTGAATCTTTTTACAGGTCTACCCGTGTGTCCCTAGCTGTATAGTTTATTTACAACATACAGCATAACAATTTTTTTGTGCTAATCTGCGAATGTGTGAATTTTAACATCACAACCAAGCTGTATGTTATATAAAATTTAATCATGACTTCTTAGATGTTCAAATATAATAATAAGTTTAACCTGAATGCAATGTTTTTCCCTTGATCTCATATGTCTCATTTTTCTCAAACCAAACACGAGTGCATAATGTAATCATATCATGCTGGACAGAGCTTCAGAATGTGTTGTCTCTGTTTCATGGGGACTCCCATCTAACTTTCTGCAAATCCCGATAATGGCATATTCTGCAAAGCTTGTAAATTCAACACTTTTTTTTATGACAGTAAATGGTAACTTTTTTAAGCTAATTTTATTACCTTGGTCTCCCCTGCCAATGTTACATGTCAGAGGCACTGCCAACTGAGCTCTGTTGACAAGGAAAACACTCAACATCTTCAGAGAACAGTTTATACGGTGCCAATAAAAGGATAGGATCTTAAATGTGTTCCAGAGTAACAGCATATTGGTTCTTTTTATTGGTTCTTTTTCAAAGCAATAGTACAACATTTGCATAGAAACAGTAAACATTACAAAAATAAATAACTCACATGCAAATATTGAAAGAATGTAACAATAAAATAACATTGAACAATAGCATTGTGTATCAAGACAAAACTAGGGAGCAGTTAATATAGGGGTTCATTCAATAAAACATTGCCTGATGAGAAACCAGAATGTGAGAAAAACAGAAGTTAGCTTCATGCTTCTAGTACAGAGATGTATATTTACGATTTATAACCATACCTATAAAAAAAAAACCAGGGAAGATACAGGAATTTGGTTCTTCTGCGTTAGAAGTCCCAGAAGTGATGTCAATGGCACATACATTGACATGTACACTGAAGAAGTTGATAAGCACCATTCCCCACCCCCCTCAAAAAAAAAAGTTAAAGAGGATGTGATAGAGATGGAAAGAGAGTAAATAAGTATCAAGGAAATGAGGATAGGAAATCTAGGGGAAATAGGGTGCTGAGAGTTACGGGAAGACGATATAATAAAAGATACCTACAAGATGTTCACCCAGGGACACAAGTATTAAAAGACAAGGGGTGTTGTATGAAATAGATAGCGTGTATCGAGGGCTGAAACAGATTTCTTTCATTTGAATATCTCATGTACAGCCATTATGCTTCACTGGCTTCTCTGGAATATCCCCTGCCTTTGACAACATCCCTATAAGCCAGGCATGCTCACAACTTTCAGCTAGTCAGTTACTTTTAAGAATGATCTACCAATAAAAATATGTTTAATAAAAACTTAATAAAAAAATTGTTCCGCTGTTCCCTCAATCCAGAATGTCATTTTAATTAAATAATCATAATGATAATGCTACTATTTTTAATTTCAATCCAAAGACTTACCTCTGTGTACAAGTGCTCTTGTGAGAAATATATGGATATATATTTAAAAATAGTATGCTAATTGCTATATTTTTGCTATATGCTATATTTGCTATTTGCTATATTAAGGGGCTTGGAATCATTTTGAGAGGGCTGAAGTCCACCAAAAATAGGCCTTGTGATGCCCTTGTGTCCACTGAAAACAAACACTCCAAGTCACTATCCCATCTATGTGCTATATTGGCCACTAAGGTTCTTAGTTTTTAACTTTTAAAGAGTTCGATCGACTCAAAACGATTCTTGCTTACCTGGTAGGATCGACCAAAAGTGATCGTAATTGATTGTAAAATCAATTGCAAACAGATCGAACATGTTGGTAAATTCTAGTCAATCATACAAATATCTGACAGGTTTTCTAGGTATTTCGATTGATTTGTTTACGATCATATTTAGAATCAGAATTACGATCGTATTTGGAATCTAAGTTACGATCTTATTTACAAAGGTACTACACATCTAGTATCTAGTTTTAAAAGATATTCATAGGTGCATAGAGACACTACAAGATACATGCACTTCTTCTAAAGGTTTACATATTTGCAAGACATGAAACACTCCATTTAAGTGCAGTTTAGAGATGGTTGAATTGTTTTTTTGAAAATCCGACCATTTCAAGTTAATTGCAAAGCTCCTGAGCATGGTATCATCAACAAAGATGTAGTGTTGGGTTAGAGGTACACTACAAAAAAGTATTGCTCTAATACAAATAGTTTTGCACAAATTAAGTTAAATGTCAAGTAAACATTTTGAAAGTCTTAATTTCGACTTTGATTTTCAACTTAATTTATGCAAAAACGATATGTGCTAGAGCAAAACTTTTTTTTCAAATGTTCCCACAACCCTTCTCTACATCTCTAGCAATTTTGGTGATGATACCATTTTCAGAGGCTTTGCAATCAGCTCACAAAGTCAGCAAGTCAAAAAAATCGACAATCTCTTGTGCAGTTACTGAATAATATACAATGAATTAAACTCCACTGAATAAATCAGGGGTGTCAAATTCAAACACACAGGGGTCTGAAATGAAAAATTGGACAAAGCCACAGCCTACCTTGATGTTTATTGAAAACATTTTCTACTATTGTGGATGTTTTTCTATTCATGACATATAATGATGAACTATCTTAAGTTTGAACTAGCAAAGTGAATTGAAAACATTAACACTTGTGAAATCTAATGTCATTTAAGACCCATCTGTGGCACTCATGTTTCTTTTAATATTAAAAGATATAATTACACTGTGGGCCAGATTCAACCCCTAGGCTGAAGGTTGACACCTCTGGATTAAATCAATCAAAGCCATAATTTTACCTGCTACATAAAAGTGAAAGAAAACACATCCAGAACCTGATTCTTTTTTATGCAATGAGACCAGTTACTCCATTGATATGCAATGTGTTTTGTTTCTAGTACAGAAGAGTGAAACCATTTAACACAAGAAAAGGATACTGAAAAGAAAAGAAGGTAATGTTTGTTATATGTGACCATGAACACCCACTTTGTTCTTTTCTCTGTTGTTTATCATGTAATCAGATGCCATTTTGTTTAGCTTAAACAATACATTTCCTTTATACAAGAAAGTCACCTACATATAAGTCATATTCAGAAGATTAGCCAGGACCTGCTAAAGGCCCATAAGAATTTGTAAATGCATGAGTTTTAAGCTGACTCTAAACAATAAAGTGGATTAAACAAGCGGCATGTTTTTCTCAGAGGTTCAGTATGCCTATAATGTTAAGCCTGTTGTAATTTCTTTTTTTTAAAGCATCAGATTGAAGAAAATAAAAGATCACAAGCCAGCACTGTACTGCCATTTGTAAATAATACTGATAAACAAAGCTAAATGCTCAGTAAGTCACAATTTGAATTTAAAAAGTCGGAATTTACAGTATCTAACAAAAGTAAGTACACCCTCACATTGTGTTAGTTATTAATATCTGGTAATGGTCCAACATATCAGAACATATACAGTACCGCTTGTTTGACAAAGTGAATTTGCTGCCCTTTGTGTTGAGTTGAAATAACTTAACACATAGACATTAACCGCCCTAGAGGTCAGGACAGCAGCATCCCGTCCAGCGCTGCTAGTGCTACTATAGCACTGGACCAGATGCTGCCGTCCAGTACACATCGGGGCACCGGGACAGCGCATACTCACAGTTCTGCGCTGTCCCGGTGTCCCCGATGTGACATGCTGCCAGCATGCCTCCTTCTCTCCCCCCCCCTCCAAGTGACGTGATGACGTCACATCGGGGACACGGCCGGAGATTTGAAAAGTACAGTGCATGAAATCAGTTTTCTATGTAGAAAACGGATTTCAAAGTGCATCTATGTACTAAATCTCGCCCAAATAAAAAGTCCCTGGTGCCCCAGATGTGTCCATATGCAGTAACCCTCTCTAACCTGGTGTGATTTTATCACATCCATCACACCAGGTTAGAGAGGGTTAACTGTAAATGGGCACATCTGGGGCACCAGTGACTTTATTTGGGTGAGATTTAGTACATAGCAGCAAAGCTTTGTGCCCTGATTTTTCTCATTAAATTTATTAAAAATGTTTTTTTTTATTTGACATAATTGAGTGTTACAAACATTATTATATTCAGGATGTGTACTAGACCCTTGCACGGACATATTTTTGGAAGTGACAGGCCTACAACATAAAGAAAAATGTACTATTGAAGTCTATGGTGCACTTTTGGTACAAAAATATGGACCTCAGCAGTGCGCTAGGGAGGTTAATGTCTAAACCTCTGGCAACAAAAGTAAATACAACTCTAAGTGATAAATGTCCAATGTGTGCCCAAGTAGCCATGTTCCTTCCTCTGTGTTATGTGACCCTTTGAGGGTACAGCAAATTTATACTGTTATACAAGCTATACAATAACTACTTTACACAGTATCAAAAAGTCATCTTCAGTGTTGTCCCATGTAAAGATATCATAAAATATTTACCACAATGTCAATTTGTGATATACTGTACATGGCCATGTATATAATATTCATTCATAATCAGTAATATAAATGTGCTACATTATAAAATGTTCCCAGTAGCTAAGAGGCTTACATATAAACAAAGGTATAACACATTGAATCAATTCTATAACATTCATTAATAAGATAGGACTGCAACCTCTAGGTGACATATGTCAGTACATTCCATTACAAACTCACAGACAGATATACAAAAGAAAACCTTAAAGAAAACTGACTATGACATTGCTCACCAAATCAATTAATGAGAGCAAATTTCATGATGAGATGAGAGCATTTCATTTGGAAACCAAGGACCCAGAGTCTGGAGGATGAACGGAGAGGCACACAATCCAAGGTGCTTAAAGTCCAGTGTGAAGTTTCCACAGTCTGTGTTGATTTGGGGACCCATATCATCTGTTGCTGTTGGTGCACTGTGCTTCATTAAGTCAGAGTAATCACAGCCGTCTACCAGGAGATTTTGGAGCACTTCATCCTTCCTTGTGCAGACACAGAGCTTTATAGAGATGCTGACTTTATTTTTCAACAAGACATGACACCTGCCCACACCACCAAAAGTGGCAAAAACTGATTCAATCACCATGGGATTCTTTTGCTTGATTAGCCAGCAAACTCACCTGACCTGAACCCCATAGAGAATCTATGAGAGACATAAGAGCGAACTATGCAGAAAAGCTAAAGGCTACTATTGAAGCATCCTGGTCTTTCTTAACACATCAGCAGTGCCACAGGCTGATAGCATCCATGCCACGCTGCACTCAGGCATTAATTGATGCAGAAGGTGCCCAAACCAAATACTGAGTACATATGCATGATTATATTTTTTTAAATTCTGAAATTTTTCAAATAAAATATTTGTTTTTTTTATTTCATGTAATATTCAAATATTCTAAGCTTTTTATATTGGAGTTTTCATAAGTTGTAAGCCATAACCATCAAAATCATAACATATAAAAGCTTTAATATCTCGCTTTGCATGTAATCAGTCTATTTCATATATAAGTTTCACCTTTTAAGTTGAATAACTGAAATACAGGACTGTGTAGACAGAAGTTGCAATAAGAAAAATGCTTATTCCATATGATATTATACTGATTACATTATATCAGAAAAAGCAAAACAAAATTTTACCTGGACAATAATTTACATTGTACAATATCAAGTCTGTAATGCTAAAAGTCCATCTAAATGTTTTGTTGGTCTCTATCAGCATGACAGCTCTTCAGGGTAAAATCATCAGGCATCTCTCTTGTAAGTCCCCCATACAGCTTTAGTTCGATCCATACAATCTCCATTAGATTTACCAATAACTCTGTAGTATAGCGGCCTTCCTGGTAGAATACATAGTGATTGGAAGGATTAGAAAGGTCCTCATATTACATGGTTTTGGTAGAACAAAATTTGATTGTACATAAATTGTATGGAAAGATTGTAAGGTGTATGGGGGCCTTAAAGCAGGGTACACACTTTAAGATATGGGCCAGATTGATCCCAGAAAACTGGAATATTGGACATGACCCTTAATCACGGCCAATGTCCGTTGCTTTGCATGGAAACCGCGGGTCTCCATGCAAAGCATCGGCTGAGCTGGAGAGACAGTGGAGCTGTCTCACCAGCTCCTCAGATATCTGACAGCAGCGTGATGACGTCATCATGATGCTGCAGGGAACATCGGACGGCTCAAATATCGAGATGTCTGTTCCCTGCTTAACAGTCTATGAAGATTGTTACAATACATCCATCTGTACCATGATCCTGATTAACCTTCCCTTCGCTGAATTAGAAAAACAAAGTATAGTATGCAAATGCAAGTGGGGAATAAAGCGATAGAAAGGTATCATATATTACTTAAAGAGTGTCGCCACTTCAGATATTCATTGATGAGATCTACACAAACCTCCTGTACCGATACCAGTTTCACTAAACAGGTCATGGCTAAACTTCCCCTTTAGTAACCATGGCCATTTGAAAACATTCCTATTCATAACCTGAAAGGTCTGTACCAAGGTTACATATGGCGGAAAAATCTGAGCAGAAACAAATTACAGAAACGAAATCTGCACAACCTCAGGCATTCCATCGTGCCTAGAAATTGCAGCATTAACAGGTAAAAGCTTTCCACCATACGAGGATGCAAGCCACCTGTCTCAGAACAGTCACCGCAGACACAGCCAACAGAACAGCTTGATGGAAGGGTTAGTGTGAGCATTTGAGCCCTAAAATGAAAAAGCTAGGCAAAGCCAAGCCCTTCTCAACGATATCCGCAACACGCTGGCAGTAATATGTGAGCAGATGATCCTCTGATTAATAAGTACACATTGGAAATTAGGTTTAGGTAGACAGGTATAAACCTGCTGTTTTTGTTGTACTTAAATAATATCCAATTGTTATATTCACATACACAATTGTGCTATTAAAGTCCAAAATATAGTTTTAAAGGATTTATTGTGTGGCATAATTACATAATACAATTAAAATAAAATGTTAATTATAATGAAACACAAAAGGGGTTTTCTTATAAAGTTAAACAAGCTAAATAGTTGTGTACAGGTACTAGGAACAGTCAATGACACTAGGCATACCTAGTATAACTTTTATTTTACTATCGATGACAACAAATGACAGAGGTCCAAACACAGTTGCAATATAATGGGGAGTACAAAAACATCAGCAAACGGGTAAACTGTACAGGCTAAGTAGGTGAGCCTGTCTGGATAGTTAGGCACCACCAAGGGAACCACCTACTACGAGGATCAGGGGCAGTAAAGTGGCAACACAGGACCACTACTTGCGTGTCTGTTGCCTGGGTAGGTGCAGTCTCTCCCTTCAGGGCACTGGTAGAGTCCACACATGTGGTCTGGCAGGATCCATGGGAAGTGGCTCAAAGTGCCACCCCACTTGATTATGTTGCACTGTAACTGGGTCTTTCCAGTAAGCTGTGTGCTATTAGGCTCTCCGGCTGCCAGCTTGTCGGTGTGAACAATTGAGAGAACTAGGCCTAGATACAGGTCTTTAGCCATTTACACCTGTGTCATCATGACAGTCCTGGAGGGATCATGTCTGTAATCTTGCTTATGGTTTTCAAATAAATTTGATGGTTTTTAAAACTACAATGTGCAGACCTTTGCTGCTTAACACAAGGGGACAATCCATTTTTAGGTTTTAAATATTTTCCAAGCTGTGCTTTTTTAGCCCAACGAGTGTCCCTGCTATTCATAGAACTCAAGTCCTTTGAACCCAAGGTCATCTCGATTAACCCTAACCTTACAGTCATCGGTCAGAAAATGGAATATCGGGAGAGCGATCAGCTTACCTTTCTTTCAGTCTAATTTATGTACAGTCTGCACACATAGCTACCCGCACAGCTGTAACAGTGCCCCCCCCCCACTAAAATCCTCATCACACTGATGTCCCCTGAAGTCTTCAGCTATGATAGAGTACAGACCATTACATGCACTGGTTTAATTTCTTTTGGATGTACAGTAACATGGGAAATTGTCCCATGCTTACTGTGCATATCCCCATTGCCATAGGGGAGGTGATATCTACAGACATGCACACTAGCTACTGTGCATGCCCAAGAGGTCAGCCCAGACCATGTATGTGTTAACATATGGGTCCTAGCCAGGGCTGAGCAAATTTTTTGCCAGGGGGGCGGTTCCAGCAAAAAGTCAGGAGGACCCCTACACAGGTGAATGATGAGGGCACAGCTGGAGAAGGTAAGCAACCCTGAGTGTTGCTTAGGGTTAACACTATTGGTAATGGAAATCTGCCTCATGCCATACTCAGGAATACCACCAGGGGGGATAATTAATGGTTTTAGTATTTTATCTTAATAGAAGTGGGTAAAAGAGAGACCTCTACTCATTCTATAGGGTTCGGGGATTATGTTCATTTTTATATAATTTTTTGTAAGCTAAAAATTTTTACAAATCTTAAAAAATTTGAGGAAAAATTTTTTAAATCATCCCTATACACCTTCTCTTATGCTGGGCATACACACACCGAGTAGGTCAGACCGACCTACTCCGATGGGTTCCGAGATGCTAACGTGATGACGTCATCACGTTAGCATCCCGTTGCATTGTGGGGCCCCTTCAATCGGCCAGACACCCTTTGTGTGCCGGCCATAAGCTGCGATGGAGACACCGTCTTCATTGCAGCTTATGGCATCGGCTTCCATCGGCTCACGCCGGCCAGAGATTATCGGACATGTCCGTTCTCTGGCCGGCCATGTGGGCACATGCTGATTAGCGGGCAATTTTTAACCTGACCGACGGCGCGAGCGCGCACACCCGTCGGTCAGAATAAAAAACACCCGCTTATCAGCATGTGTTTGCCTAGCATTACCCTTCTACCCACTATTAATAGCACTCTGTCTCTGTTGCTGAAGCCCTCTTACTGTGAGCTGCAGGGTGGCATGTGAGACACTCAAAGACCCGTTCATGCTGTCTTTAACACAATCTTCAGAAATGTTCCTTATCTGGTAAATAATCTTGACATTGTTTGCTATTCACCATTCTGGGATAAGATACGTATGGTTTGCTGCTGAGATATTATGTAGGATTGAGTGCGTTCAGCTACATCTTCATTTGTTATAGTCTAAGCAGAGGAATATGCCTAAATGTACCTATTTACTGCCAATCATACATTGTTTATTCGGAGTACACTTTAATACATTATCTGTTGACTTCAAGAAAACCAATGTTGTTGTCTCTTTTCTATTGCATTTAAATATAGAAGATACATTCAGTTCATAAATTCTCTATTTAATAAATTGTGCTCTGGATGGTGTGAAATGGTGGAGTTACACTTTAACACAAACCAAACATATATATAAAAAAAGAAGCAAGGTTTTTGTATCACAATTTTTCTGGTTCTAGGATGTCATTTGACTTTATTATTTTTTTTACAGCAATTTATTTCTCCAAGTATGACTCCATTCTGAGAGATAGAAGCCTTGCCACTTTTCAAAGCACATTTCATAGTGTAGAGCAATCTGTGAAGAGCTTCTCACATATTCGCACTCACAAAATGATTTCATGCATCTCTGATATTATGAAAAAGTGATAAAAAAGACATCTCCACTCATTTGTTTCCCCCCCCCCCACCACTAATGTATTCATACTTATATATTTGAAGCATAAAAAGGTCTGCCTTCTATGAAGTAATCCACAATCTTAGGCAAACCTTCCAGAAATATAAGAAATGTGTGTTAGATCTGTAAAGAAAGACACATTATATAGCTTTCTGTAACAGACTAGAATCCTCCTTTATATACTGTATGCTTTGAGATCAGCTATACTCTAGATTTGGTTCCATCTCTTTTTTGTTATTATATAAAAATATTGAAGTGTGGTATTAAGTAGATTTAACATTTTCAGACATTGACTAGATTGACTGGACCACAATAGGCCTTAAAGTGTCAGAAAGAAAGAAAGTAAGAATGTTATACCCTTACCTCCATGAATGTCAAATTTGGAGGACTTCATTCACTAAATAACTAAAATAAGTGAAACATTTTGTGGACCTATATGGATCATTCATGGATAACCAAATTGTAACTAAATATAGTATCACTATGTACTCAAAATGTCCACATACAGGCTATAGAGCACATATGCTGACTCTACTGATGTACAATTATTATCCTATATTTATATAGTAAGGACATATTATGCAGCACTTTACAGAGCATATATATAGTCATATATGATAGAGGAGCTCACAATCTAACGTCCCGACCATAGTTATGCATATTTTACTAACACGGTCATATGTCACAGCCTAAGTATATGCAACTAACATAGGAGATTCTTTGAGGAAGCCAATTAACCTATCAGTATGTCTTTGGGGTGTGGGAGGAAACCAGAGTACCTAGAGGAAACCCACACAGACACAGGGAGAACATGCAAACTCGCAGATAGTGCTCAAGCTAGGATTTGAACCAAGGACACTGCATGGATAAGTCATTGCTGCTACAATGACATTTCTCCAAAATCCACAGATACAATATATACAATACTAAAAAGACAAATGAACATCCATATGCAGGCTATGGCCTTCTGGGATGAATACAGGAGATTAAGGGGAAGGTGCTATAAACCTGCCCCCTGGAGTGTCACGGACCTGCACCTATAGCATGCTTTTGGTGAAACATGTTTTAATATGATTTAGAGCATTTCTTCTTCTCAGGATCTCAGTAGAGGGATTTAGACTTCTCTATCACATAGGCACTAAACAGAATGCAGGTGAAAGGTAAGTATATTTTACATTTTTTTCCAACGTTTTTTTTAGATAAAATATATACATTTCAGATGAGATCAAAATAGTCTGGCCTCAATGTGGTAGATGGCTTTGGCCACACCATTGTCAGATGATCTCAAATACCCAAAGACCACTAAATCATAATCTAAATGCAAAGCTATCTTAAGCCAGCCATAGACACAGCAATTCCCGGCCGTAGTTGCAGATCGACCGGCGTGCGCCCTCACACATGGTGGTCAATCTCCCACAACTACCTAGGTGCCCACCTTGCCAGATCTACCCCACCAGCGGTGACCTTTTTGGCAAAAATAAATTGCAAACAGAGAAGGGGGGGGGGGGGGGGAGTGGGGAGGAGTTATCTGTCTGTTGTTACCTACTTCCCTCAAAGTTTATTACATTTAATTTTAGTGAAATTCCTGTTTTTAATAACACAACTAAACAGGCAGCTTTATCTTCTCCACCACCGCAAAATGGGCTATTATAGTAATGTCACAAGCAAATGCATGAAAGAAGACAGAAACTCCTAAGTTTGAATTTGCTTCAAAGAAAATAAGATGTCACGATCAACAAGCAAGGGAAAGAGGCTAGCTTCCATTTTCAGCTTTGCTCGCTATCATCCACTTTTACTTTGAGAAAAACATTACTGATTCTTGTCACAGATGTTTCTTTCATAAACTATTGTGCGAGAATGACATTCTGCAAAAATGGTTTAGTACTCTTTCTTCTTTAGAGGAAACAAAGTACAGCAGCAAGCTTGGCCAAATGGTCTCTAGCAACTCTCTTCATTTATTCCACAATACCATTAAGCTTCATGACATTTACAGAGGTGATCCTATATAAAAAAAAATTGGCAAATGTAAGGTGCAGAGCTATTTATCTAAAGTTACTTCAATTGAAACAACTTTTATTCAGCAGGATGAAAGTAACTAGTTCAGTGTTCAAACTTAATATAAGAAAAGAACATCTACAGACACACCTTTTTCTGCAGAAGCGTTCATGGTAACTTGGTGGGGAGCAGGGAACTTGATTGTGGACTCAACTATAATGAGTCAGGTTTTCCATTTGTGTGTTACTGTTCACTTCCCTCTGTACTACTGGCTATATACCGCAAACTATTTTTAATGACATATTTCTCTGTCCTGGCTGACAAGCAGAAGCTGGGTATATAGAAGGTATATTTGCAAACTCTGTGTAGCATGGCCATTCCCTTATTGAGCACCAAACATTGGGAAGCAATGAGCATAGGCAATATTCGTATAAGCAAAACATCACAAATTTTTTTACCAAAAATTAACAACAAATTTTAAGTTTGAGAATCTGCAATCTCCAGTCATTAGTACCTTAATTTTCTCACAATAAAAATACCAATATTCACATTTTTTTTTAGATCAATAGAGATGGTCGAATATGTCTCTAACTCAAATAGTTTTTGCACAAAATTAAGTTCAAAGTCAAGTAAAAATTTCGAAAATCGATTGATTTTTAACTTAATTTATGCAAACACTACATGTGCTAGAGCAAAACATTTTCTTTTCCCACAACCCTTCTCTACATCTCCAGCAATTTTGGTGATGATACCATTTTCAGAGGCTTTGCAATCAGCTCACACAGTCAGCTAGTTGAAAAATTCGACCATCTCTAGCTTAACACTACTTATGTAAAGATCGCAAATATTCAGGATAACGAAGATAAAGAAATATATTTGAGTTCTTTCCAAATTCTGGAAGTGTCAATATTAGAAATAAAAAAATATTTGCGATCAACACTACTAAGGAGTTAAGCCTTCAATTTCAACATGATTATTCAAACATTTAAAATGTTTACTAGCTGCTGTTATTGTTCCATTAGTGATCCCTTCGCAAAATGGGACTTGGTACTTGGGGGCAAACCACTCATTGGCAATCAGAGAAGTCAGACGTTTCTTGTGGCTGGCCAACAGGTTTGAACACATTTCAGAAGATATTTGGTCTCACTTTCTACAGTACATCCTTTCCAAATCATTGAGGTTTGGAGGCTGTTGATCAGCTTAAACCATCAATTCCCTCCTGGGGATGAAGTCTGAAGTCTGGACTGGCTAGGCCAATGCAGGACCTCAATGCACTTCTTCTTGAGTCACTCATTTGTTGCATGGCTATGTGTTTTTAAGGTTTTTGTTATCCTGGAATACCAATCAATAATCCATTTTCAATGTTCTTGCTTGTCCATTCCTTGCTGTGAAGGTTTCCTGTTCTCTTAGCAGAAACATACCCCTAAAGAATACTGTGTTCACCTCCATGTTTGATGGTGAGGGATGGTGGTCTTGGGGTCATAGGCAGCATTACTCTTCCTTTAAATGCAAGTTGAGTTGAGAGCAAAAAGCTTGATCTTGGTCTCATTTGATCACAAAACATTCACCCAGTACTAATCTGGATCATTTAAATGTTAATTTGTCAGCATGTTTTGGGACTTGTGTGAAGTGTGATAATAGATGTTTTATATAGGGAGAAAATTGGGTGGGTTTGTAATAACCTGTGTAAGTGTGTGTGAATGTGTGCAAATGGGGCTCCCAATGAGGTGACTCTACACAGACAGTCTTTTCTTAAGGGCTGCAGCCCGTGTTTATTTGAGCAGTAACAAGGCTCACACAAAGAAAGTTGCCCTCAAAATGTCCACAAAGTAAATCAACTGCCTCCTGGCTTCTTAACAAACAAAAGCTGTCCCTGAATGTCTTCCACAAAGCTGCCCCTGACACTAAGCACCAGGTGCTCTAATGCGCTCCTGAGCTTCGGGAAACATCTGAACCAGGAATTGGGAATCTGCCCCATCAGGCTCTTGCAGATTCCCAGTAAAAAACAAAAAAACAGCAATGGAGCATAAGAGTCACCTACAAATAAAGACAGTGATGGTTCTACCTCAGAATGGGGATAGTGTATAATGTTGTTCATGCATGTGTGGGTGTATATGTGTGTGGGAGCTTTGGCAACAGTGGGGAGGGAGGAAAAGGTGGGAAGGGAGAAGGGCAAAGGTGGAAAAAAGAAAGAGGGGAAAGTGGGGCGAGAGAGGAAGAAAAGGTGTGAAGTGACATGAGGTGTGGAACCTAGTCCTAAAACTACAGGTGTGATTTACCTATTAGGTAATTCAAATAGTATTTGTAGTAGAGGTGGCTGACCATTTTGAGGATTTGGAGTTAATTGCAAAGCCCCTAAACATAGTATCACCACCAAACTTGCTGGAAATGTAAAGAAGGGTTGGGGGCATACTAAAAAAAATATGGTTCTAACACAAATAGTTTTTGCATAAATGAAGTTCAAAGTCAAGTCAAAATATTGAAAGTCGACATTACGACTGACTTTGAACTTAATTTATGCCAAAACTACATGTGCTAGAGCAAACCTTTTTTCCCAATGTTCCCACAACCTTTCTCTATATCTCCAGCAATTTCGGTGATGATACCATTTTCAGAGGCTTTGCAATCCGCTCATAAAGTCAGCAAATCTAAAAATGTTACCATCTCTAATTTGTAGTGTAAACACATGGGGTGTTTCAGTGGGGCTTTGTTGTGACCTTCTCACGTACCCCAGTTCAGCCTTGAGGAGGACTGATATTGTCCCCTACATGCTTGAACAGCTCTATGGTCTTTGTAGTAGGGGCTAGTTTGGAATCTGTTTGATTGCTTATGTGGACAGGAATCTTTAACACAAGTACTGTATTAGATGCCATTCTGTCCCTTACAGAGGTTACTCCTAAACTTAGCTTGTAACTAGGAAAAAAGTGAAGACACCTAAGAGGCTGAAATCTTGCACTGCAAATCAATCTCTGACTTATGTGAACTGGATTTGTTTTGTAATATGGTTGGACAATTTGACCAAATGTCTATTTATTATGACACACAACACTTTAGCTAACTAACAATCTCTCTGTTAAGGTTTAATGCTACTTTATCTAATAAAAGGTAAAATCTTGGTGCTTCTGGTTGACTGATACTTGACCACCCCTCTGTGCCCCCTTTATATTTTATGGTCAGCCACTTGACAGCCATGAGTGAAATACAGTATGAAATGTCTCACCTGTGGCTGGGGTTAATGGGCAGCATCCATATGAATTTTGTAAAAAAATCCAACACAAACATTTCTAACAGTATAAGAATAGTTACTGTAGTTTTATAACAACGTTTAAGCTCTTTTATATACTGCTTGTGGATCTCATTATACCAAACGTGTAGAGTTTCTATATTAGTTTCTTGGCACTAAGAAAGGTAGACTTTTAAGGCAACTTATTTTTGAAACGTATTGTAGCTTTCAGATGATGCAATTTATGTTAATTATAGACACCAGCATGGGCAGCAAATATCCTGGAAAATACATGTTTGTGGAAGCCTTGGTTTAGATTGTCTTAAAGCTTTTGTGTTGAAGAAAAAAAGATTGAAACTAAACTCCCAGTGCTCCCATCAAAAACAATATTCCAGATCCCTGAAAAAACAGGAGTGGCCCTTAGATCTTGAAGTTTTCTTTTAGCACCGGGCTTATTCGTGTTTCATGTTTCCAAAGGCGGAATGTAATTTCTCACATCCAGATCGTTGGTACCCTCGTCTTCCCAACATAAATATTTACTATTGGAGAACAAATAACTTCACAAACTCCACTACATAAAACTGAAAAAAGATTTGGCTTTTATTAATAGAGCTGCAGAACCACAAAGCATTGCAATAATGCGAAATGTCTTTTACGATGGTCCCTTGCTATTATTTCATTTGTGCTAAATGAGGACAGACCAAGCAAACGAGTTACTCATATAATGTGCAGAAGAAATATCGTCGGGTCTTAGAACCCCTGCCGATTTTAACAGATTTTACCAAAATATTTTTGCAGATTCCTATTGTTTTTTTACTTAAAAATGTGGCAGACATGAAGGAAACGTATAGGTCTTTTTCAAGAGTAACAAAAATTCAATTTCCCAGCCCAGCATGGAACTTTTTCAGTATATTTCATATATTCCTGAAAACCAGATCTGAGTCTTTTTAGAACTAAAGTTGGAGGCTTTGAATTCAAAGCGAGATGGGAGAGTAAAAAGGAGGCATGATTTTCTACTGTGTGCTCATGTGAAAGTTTTCCTATTGTGTAAACAAGATAACACAAATCAGAGAGGATTCATACACAATTCATTACCTCTTAATTAGAGCCAAGTAAACAAATGTTGGTATAATGTGAAGACCAGACACGTCTTTTGGAGTGAGTTATTAATGTGAGCTACAATCATGTCAATATAATTGGTTATGCAATGGTAGCTGCATGATATTATTGAGCTTTTATGTAACAGAGATATTTAAGCTGTGCATAACATACACACACCTGATTTTTTTTCTCTTTTTGCAACAAATACAGAATATAATATATTAATCTAGGTATGTAGTTCTGGAATGAAAATTAAATGTAATTTTATATTATACATGTATTCAAATAAGTCTTACTTCATTACACAGTGCTTTTGGTCTACTACTGGTACACTGCTAATAATACTGGCGATGATTCTTCATTGGCTATTCAGCAGAATGTTAATGGGTCCATGACCAAGTTGTATTTTTATAAAACCCCAGATTGGTCAAACAGAAATGTTTTCTAAGTTACATATATGCATTATAACAGTGTATTTAATTACTTAAGCTTTACATAATCCCTTGTCAATCTAGAACCACAGTCACGTGGTTCTGTTGCACAGGTTAAAAGTTGGTCCAAAGAAGCATGCAGACTCAGAACTCAGCACATCCTATGACCAGGGAAGTAGGTGAATGTTTAGTCAATTTATGTTTGCAAAACTAATGGTTACTTACCTTAACCTCCCTAGCGCTTGTGCAAGGTTCAGATTTCCATAGCAAAAGTGCACCATAGACTTTTTTAATAGATTATAAGATAGATAATAGATTTTTATGTTGCAGGCCTGTAACTTCATAAAATATGGGTCTAGTAGACATCCTGAATATAATAATGTTTGAAATACAGAATTATGTAAAAAAAATACATTAAAATAATTTTTTGTTTATAAAAAATGTAAATGATAAAATCTCGAAAATACTTATTTTGTACGATTTCTAACTAGTTTGTATTTATATTAATATTGTGTTTATAATAAAATTTTAAGTCAGTTTGAAATGTGGTTTTTTTTTTACTTTGAATTGTATTGGATACAGTTATCATTGCATCCAGTACAATTCCCTTTGGCATCCTCCCCTGTTGTGATGGACCACACCATACCAGGGGAGAGAGGGTTAACTGCAAAGGGTGCACATCTAGGTAATCACACTGAAAACAGTTTTAACCATAAAAACTGTTAGATCATTTTGCTGTCCATCTATGGGTACACTAAGGAGGGTTACCTGGGGACACATCATTTTTGATGGTAACAAAACAAAAAATGTATTTGTTTTTGAAGCCGATATTCTATATTATAGATATAGTACTTCTTCTTTATAGTATTATTGTAGAGACTTTTCCTGAACTTTGCCTCAACCTTGTTCCCATTTACTTTTTTGTGAATGCCCCAGAACTGATGACTCGAATGAGCTTGTTTGAAATTACTATCTATCACAAATTTTTTTAACATAGTGAGTACTAATTGACACACCTTTTTTTATAGCTGATGCATACTACTGAATGGAGATTAACTTAACATAACTCCATTTACAGTGCTTACATTAGAAAAGTTTTTTTTACTTAAATATTAACTTAAATATTAACTTTTTTGGGTGCTGTTTTAGCCGAATCACATTCTGTTATCACCTGCACCAGGAATATTTTTTTGTCATTATACTATATGAAACTGGTACTGGTATACCTCTGTTCAGGGTCAATAGTGCAAATTGTATTATCACTTTGCTTTGCAAATGCCCGTCATTGAGAAAGAGGCCCAAAGGTGCCAATACTTTTGTGTCTTACTAGCTAAATCTTTGTTGTCAGTGTGACTCTGCAGAAGAGAACTACAACATTACATTAGCTAAATGATGTTCAATTAGGACTATTGTGTGGGTCTTTTTGCACCATCCAACTGCCCCTATTTCACATATATCAATCTTTTGTTTTTACAGAAAAACAATCATACCTTGGGGGTTAAAGGTGCAGACTACACTTACAGATAATACTTTTTAAATTAGCATTAAAAAAAAACATAAATATTTTCGCAGACCGCAATACAAGTTAAATTGATGGGTTTCAGCAGTTATTCTCTGATGCATTTTATCATTGGCTTTTTCAAGAAACTGCAAACTCAACCAATGCTTCTGAAATCACACAAGCAAAAAAATATATCCATAACAATCAATGTTTCTCAAGTTCACGGCAAAATGCATGTGCTTATCAAATCTTATTGCGAGGGTCTCCGAGGGATCAATCTACTGGTCAGGTCAGATACCCCAATCTCCGCTGCGGTCTTCACTGGTAGACAAGCCCCTGCTTGAATAGGAGGCACGATACGCCAGGACTTGACGCACAAGGTATACCACCGGTGAAACCCTCGAAGGACCCCCTAGGGAGTGAGTACAGGAACAAGGGAAGATGCAAAACTCCAGGGGTGATACAAAGAGGATCAGTCCAACCAAACACAGTATCCAATGGTTAATCCAAAGATTAGTCTGAAGGCAAGCAGGGGTCATACACAATCTTGACTCTTGAGGAACACAGTAGTTCAGGGAACTAACAAGGGCAGCCATGCACCATTCGGGTTTATATAGGGGAGGAGATGCCAGAGGCCTATTTACAGGTGCAGTGCCACCTGCAAATGCACTCTAGCTCTCCTATGCCTGCAGAAGGTGGACACAATAACCCGGCATGGATAAGGTAACTAAAGCTGCATTGACAACACAAATTATGTTGATGCAGTCTGCCTTGCCGGCAGTGCATGCCTGCAAATGCTGGTGCCGTCGTCCCGCAGCCCTGACACTTACGTCTAGTTGACCGCTGGACAAGGGGGATGAAACAAGACCCAACTGATGTGGGGTTAGAGGGGACAGTAGGGCACATCGGTTGGGTCTTGTCTCATCTTCCTTCCACTTTGTATACATCGAGGTGCGCCCTTAGCGATGGACACATTGAGATACATCTCCATCTAGCCAAATAGACGTAAGATTTGATAAGCACATGCATTTTGCTATGAACTTGAGCGACATTGATTGTTATGGATATTTTGTATGATTTCAAAAGTTTATTTTTGAGAGAAAGCCATTGATGACTAGTGATGGCTCGAACCCGGAATTTGATGTTCGCGAACGGCGAACGCGAACTTCC
>CM070035.1:41569165-41591413 GCA_036250615.1 Ptychadena robeensis | reverse complement strand
GAACACGTGGCGAACGCGAACATGCGATGTTCGCCGCGAATAGTTCGCCAGCGAACAGTTTGGGCCATCACTATTGATGACTACTAAAACCCACCAATTTGTATTGCAGTATGCGAAAAGATTGGTAAAACAGAACTACAACTGATTAAAAAAATATCTTTTTAATCTTTGTCTCGAATGAAGTGACTTGAGGTGAAGCCAATATAATTTTTTGGGGGAAATTGTAGAGGATCTGATGTAAACACACATTAGTTGCTAGAAGTGCCTACATATTATAAAATTGGAAAAGAAGCAAAATGGTTTAAAATCAGATGTGGATTTAGTAAAATTAAAACACCAGAATGACATTTCCCTAGAGCTACTTGTACAGCATATTTTAAACCTGAAGCCCAAGATAATAAAGTGTTGACCCTGCAAAGAACATCCCTACATAGGAGGTTGATGGGTACATGGTGTGGTCTCTACCATTTATTATAGATTATTTAGCTTATTTTTGAAGCCTTATATCCCAAAATATTAAACGTAGCAACTTTTGCTTTTAAAGTTTAGCATTTTGCTCTTAATTTAGGAAGTCCAAGGCAGGAAAAGTTTGGTCAACCTTAAGATTGCTTTCAGGAAGGCTTAAGGATGAATTAAAGGACAAAATTACTTTAATAAGGCATAACAAACTTAAAAGGATTTTATTCCAGTGCAACGGTTGTTGCAGTTTAAATTAGTAATGGCAATTACCTCCAATTTATCAAGTTATATCAGCAGTCACAAGCTGAAGTTAGCACACTAATGGGGAAAAATATCAGAGATAGATGGAAAAATGATCATATAGATTACATCCCTTTTTCTCTATATTTTTAAGTGGTGATCAAATACATATTCAGCTAATAATTGGGTCAAGCAGAGCAGGTTAATCAGGTCAAGCAGACTAAATAGCTTCTTCTTTCTTTATTATTGCTATTGAAATGTAACTGTAGCTTTTTTTAAAATAAATTAGAAAAAAAAAAAAATTTAGTCCAATTTTTATATATAAAGTCCAACACCAGCTATATTGTTGTTTTATGTTTTTGATAAAACCAAACAGGTATAGGTGTTTATTGTTGCCTATGCCCTTTCACTTGCCATCATAGGACTTAAAATGTTTCAAATGGGGACAGGAAAAAAAGCAATTTTTTTGGTACATTTAGATTCTTTGTAGATTATTTTAGATCCAATGGTGGATGTTAGCTTCTTTATGCTAAATGTTTTTAACAAAATGCTAATATTTTTAAAAAAATTAAGTTTCCAAATTTTTTCAATAAATTTAGTTATACCACACATTGATATATTAATAATGCTATATTATTTGTATTATATATTTATATTTCTGGTCTATACACAATAGAATTGTTTTAATTTCTGATATAAATGCTATATTTTTGTGTTATACACACATATTGTTAATATTGGTTAAGAGAATGTAAGTCATAAATAATTTATTTTATACTTTTTGTAAATATTATTTTGAAAAGGAAAAGTTATGAATATTCATGATGCCATATCCTTGGCACATTCCACTCATGAGTATGAAAACATGAATACAGCCACCTAAGTTGAAAATTTCCTGTTTCTTATACAAATTAATGTGCCCAGCTCTGTAGCTTGGTGTGCCATGAGCAGGCTTTATAATAACGACATACACATTTAAACAGCTCACTGGTCTTTACTGAAGGGGACTAATTTTGAATGACAGGGACTATTCTAAGAATGGGCAGGCCATGTGCATGTATGCATGTGTTGATCGATAAACCATGCTTCACTAAAATGCTGACATGGATCCATCATAAACCCAATAATCAGTTGATCAAAAATAAGTTATTTCTAACACTGATAATGCAATTTGAATGCATATATTTTACTAAGCAAATGAGGAAAAAACTGTACATTATTTTTCTCATATGCTCACATTACAACATGTATATTTTGACACAACTTGCAAAATGAGAACATTATCACCTTGATGTCCATTTAATTATCTGCATTGTTGGAAGCAATGATCTACATTATCATTTGGGTCAATATCCTACAGCAACATTTTACAGTGATGGCCTAAACCATGAACAAATTCCATATAAGAAAACTCAATGGCAGCACTTTTATCAGGCAATATGTTTTTATAAGGCCCTGGTGATTCTCCACAATATTTGATATATAGTGGTTCAGGATGTACAGTTAGCTATGGCAAATAAGAAATGAATTGTCATGGCTATGCCTATTATTTAAATTGGTTAAATCCAATAATTTTTGTTATGTGTGATGGAATGAGACATGTAAATCAGATGGCTCATTATATTTGTAAGTTGTGTCTTCCTGAGGAAGCCCACATTTGGGCAAAATGCGTCAGAGCTAAATCTACTAACTGTATACTGCATGATATAAATTTAATGTGTGCAACATGAACTGTGAATAATGTGTCATCAGACTTTCTTAAATGATGTTATATTTTTTTATATTATGATAAGACTATTTACAAATGTATTTATAAATACATATTTTGGTCCAATTATATATATATATATATTTAATGAAGGCTATTGTTGATATGTTGCTTCTCAAAAAAAATGGCAACTGGGACAGCTAACCAAATAAAGGAGACCTCAGCATCAGCACTAATCTCTTCCAACAATTTATACTGCTTGGTTCACATCTGCCCGTGCTCAGAATTAAAATAAAGGCTTTTATCACACATTAAGGGGAAAACATGATAGAGGATATCCAGTCAATCCAGTCATGACTGAACAAACTCATTTAGAAAAAAAATAAACCCTAAAAATGTAATAAGCTTTGAAAATATTTTTAACCTTTTATCATGGGCAAGTTCAATTAACCTGGTTGTTCCCTTGATGCTTTCAAAGCAGTAGAGAAACATTCTATTTTTATGACATATGGGTCTTAAAGAAACTGATACATCTAGCTTCAGCTATGTTTACTGTCTGTTCAGTTACTAAGCAGATAACATTCCAGCTTTGTTGGGATCACATCTAAAAATCTAGATAACTGTAATTATGGTGGACATCTCACTGACTTTGAAGGAAGAAAGGTGCTTGCAAGCAATTTTCCAGAATGTTTCTTACAACTGACAGGTCAATTTTTTGTGACTTCACCTCCAAGATACCATAAGTAAAATTCAGGATTTGTATAGAACATGGCACAGACTTTCATCTGCTTTCAATGTTATACTTGCTTCCAAAGTATATATATAGTGATTCACTGGATGAAAGAGTATTAATCACCCAAAACAGTGATTCATATAAGGAAACTTCTGAATAGGGCTGATTAGCATTAGTGTGGGGTATTAATGAGGAGGGAAGAGGTGAAGTTAGTTGAGTATGGGGACCACCATGGAGTGAGAGTGATGTTAGGCAAGTATGGAAACCATGAAGTGGGGAGTTGTAAATGAAATTGAAATGTTAGATGGTGTAATTTTCTTGAGTTAACAATACTTTGCATGTATCTTTAGGTAACAGTTTATTTTTGCTAGAAGAATTAAGTAGGGGCTAAAATGAAGCACCTCCAACATGAATGCATGGCAAATGGATCATTACTTGCTGCTCTAGATGTTGCTGAAGGTTTAAGGTAGAGTTGGTCAAATTAGGAAAATTTGACCAAGCATGGTATCCTCACCAATCTCTTCAGGAGATGTAGAGAAGGGTTGGGGGTATACTACAAAAAAGAAAGTAGTGCTTTAACACAAAGAGTTTTTGCTATAATTAAGTCTAAAATATGACTTTGACTTTGAACTTAATTTATGCAAAAACTATATTTTTTCCAATGTTCCCACAACCATTTTCTACATCTCCAGCTTACAAAGTCAGCTAGTTGAAAAATTTGACCATCTCTATTACAAGGTTGGGAGGGAGAGCAAACTAAAGATAAAGGTCATATCACACTGTAAATACATGACCATTTTAGCAACCCACCCCACTTCAATTTTATGAATAGAGAAATATATAAAGAAAGTAGTTGCTGGAAATTTACATTGACATTACATTTTAGTAATCTAAGGAAAAACATTTCAGTTTATTTAAATATTTATCTGTTTAGAAGAGTGAATGGCCATGCAGTGTGAATTTAATCTTGTAGTTTAATTAGATTAATTAAAAGAATTAAAACATTGTTACTTTTCTAACTACATTACAAACTTCTCGCATAGTAAATGTGAAGTGTCAGGTACTGGTTTACAGCTTTTCTCGTATAACATATCATCCGATATAGAGAAAAATGGTGAGAAATGTTCCATTTTCTCATACTTCCATGGACCATACACTGAGAGCTAGGTGAAGATAGCTGTCTTGTCAACAACTTCATAGCCATAACTTATTCTTTTCTAGTAATGCCAAAAATCATAAATAACTGGCTAGGGAAAAATATTTCTAAGCTGCAGTTAAAGTGTAATCTTTATTAGTTTATCTATGGAGGCAGAACAGAATTTGTGAAATGATGTAATTTTTCAATTAAGAATGCAACTAACTATAATAAAAAGCTGTTGGGAGTCATTCGACAACAAACTTCCATTAGGTTACCAACTCAATATTTCCAACCAATTACAATTTGTTAAGTAGGCTAAGAAATGACATCTTACCTTTTGTCTCAGTGATACCTCTAGTTATAACCACTTTATCTTGTTATTTATGCATGATTAAATGTATCACATACACACACCATTTAAAGAAGTACCGTATTTTTCGGGCTATAAGACTCACTGGACCATAAGACGCACACAGTTTTTAGAGCAGAAAACCAGAAAAAAAATATTTAATACATTTTCACATCAATTGGGTTAATGCAATGGATTTAATGAATACAATATTCAATTCAGCCAAAAGATGTCACTAGCAGCAGTACACACACACAGCACATGACGTCACCTCTTCACTGATCAGAAGGAGGGGGCAGGAAGCTGCCTAGTCCTCTCCTCTCCCTCTCCCTCTCCACCTCCGGCTGGCTGTTGCTGGCTGTTTCTGTGTCCGTGGGATCTGCAGAGTGATTGCAGTTTCCACGGACAGGAGAGAGGTATAGATGCCAGTTCAGCTATCCCTCTCTTCATTGCTTATGCCAGCAAGGCTCTGGGCTCTGCTGGCATAGGCAATTATACAGTTCAGATGGTAGCTCCGGACACCGGCCGGCATCTCTCAACTGACAGCTCCTCCAGCCCCCGGGCTAATCTTCATGCTGGAAGAGCTGGCTGGAAGCCAAGGCGGTAGGGGCCACAGGGGTCGCGCATTGGGACCATAAGACGCAGGCCCTTTTTCCCCGTCTTACGGTCCAAAAATACGGTAATAAAGTTTGTTGTTAACTGCTCCAGTGTTTACACTATTATTACTGTCACCTAGAGCTGAAATGCAGGCATAGGCAGGATGGGGCATTGATCGGGTGGGCTGGAGTCAAAGGACACAGGTCAGTAGTGATTGGAGGGATTAAGGGAGGTGTGGCATAATGAAGGAGGGGCCAAAGGTTGTTCATAAATAGTAGTGTGAGGAGATAGGAGGATGCCATTTTGGTAAAAACAGGACACACACCCTCCCTAACCTGTTTTGTTATGAAGTTCGTACTATATTGTATAATTTTGTAAAAGTGAATTGTTTTACTTAACCGTTAGTTATCATTGTTTGTTTTATTTGTCAAAGCAATGCAGGTCCTCGGCAGTGCCGGGGCAGGTCCTCGGCAGTGCCGGGGCTTAGGCCTTTAAGTTATCTGTTCTGTGGTATGTTTAAATTATAGAGGTACCCACTGAGCTGGTTAAGCTTAGGGCTAGTGGCTGGTACAGACAGTATTACTATAAGGTTTATTGGTTGCACTGTCGAGGGTCCTTTATTATTAATGAATACATTGTTCTTCTTTATAAGCTGTGGCCTATGTACACATATATACACACTCACATATATACATACAAATTTCCAAAGATTACATATTGTGTGGAGTCTTTATTTAAAGTTGATGGTTTTATAGATATATAAGATATCTTGGAGTTTGTCAGATGTCAGCTCTAACAAGGTCATGTAAAATTCAGTTTTGAAGGATTTCATCTTATTAACCACAGACATATATTGATACCAGTATTTATATATTTGTACAAATGGATAACATCCAATAACAATACTTCCTACATTTTGTATTTTTAAGTGTATTTTTACATTTAGTTTTTTTGTTTAAATTCTGATGTACTTTGCTTCTGTATACCCATGTTCTGGTTTATTTGACAAAAATACATTATGAGTATCTGCTGCTGTACATGTATTGACAGAGAACATTAGTGTTTTGGTTTGTTCTTTTAGAGCTTCTCTCCTCTTCTGTATGTACATTGACGTGCCTGACATGCTTGTCACGTATTCGAATGGGTTGAATGAATTTGTCTTCATTCTGTTGCTGACATCATGCACGTTAACCAAGTACATGGATTTTATCTCCATAATTCTGTTGATAATATAACACACTAGTTGGTATATTTGTTTTACAAACTGTATGCTTAAATTTACTCTTTGCCTGCAAGCTCTAATTGCCCACTCACTCATTTGGACATACAGAATCCAACCCTGCTGCCTGCAATGAACCAAAGCAAAAATGTCAATGTTTTATGTTTCTTAGTAGATTAAATATGCTGTTTTATGTTAAGTAGATAAATATAGTCACTGAGGCAATAACAATATCTGTATATTGTTAGCTTTTATTTACCAACATAACTAATAGCATACCTGCTAAGTTTGCAAGGATAATTATCGGTGTGAAATATCGGTGTGAAAAATGGGTCTAATGTCTAATCATATATTGTATGGACTTCGGTTTCTCAAAGGAAACAAAGACATAAGGGCATATTTCAATAAGTGACTGAGTAAGAGAGAGAGAGAGAGAGGAATATCATCGATATAAGCTAGTTTTTCTTTATGATAATGATTGCATTTGTGTCTTAGCCTCTTGGTGGCACCTGTCAGTGCACATGTACAGGGCAATACTGTCATTGTTCTTACATAAAGCTAGCTGTACTTGTTTAATACCTGATCTTACACGTGCTCACAGACACTACTCAAAAACCCTGAAAAATCGAATCCTTCTCAGAAGAATGGAGCTTGTTATATTTCAACTCAACCCAGCAAATCCAACAAGAACCAGAACAATTAGCTTTACTAATGTCATGCGTACCTGAGTTGGGTCAGAGTGGGAGAACTACATTAGGAAGATGGGGGTTTGGGGTCTTGGGAATAACAACTGTTGTCTTGGTGTATGGTTATATTATTTGAACAAATATAATTATATATTATATTTTTATATTATATACATATATGTACTACTGACTAGATAGAAAATGTCACAATTAGCTATGTGGGCCCTTCTTAAGTTTGCAGAAATATTACCTATCAATTAAGCAAGTCTATATTGTACTAGGCTTCCTCTAAACCCCAGGTGCCCAACCTGCGGCCTGGGGCCGCATGCAGGCCTTTTGGGCGTTGTTTGGTGGCCCCCTTTGGTTCTCCATTGATGGCCCCCAAAACCTTACTGTTAATGCATAGGGCATAGGAACCCATCTCCTCAACAATCCTCCACCGACGAGTCCTCGTCTGGAAGAGGAGGAGAGGCGAGGGACTCGCTCAGGCTCTGGCTGAGAACACTAATTGGCTAAAGCCAATCAGAGACCCAAACACCTCAGCGCCTTTGCTTCCACTATAATATTTGATCATATCTATGAGGCACATAACCTGTGATATATGGGGCATTCCATGTGAAGTGGTCACACGCTGACCCGGCTTTCCTAATCAACTTTGGCGCTCCTACATCAGTAAAATTGTCAATGTTGATCGGGAAAACCAGGTCTACATCTGACCGCTGCACCCAGAGGTGGGGGGGAGGTGGATGCTGTTGGATTTTGACTGCCAGCTGGGATATGGATCCCTTCCTGCTGGCGGTGGGGGGGCAGTGTGGGGTGGGGCCCTTAAATGATGCCAAGGACCACACTTGTGGCCTTCCATATAAACTCAGTTGCCCACCACTGCTCTAAACGTTTGGAAAAAAAAAATAATCATAGCCAAAAATCTAAATTATTGTGCAATCTAGCCAGGGAGTGAGAGTACTAAGGATCAGCACAGACCTGAATGTCTATCCCAGTCTTGAGAAAAGTCATTATGTAGACTGAAGTGGGTAACACATTTTTTACGTAACAGGGTTTCCAAACCCATATTTTTTGTAACCAAGTTACATTTTTAAATCACAGACTGCATTAGCCTTTTATGTTTTTAGCAAATATTAAACAGACAACTTAGTATTCTATGTATAAATTGTAGAATACATTTTGCTACATATCCATAATGCCAAATACATTTACAGTAATGAAAAATGTTGAATATGAAACACAGTAGCTTCTTACCTACTTGCTAGAAGAAATAATTCATTTTCAATGCTGACAATGTGAAATGAACACTAGAACCGAGCGACTTGCCTTTCCCCATTCAAGCCTGGGTTGATCCATAGCTGACAGATTAGTACTTTGCTAAATCCCTGTGTCATACACTACATGACAGGACTCTTTCTAGCAAACAATCCCCTTACATTAATTCTAGACAGCAGAGCATCAATGCACAGACATGTATTACATAGTTACTGCTTTATCCTCTTTATCCAGCTGTAAAATTGTGCTGGCACACAATCCCTTTCTGTGTGTTTTTCAGTCTGTCCTTTCTGCAAATTTTGTAAAATTTGATACATACAATGTCAATTCTTGCCTTACATTAAATCTCAGGCTTTTACTCAGTAGTTTATTATGAAACTTTACCTAAACAATGCAACATGTAGATTTATATCACAAATCTGTTCTGATTTTATAAACTATTGGAAAACAATACCATCAAACTTAGGCCCCCCATACACGTACAGATTTTTCATCCAATCAACTTGATTCAATCAATTTTTTTGGTTGATTGATTGAAAATCTATGACAGCCCACATAGTTAGATCAACCTAAACCAATTAAAATTGGGGAAAAAAATGATTGAAAAAGGATTGGACGTGTTGGTAAATTTTAATTGGTTGTATTGAAATTCATTACACTTTCAGTCTATCTACAAAAAAGTTGATCAAATATCTGTTACTACAGTTGGCAAACAATCAATCAATCACAGATTTCCCTGACCCACCAAAATTGATCTTTTTAAGTTGATTGAACAGAAAATCTAGGCGTGTATGGGGGGCTTTAGTGGGACATTGTTTCTTTCACTGTAGACGTCACCTACAATAATACTGTTTAGAACATTTTAAAGTGTGAACTTGTAAATGGAAAGACTTTGCAGTGGGTTGATATGCAGATATTATCGTGTTATTGTTAGTGCTGAAAAGAACATTTGAGATCTTGTTATTTGAGGTGCAAGGCTTAATAAACTACAAACATGACTTGCTTCACTGTAAGCTTCACACATTAAAATTACCTATTCACACAAACAAAAAGTAAAAGTCTGAACAAAAAAAACCTGATCAGTTGAACTTATTAAAACAGCTATGTGTTATATGTAGTTTTAGTACCAACCTAACTAAACTGAAGATTGCTCAAAAAATATTTATATTTGCCATAAAGATAAACAGTGGCAAGTAGCTATTTAATATATGGCCAATTAGGTATACAAAATGTTTAAAATGAGAAGTAATCAACAAAAGCACGAATATTGAAATAGGTTACTATGATGGTTTGATTTATCAATAAAGATATTATTTTAACTCTTGTTCTAGTTGAATTATTTGGTTAAGGCCAGGCATAATTGTCAAACCCAAAACATAAACCTGAATATCTTTTCACTGCAACACTGATGTCAATTGACTTCAACAGTATATAAAGTGAAGGGACTTTGTTACTTTTAAATATAATGGGAAAGAAATTGGCCCCTTGTTGTTTTTTTATATTACGTTATTAAAGTTTGAGCATGGAGAGGCACATGATGAAATACCTTCTCTTGCCTGATGAAGACTAATGTTCTTAGTAAATCCACTCAACTCTTGACATGAACCTAAAGACCATTATTCTATTCAGTCTCTTGTACGTGAGCAAAGGGTCAACCATCAAATATGTTCACTTATAGTTTGTGATGCTAAAAGTTCTAAAAATGCATATTTTATGTGAAACGAGGATCCTCAGCCTCACTAGAAGTACTCCTTAGAGCATACCTGCAAGAGGAAGAATTTTGGCCATGTTTTGAGGTGCCATTGAAAATAAATGACAATCCACTGCAATACAGTGCTAAGAATTGTACATCAGTTTTTGTTATTTATTTGCATCTATAACTGTTGGCTGAAGATATCTTAAAATCCATATGCATCAAAACCACTATTAACACTTTTTGGAGAGTAGATAAAGCTTGATTAGAGCAGTGCGTCTTCAGGATTCTGTGTTGAAGTATCTTTGCACTCCAGGCACTCTACAAAGATCTGAGAGAAAGACATAATTGTCCATGCTTCATGATATCCTTGAATTTTTTACCAGGGAGTTTGGGGGACTTATGCAGATATCTTCTGCCTTTTTGAAGAATCATCCTTGGCACTGGCTGGAAGAGGAGAGGCTTCTCTACTCAAGATGTGGCTTGACTGAATTTTTTGTTCATTGTCTCAGGAACAATAAAGCTGTTTGTCTGATGTCATCTGAGCTATGCCTATTCCTCTGGATGTTACACCAAGTGTGAGCAATAGATTATTGCAGCACCAGAAATGGATAGCCAGGATAAGTCAATCTCGACCTAATCTTTTTATAGAGCCTGTATATTTATATTGGATCATTAGGTAATAGGATTAAGGTGGGTTATTTTGTTGTCTTCCGCTAATAATGTCCACCTTTACATAAAATAATAAATGTTAATTGATTACAGAATCTTCTGATTTCTAAAACTGGAGAAAAGAAAATTGAACAAAAAAAGTGAAAACAGTTGCCCACTGGGGCCAATCAGACTTCTTGCTTAAATTTACAAAGGTTACAATTGATTATTCACCACAGCTCCACTTGCCTTCTAATTTTCTTTTCTGAAGTGTTTAGAAATCAGCCCTACGACCCATTTTTTTTAATGTGCCCTGGATTCGATTTTTTGTTTCTTACAAGGATCCATAAAAGCCTGCAGGAGCGTATTTGCCTGGGTGATATACAACACTCAGCAATAATGTAATATGATGTTTCATTATTTAATCGCCTCCCACGCTATTGGCTCTGAACCACTCTGGCAGAGGGACTGCGGGTCTCTGATTGGCTCCATTATTATAAACACAAGACTCAGCAGTAAATGCAAACTCATTTCTTTGTGTTTCAAATGAAAATAAAGCGAGAAAAGGGCAAAACCACAATTTGGCATCAGAAACTGTATGTCCTCTATTTAGCCATTTTATATAGTAACACGGTATATCTCAGTGTGCAGATTAAACAAACACAGTATGTGACAACCGCAGACTAGCAAGATTAGCTGGGGAATGTGTAACACATTTATTTTTGTTTCTCTAGAATTAGGTTGTGACTCATGCCGCCTGGAATCTGGCCATGTTCAGGTCTGTCAATGATTTCTGTGCTCTGACTTCTGTGCTGCTTTGTGTGTCTGTCAGCAAAGATGATTTTCCAGCTTTTCCAAAAATCTAAAATGCTGAATATTAAGTAATGCAAGATTTTCCTATTGGCATGTGTCCAGCAGGGATAGAAAGCGCTATTAGCACCTTCTGTGTCACAATCAATATCGATGTCAGAGGGCTTCCTGTCCTGGCTTCAGGGGTTGTTAACAGAGATGCGAGAGAGGAGGAGGGAAGACTGGGCAACGTCTTGATTTACTTTCAATAAAACACCATGGTAAGGCTTGAAAACATGTTTAGGATGGTTGGGAAAGCTTTATGACATGATTACCACACAAGCAATAAAATATTAACCTCCCTAGCGCACTGCTGAGGTCCAGATTTCTGTAAAAGTGCACCATAGACTTGAATGGTAAATATTTATTTATGTTGTAGGCCTGTAACTTCCCAAAATATGTCCGTACAAGGGTCTAATAGACATCCTGATTATAATAATGTTTGAAACAAACAATTATGTAAAATAAAAAACTTTTAATAAAATTAATGAGAAAACACAAAAATCAGGGCACAAAGCTATGCTACTGTGTACTAAATCTCGCCCAAATAAAGTCTCTGGTTCCCCAGATGTGCCCATTTGCAGTTAACCCTCTCTAACCTGGTGTGATGGATGTGGTAAAATCACACCAGGAAAGAGAGGGTTACTGCAAATGGGCACATCTGGGGCACCAGAGACTTTTTATTTTGGAGATATTTAGTACATAGAAAAGAGGGGGAGAAGAGACGGAGGATCTGCTGGCAGCATGTCACATCGGGGACACCGGGACAGCGCAAAACTGTAAGTATGCGCTGCCGGTGCCCGGTGTTCACTGGACGGCACCATCTCATCCAGCGCTATAGTAGGAGTAGCAGTGCTGGACGAGATGGTGCCGTCCGGACCGCTAGGGCGGGTAAACACTGTCTATTCATTAGGCAAATTTATAAGTAGTGATATTGATAAAGATAAGAAAGATAATGGTTTATTTTAACAAATACATTTCACAGGAATTAGATGGGGAATAATGTACCAAGAGAAAAAAATCAATTTGTTCTACCGAGACTTTCAGAGAGAGTTCTGGTAGCTTGGGGACTTTAACCTCCCTAGCGATATGCCCGAACCCAGTTCGGGCAAAGGCACACTGCACCTATCGATACGCCCGAACTGGGTTCGGGCACATCGTGGGAGCTCACCTGCTCCGTCGCCGCCATCTTCCCCGTCCATCGCCGGCTTCTTCCGGGTCCCGGAGTGACGTGTGACGTCACGGAGGCGGGACCCGGTCGCCGGTCTTTTTTAAAATCTTTTTTTTTTTACTTTTGAGCTGGATTATAGAAATGTCTTTCTATAATCCAGCTCAAAGTGGATCCCGCTATCAGAAACGCTCGCGCTGAGCGTTCCTGATAGTGGGAGCATCTTCGGCTGCACACGAGCCGTTCCGGAAATAGCCAAGGTCTCCGGCTATCTCCGTGAACAGCTCTCGTCTGCCGATGATGTCACCCGGCGGCGGGAGATTTAAAGGTACAGAAACGTTTTTTTTTTCTTAGATTTTTTTTTTCATTTTTTTTTTTTTTGATTGGATTGGATAAATGTTTTATCCAATCCAAATCAAAAGAAAACAAGTGTAAACTTCTAAAAAAACCTCTAAAGCCGGCCATAGCGCTTTATTCTGTGGCCGATTTTGCGAATGATCACCATGCGCATTCGGGGTAATCGCTTGGTGATCAATTGCAAAATGAACGCGCCCACCTGGAGCAAGTACTGGCGCAGTCGGATCATAAATCAAACTGCGCCCATGCCGGAATCAGGTGCAACCGCTGGCTCTCTGTGTGCCTGCAGCATTTCTACAAAGCTGCAGGCACACAAAGCAAAACACTGTATCACTTTTGGTACAGAAATCTGCACCTCAGTGAACCGCCAGGGAGGTTAAGGGCATTCAATAAAGAGTTATAAATTGGCATAAATAATAGTTATTTATTAGGAATTTCAACATGAAAAAACAGATGTTTGGAAATATTAAAGTATGAACCACAGTACATCATATCAAACATGTAAAGTGTAAACTCGACGCGTTTCGCTGCTCGCTTCCTCAGGAGCTTCACATTGTACAGATAAACGTTCCTGCCATGTTCAATTCAAGTGTTTCTGCCATAATCTGTAAGCAATACATCAAAATAAATATCTAGGCGAACTAAATCAGGTGGCTTTTTTATGGAGCTGTCGACTGGGGGGATGCTATTGATGGAACATCCGACCGGAGGGAGGTGTGTGTGTGTGCTGTAGTGCAGGATGTACCAAACAGTGTAGGTGATATTTGGGGTTTATATAAACTTGTGTGAGGTGGCAGAGAAAATTTGTAGGGGGAAAGCCTGTCAATCAGTGGCGTAACCATTTATTATGATGTTGTATTAATAATTCTTAATTTCTTCATTTCAGTTGGTCCCATGTACTGTCAGGGCAGTGTGCCTCACAGTAATGAATAATGACGTAACCATCCCTGTCAAAACCAAGAGAACTGACTGTATTAGGGTATTTAGGGGTCTTTAACAGCACTCACAGTAATAAATACATATTTTTGGACTATAAGATGCACCTGACCATAAGATACACCCGTTTTTAAAGCAAAAGAAGTGTTCAAATCAATTGTAGAAAAAATCCCCTTGCAGCACCACATTATAGCCACCATGAAAAAGTGTGTCTTATAGTCCAGTAACTATTTTCATTTTAAAATTACACATTCATAATATAATTCCAAATATAAAATTGATCACATATGGTAGTACATTTGATTGACCCTGTAGTTTAAAGATCATTACAATATATGCCAGATTATAGTATTCAAAGCAAGCTCTCAATGTGTTTCACATGCCTTTGCTTCTTTAGCATAGCTATCACAATATAGGAAGATCTGTAATTGATTAATAGAGAAACCACCATTCTCATATCCCACTGGGATTCTTGTATGAAGGTTATGGGTATCTTGGATTGAACAAATTATGTATTTTTTAATTTTAATGAACAATGGAATTTCACATATTAATGAGTATATATGAGCAGATATACCAGTGTCTTAGAAAAAAAAAAAAGTAGAAAAGGCATTATATGACATACACTGAATATTTATGCAAGATAAATAAAACAGCAACACTGAAAAAGGTTTAGATTTCCTTTGTAATGTGCAAGGCACATGTTTGTCTTCATACATTATACATCATAACAGTGTGTACTACAGATCAAATTAGATGTGAAGCAAAAAGACAGCGGGAGAAGGAAAGTGTCTGCCACTTATCACTTCATATAGATGTGCCACAAGGGACAAATCTGACCTCTGACTCTTACATCCACCATTTTGTATGCAGGGCAGAGGGATCACAAGTCATTTCACAGAACACCACAGTTACTATAGGCTTCAGTGCCAATAACAGTTTATTAGAACTGCATAAAAACAGCCATAAATGACAATTTAGCTAGGAAAGAATCCCCTTTCTCCCAACAAATGGACAATTTCGAGTCTGCTGCTAGCTATTTATATGAAATACTGACTGTCATGTTTGTGTTTAATGTGAATGATTTAATATGGTGACTTGTCTAAGAGTAACAGTTTGTGCTGAGAGAACATATTTGTATGAAACTGAAAATCCAAACTCAGGATGTGATTTTTGCATTACTGAGGATGTGGCTACTCTATGTTAGCCTGGCTGCACATGACCTCATACGCAAAGTGAAGAATCAAAGCATTGCTTGAGAAGATCACGTGGACACAATGTAATGGGTTCTTTCATTTTTTATTACGGAAAGAAGTTTTAAACCATGTTGGAAAATCTTTTTCAACCAATACCTAACTTTCCCCTCTCATGCAGATAAATGGGAAGACAGTTTCCACCACATGAACGCATTCATACATTAACCAAATCAGAAATCCGACTGCAATAGCCTAGCATTATGGGGCCTGTGGTAGACAGGTGGGTACCTCATTGCCCATCATTCTTCAGTATCTGCTTGTACTTGGCTATTCTTGCCAGTATAGAATAAAGAGGTTATGTTACCAGTGACAGACTGCCTGTCTCTTGGTTGGTTTATTTCTTTACACAGATCCTGAATTTGAAATGAATGTTTCAAGTTACATTTCCACCCTGGCTACAGTTTGCCTTACTGTTTGCCCTTGTATGCACTGAAGCATCTGTTTTAACCTCACTTGCTCTGATTTTGAACTTTTTTTTAATGAAATAGATACCTGGCTCAGACCTGAGACTTAAAGCTGAACGCTGAACAAGTTTAACTCTGTTTTTATCATATTTTAAGTGATTTCTTTTACAAATACAAAAGTGTTGCAGAAAAAAAAGCCATTTTTAGTTGACTGTGACTATTTTTAGAAAACAGTCAAGGTAGAAGGCAAAAACAAAAATAATATACTGTATGTTCATATTTTGTGTGTGTGAAGCATGTATAGAAATTATGTTAACATTAATCAAGGTGTCCCCCTCAGAGATGAGAGGATTCATGTAAGGCAAACATGATAAATAATAAATAAATATAACAAATAACATTGTGCTTAACAGAAGCTATGTTATTTAAATTGCCAAGGTTCCCTTTTCTGTAAGATTCAATAGCCGAATTTTCCAAGGTATCTGTAAAGAAAATAGATTTTCATCTTAACTTTACCCTGTAAGTGATATCAATCCTTTAAAGAAGATTCCTGATTATACATGAGTACCCCAAACTTTCTAGTACATTTTTTTATAGTTTAAAAAAAAATAATATTTCAATACTAATCTGTGATAGTAACGTTAGCATTTATCAGCATTTTAAATTAAAATAGTTGTGGGGAGCAAAGGTAATAAAGATGGGAATTAGGAAAAGAGAGGTAACCAAAATAAAGGTAATGCTCCCTACCCATGTAGTTCAGGGTTGTAAGAGGCACAGTTCTATAACATGTTATTTCAGACATAGAGATATTTTTTTTTATTATTTTTAAATTCAACCAATTTTGACTTTTTGAGCTGATTGAAAAGCCCCTGAACATGATATCATCATCATCATCATCCAGGGTATACTACAAAAAAGTATTTTAGTTTTGGCATAAATTAAGTTAAAAGTCAAGTTGAAATTTCAAAAATCTACATTTTCACTTTGATATTGAACTTATGCAAAAACTACATATGCAAGAGCAATATCTTTTTTTCTTAAATATTCCTACAACGCCTCACTACATCTCCAGAAATGTTGGTGAGGAAAGCATGTTCAGGAGCTTTGCAATCAAAGTCAGCTAGTCTCTAGTCAGACATTACCCAAAAAGAGGTAGGGGGAGGCACCTGTTTGGTGGATAATATTGATTTATAAAAACTAAACAATAAAAAACTAATCAATGCATTTCATGACTCTTGTCACTATATAAGGATGATGTCTTTTTTTCTTCAAAGCTACCTCGCTCACCATCCCTTACCGACTACAAAGTGCGACCAACACATCCACTGGCATCTATCTCAAAAAATGTTGCTAGCTGAAATTACTTACACCAGCAACCGAGATGAAAGAACATATATTTTTCTCGTACAAGAGTATCACTCACCCCCAACTTGTCTCTCTCTGACATTCCCCTTCTCCTGGAGCTCCTAATGGCTATTAACCATGTCTGTAGTATGGGCTGTTTGCAAGTACAGTGTATTAGGTTTGTTTAATGGAGCAAAGAATACAACAGATGAAAAAGTTTACAGTAAAAGATAAAATAACAATATATATAAAATAATAAATCTTATTATGGAAATCAAATTGCAATATATTTCAAAAACTAGTAATGTAAGAGAAGAAAAAAAAAGAAAAGAAGCGATAAGAACAGAACCAAGAATTAGATAGCAGTGTTATACTGAAGACAGATAAACATTTAGAAATATAACATATCAACACTTTGTAGAGACTTTATTACCGTATTGTTCGGACCATAAGATGCACCCAGTTTTTAAAACAGTTTAAATTATGGAAAAAAAACTGCGATACAAAATTTCAGTCACTAGATGTCCCTACAGACTCATATTATGGCATCTTCGTCACACATCGGGGAGAAGGGGGCCGCTGGGGAAGCTGTGCAGATGTCTCCCCACTAGGGCTCTGTGTGTGAAAGCAGCAGCGTGAGTGAAGCTTTCACTCACATGAAGAGATAGATGGGAGAGGTTGCATTTGCATTTTCTTTCATTTATCTCTCTGCTCTTCATTGCTTATATCAGCAGGGCTCTGCTGATATAAACAATAAAGTTCAAATGGGAGATCCACCCACTGACAGGTCTTCTACCACCCCGGCTAATCTTCTTGCCGGGAAAGCGAAGAGGCTGACGGGGAGTCAATGCCGTGCTTTCGGACCATAAGATGCAGGCACTTTTTGCCCCCCAAGTTAATTTTTGTTTGAACAAGTCTACAGAGATGTCTTACAATGTGTAGCTATAGATATTTTTACAGCAAAAAATATAAGAAATGAACATGGATGTAGGTATGAGAACAAATATCACAAATTAAACATTCTACAAAGATTTTGGTAAGAGAATCAGAATTATAGAGTAAATTCAATTGTATCACCTGATCCAAAATAGCAGAAATAGCAGATTGACAATAAATGGGGTACATGGATCCCCCATATGTTAAAAGCACCATGAGTAGAATGAAGCATTTCATTTGGACAGTCCATGTACCACTATAGCAATGTTTTAACATTAGTTTTCACTAAGGATGTGTTATATGTGTTCACTAAGGATGTGTTATGTTTCAAATATTTGATACTTGGTATAAATCCTAGACCACTACTCAATGGTCCATTGTTTGTGCAGCACCACTTCCCAGTGGAGCATATATGACAATTTACTCAATGAGGTAGCCATAAATCTTAGAAATGGTCCCCTTACTAGTAGAATTCAATTTACATGGCAGTTCGAAAAGGTAATGACATGCTTGATCGGTTCTTCTGTCAATCTTTGTAACACTTTCTGCCTTTAAAAAAATTGGAACATTATATTTTGTATGTATATCCCCCATAGAGGTTTGTATTCAAAGTGCGCAAATGCTTAGCAGCCAACAAATATAGCTGTAGCTTTTTCCTCCTTTGAAACTATAAACTGAAATCCTATTGCTTGCTGTGGGTTATTGCGCTTGGCATACAGTTATTGGATTTTGTGTTGTCCTGTTAAATAGGTCTGACATGCTTTAGATGCTTTTCATGCTGTGATTGATAGCAGAGCCAAACCTTTGCAGAAGACAGTTACTAATGTCCAAAGTATTTACTGCACTAAAAGAAAGACTGGTTTGGGGTTATAGCTATATGCTGCAGTAGGGTTTTTACTTTTTTCCAGCTGTCTTAGAGTCATTCCCTAATGCATTTATTAAAGGTGCCTGTTAATATTTCTTACAATTGCATTGCTGACGAGAATTAATTGTATTTATTTGTAAATATGATTACAATAAATAGTGTGTAATCTAAAAATAATATTTTTTTCAAAAAGGTAGTAACACCCAAAACCATAGTGAGAATCTTTTAGTTTCACAAAGTTACATGTTCACAAATCATGTTCACATGGACCATTTTTAGGTACTTTTAGGTAGCCTTTTCCTTGTGTTTCAATGCCTGGAAAATGAAAAACAACTGCCAGGTACTCTCATTGTCAATAAAATCAATGAAAACAGTTGATTTTAAAGGTATACAGCAAGTGGTTGCAGTTTTTCGATTGTTACTGGAAAATACACTGTTCGTTGCCTCCTCAACCTCTTACAATAGACATTACCAAGAAAGCTTTCCAAAAGATTACTAAAACGTGTAGTCAAGTGGTTCAACAGCATTTTAAAGGCAGGGTTCAAAAAAGGCTCCTATAACTTTTCTTTTTTTGGTCTTCTGAATCCAGCTCCCTGCAACCACTCCTGGGCACCTAATGATTGAATTTGAGCTCCTGATTAACAAAAAGCTCACTGTAATGTGTAAACAATGCCTAAAATATAAATACTGATTAGTTGCCATAGGTAAAGGCTCTCTATATATAATTGTTTCCTGTTAGAAACATATAACATGGTATATGTAAAGAAGCACAAAAAGACATTGATTAGCTTAAGTATGAGAATGTTGAGAAACTTTATCTACTTCTGGAAATATCCCAACTTTGATTTTAGATTTTTATTATTGTTTAGTAACTCAAAGCATAACTCATAGACTTTTCTCCCAAATCTCTCTATTTATGTCTTAATACTGGACCAGTGGTTATAGCTGTGCGGGGACACCAGCTGCTGGCAAGGGGCACACAAATACTGCACAGCTGTTTTTTTTATTGTATGAATTCTTATTTAGTTGAGAAAAACAGTGTACTGTTTTATTGTTCTATGAATTTGGTACATCTTTTAGGTAGTATTGTTTGAAATATGTTTTCTAAAAAACGTTGATGCACTCATATGTAAATTTACAGGCAAAGCTTGATTCGATTTTTTTTATTTTTGCTTTAAACGCTTACAGGGATCCCAGAATGAAAGAACAGTCTGTGTATGTCTATCTAAGATCATCATAAGATGTGAGCACAGTCATATAAATCAGGTCTGGCACCTGGTAAATTGGGAAGAATAAGCCAACTTGGACAATTTCCAAAACCAGAAATTTATAGGGTCATAAAAACTGGTTTGAATCATGTTACGATATTGTTTTCAGTCAGGCTCTGTCACAAAATTCTGTTCTTCTTGCATTGAGACCTTTCCAAGAACTTTTGCCTTCCCTGCATCTCTCTTTCGATTTTTCACTCTTTGTTTTATTCTTCCCATGCCACCCTACCAGTATTCACCATCTAAAATTGTTGGTACTCTACTGCTTTCTTTCACACATTCAAGTTACAAAATTGGTCACTGGAAGCAGTCTTTTATGATCATTCCCAGTGACCAGAGAAAAAAGAAGTGCTGTACACATATGCTTGTTTTGTTCCACAGAGAGGCTGTATGTTTGTACCATATGATGATGATGTATGTTTGTACCATATGACCTCAGGAGTAATTACCATATGTTTCGGACTATAAGACACACCAGACCATAAGAACCAATTTTAGCCACAAACATTTTGTCACTAGAGAGCACACTTTAGGCAGAAGTAGGATTCTGCACTGTTTGTCTCCCTTCTTGCCAGCTGTGAACTGAACAGTGATTGCAGTTACAGGCAGACATACATGGAAGCTGCTGACTGTGCTTCCATGCATGTCTCTCTGCTGTACTGCTTCTATCAGCAGGGCTCTGGTGGTAGAAACAGTACTGTGCAATTGAGGGATTTGGCTGTGGCCGCATCTCTCACCTGACAGCTCTGGAGAGCTGGTGGGAAGCCAAGGCGTCAGGGAGGCCGTGGGGGTCGCACATTAGGACCATAAGACACCCCCCCCCCCCATTTTATAGTCTGAAAAATACGGTAGGTTTATCTAATAGGTGGCTCCCATCCATTTGGTGAGAAGTCCCTTACTGTTGTTACATCATCCTCTGGGAGTTTCGGTGGTTGCTTGAGGTGCAACTGAGCCCCCTAAACATCAGGGTTTATTGGTCACAGTAAGACAGATGGGTAATGGCACATGTGATATGTATCTATCCTCTATGTTTTTTTGGTGTGTAACAGCTACCTTAATGGAAAGAAAATATTTCAGGATTGTTGTTATTGAAACTACTGTATAGCATAATGTAAAATTATTGTTAAAAAGATAATTACCAGGGTTATTTTACTATAACGATGCAAAAACCTGTTCCTGTGTAAAACTTAATGATCAGTAGGTCTTGACAAACCATTGCATGTAACAAATACAGGTTTTTAACTGTAACATTGGTGACTGACAAATGACTGTAATGTGTTAGCATATGGTCTGGTATGCTCTGGAGCCACTGACGGAATGGAACTTCAAAGACCCGCTCTCTGCCTAGTGGCTAAGACGGTCACTGAGCATACCACACCATGGTCATTGCACATGCAAGGTGTCTCCATGTGAGGACACCGCGCATGTGCAGTTTGTGGGACATGGATGCAGCTTATTTTTTCCTTAGTACAATAAAAAAATGAAAATCCACTCTGAGTAGATTACTGAAATACCTGTTCCCCTGAAAATGTGATAGTGATAACAGCATCAGAAAACTGCTCATATATTTCATACAATACATTCCCTATAGCTGTGGGATTTAAGTAAAAATGTAATGTGTTTAAAAAGATACTCCCCCATCCATGTCAACATGTCCGATAATGCTAAAATATACCATCAGCAGGATTAAAAATAAAGATATCTGTATGCATTAGATAAAATACTTTCCATATGTAAACAAATCTCAGCAATATATGTGCAACAGTGTACAGTAGAAACAAATACAAAAAAATGTAATCAGTAAATAAACTGGGATATAACACAACACAATATAAAATCCTTTAGGCATGCATATACATAGACATAATAACCAGAACAGTGCACAGACCAACAATTTAAATCTTCACTCACCATGGTATCATTGGTGCCATGGGATATTATGTCTGCTCCCAGAAAATTATACTTAGGTGTATTAATTTATGAACCATTAAATGGCTTGAGATATTAGATACGTTATCCAGATCAAAATCATTTATAGCATATGAATGTACTGTGATTCAAGTTTTTCAAAGGCATGTACAGGGAGTGCAGAATTATTAGGCAAGTGGTATTTT
>CM070035.1:41548397-41559272 GCA_036250615.1 Ptychadena robeensis | reverse complement strand
GCTGCACCACAGAACTGCATTATAATGGAAGGGTGGTTGTTTCCCAATGACGTTGGTGACCTGGGACAGGGCGAGAGTAGAATGCACCACAATACTCTGTTTTGTTCTAAAACCGCGCCGCATAGGGGCTTGCTGCCAGGGAGGTTAAAGCATTTTTGCTATCCAAAGACAGAAAATGTATTGACACATATAGTGAAACAAGGAAATATGTTGGTACACACCATCAGTGCATGGATATTTCCTGCCATGCCAGTTTATAGAAGATGATAGATAGGAACAAGGACACGAGGTGCACAACCTAGTGCAACAAAGTAAGGTTCTGTAAATGGTAAAATAAAATGAAACAAAATAAAACAAAATACAAAACACTCACATTAAAGGAGGTTTGCAAGAATTGATCTCTCAGAGCTGTTGTGTTTTTCAGGATGATGTCACTTCCTGGTTAGGCATGAGATCCCCTTCTGCTTATAGGTGCTGGAGGGCTCAACAGGAACAATGTGATGCCTTTTGAGCTGAAGCTCTTTGTCAACCATAGGGGGCCCCATCCTGGAGAGCACACGGCCCTGAGAGATCAATCCTTGCAAACTTCCTTTAATGTGAATATTTTGTCTCTTGTTTTATTTTGTTTCATTTTATTTTACCATTTACAGTACCTTGCTTTGTTGTACTAGGTTGTGCGCCTCGTGTCCTTGTTCTTATTTGTCGGTTACAGGGGGCACAATCCTCCATTTTGAGAGCTACACACCTACATGCAACTTAAACACCCACCCCTCATACTGACCCAATTTACTCTGTGATCTTTGCCCAGACCCCATACATCCACTGAGGGCCTTTCTGGCCACTGATATCACAGTGTTTAGTTCATAGGAGCATCAAAGATTGAGATTTTCTATATGAGGATAAACCTTCCCCAAAGATGGAAGCTATGGTCATTTCCTGGTTTGGGTGAGAGGTCCTTACTAACCCTTAGTGTAAGGGTATGGGGTTTAGAAACTTAAATGAGTGATTTAATGACCCCTTGCATAATCCTGTGATCTTTACATTACCTGTTGGGATTTCTATCCTTTAATATTTGATTCACTGAAGTTCCAAATTTACACATCCATGGCACCCAATGGGTGGCGCTGGCATGTCTTGCCCCTGCTTAGGGTGCAGTAAAATTGCACCTCTTTAAAGCTATGGGAATGACGCATACAATATGCACCCATTGTTTTTTGCAACAAAAAAAAAAGGCACAAGGACCCGCTTTGTTTCCATTAATTCAGAGGTACGATAGTAAAAGTAATCATTCATATCATGTTGCCACCTGTCATGGTATATATAATTCATAAAATATATATTTAAATAACATATACATTTCTATAACACATAAAGTTACATTAAGAGATTATTTCCAAGTACAGACCAGTATTGGATGGATTCTCTGTTGCACCTGCATTCACAGTATTCTGAAATGCTTTAACTACAAAGGAAAAAATAAGATCCCCAACCCACCTGTCAAGGGTGTCCAGATCACAAGAGTACTAAAAGAGTTACAAATATTTTGGCAGAGAAGGCAGTTCACGTATATATGTATTTCAACTGTGTGTATGGCTTTTTGTCTCACATTCAGCTTTAATTTCAGTGAGCATCTAGTTGCAGGAAAATACAGAAACATATGAAAGCAGTGCAATGCTTCAGTGAAGAATAAGAATTATTTATTGTGCACATATAGTGCATTGTTCCAGTGTTTCAACATCACAGCAGGATTATTCACCAGATCATTGAAGCAACAAACAGCATATTTTTATTTATTTACTATAATATGATTTATTAAGATATCCGTGTTACAACTATATTGTGATAGATAGGGCATCTACAGTTCAGCCTTCAAGCCATACTACATTATATTGCCTAGGTCCAGAACTAGAACTCAGTGTATCAGTACACTCAGAAGCTCAGGCTGAATGTTTGCAACAATTGAAAAGTTTAGTAATAAGTATCATTGATAGGTGGTCAGTATATGATAGGATTTCCAATTTTCCAATTTGGTAATTAACCGCCCCAGCGGTCAGGACGGCAGCATCTTGTCCAGCGCTCCAGCGCTGGTGATTGTGGTGAATGTCACTGACATCATTTCCGGTACCTGGTTTGGATACCCGGACATTACATCACTGACGTCAATTCCGGTTTGAGATGGTTTTCTTTCATGAGAGACCAGCTTCTCATGAGAGACCAGCTTCTCTACCTCTCATGAAAGAATTCAGTAGCAGAAAGATCCATCCAGCAGAAAAATAGTAACCTTCTTCCTGCCAGCCATTACTAATGCCCTTTAAACTAATCTTATCACTATAAGGTGATCATTTTTAATATCAATCGAACACTGGCACCAATGATACAAACACAAAATGGCTGTTTGTCACTGCTCCATCACCCACAAGCTTTTATTGTAAATACATCATGGGCAGCAGGGTGACTTAGTGGCTGTTACTTTGACTATACCACACTAGGATCCCAGGTTCAACCTGAGCAGTTTGCATGTTCTTTCCATGTCTATATGGGTTTCTGCCCACCCTCCAATGACATGCAAAGTGCTGCATTATATGTTGATGCTATGTAAATATGAGTTAAAAATATACATCATATTTGTATGGATGTATTCTACACCTTATAGGTCATTAATAGAGACAAATAAAGACAAACAAAGTACACAACATTAAAGCGAGCAACTACAGTGTTAACTGATAAGGAGTTGTATAAGGTAGGTTTCTTGAAAATCTGTGTATTCAATAGTTCAATAATGTCTGCATGACTGCAATGAGAAAGAGTCTCTAAAATTAAGAATGTGTTGAAATTGTTATACTATAGACAGGGGATTAGCTCACCTGATTTCAACAAAGAGAATGTTGTACCACCCACCAATTTGCTGATCAAGGTATTTGCCATGGAAAAATGTAACATGATTATAAACCCATATCTAGTGGGTGCTTAGTTAAGCCTTTTTGGCTATTGAATTCCATTTTTTCAAAAATGGAGTTCTCTTAATTGTTATTAAAACTGTCTATAAATATGCAGGACAACATCAGCTGGGTAAAGTGGCTGTATTGAAGGAGTGTCGACTCCAATGGCAAAGTAGAAAGCCAGAAGGTTGGGAAGTTGACATATTTACCTCTTCTTACAAATCAGAAGTCTAAACCAACAATCGTGGCCCAAGTCTGGTAAAATGTCAGGTTCCTGTGCTGTACAAAAATAAGAGAAAGATAAATAATTTTAGAACTTTAATGTGACCTATAAACTGTACAACTCAATTGAAAATCCAACTAAAATTTTTTAGGTGGAGGGAAGAAAATACATAAAAATAAAATAATATGGTTGCATAAGAGTGCACACCCTTAAACTAATACTTTGTTGAAGCACTCAGTCTTTTTGGGTATGAGTCTATCAGCATAGCACATTTTGACTTGACAAGATTTGCCCACTCTTCTTTGCAGAAATTCAATGCATCACCCAAAGAACACCATACCCACAGTAAAGCATGGCGGTGGCAGCAGCCTTAAGCTTTTGGGGCTCTTTTTCTTCAGCTGGAACTGGAGCCTTAGTTAAGATAAAGGGAATTATGAACAGTTCCTGCATGGTTCTGTGTAAATGTTTTTCCAGTATGAACTAAAGGCTCTTTCAAGTTATGTGAGCTATCAAACTACACCACAAATTGCAATGCAGTTGGAGGTGCATTGGATTTTGTATATATTTGTCTGCACTTGTGTTTCCAATTAATGTTTTGGGTAGCCCAAATGGAGCCAATATGCATACTTTAATACATTTTAAAATGCACTATAGTAAGGCAGAGACTCCACTAATGCGGACAGAAAAACACATGCAAAGGCAACTTTTTTCGCCTTGTTTTTTTAGTCCATTGCTGTCAATGGACTAAAAACCACAGTGTGACTTAGAAATGTGGTAAACTGCGACTGGGGTGACAGGCACACTAAGGACAATGAAGAGCGGTGCGGGTGCCTCTAAAAAACATGTCACAGCTGTTCCCAAATCGCCATAGTGGAGCCTCAGAGTGTATAGTACACAGGTTTGCTTTGCAGAACCAGAAGGCAGTGCACACATTGTGAAAGGGTCCTAAGTGCCTCCCAGACCATGGAAATAGCAGGAAGAGGTCCATGATGCTAACCTAGGCAACAGAATGCACAGAAGTGGGCAACATCTGACTTTAAGGGTCCGGTACTGATCTTTCTTCCATTACACCTGTAGCTCTATTATGTACAAACATTTTAGTGCATACACTATGCTAAATACACAATTATAAGCAACCACGTTCTTTCTGTTATAAAGTTATATGAGTTTATGATATGATAGGAATCCTAATTACCTATATAAATTAATCATAAAACACAATGAGCATGATCAAGTTTTTCTCTGAGAAAATAAAGTTAAATCTTTCCTGTAAGCAGCAGCTTAATTTTCATTAGGCCAGCTATTCGATAATTAGTCATGCACCATAAATCAAGTCTTCAAGTCTCCTCCAGGTTTCTTAATTGAAAATTATTGTTTCTTGGCTCTTTTGTTAAAAGTGCAGTAAGTCTGGGAGTGATAGATGCTGAAGCCAGCACAACAGTTTGAAACAGTCACAACTTGATAGATCATTGCCCTAAAGGTTCCTGTAATGGTTGGTAGGCACTGCATTTTAAAATTAAAGGTTTACTTTTTTTCTTAATCTACTCTTTTCCTATACAACACAGCTCATCTCTGCCTTTAAATACACTTGTTTTTCTTCTGATCAATACATCGTCCTGTACTCACCAAGTGAGATCAAGCCGCTGACCTCAGTTTGTGCTTCTTAACAATTTGTGCCTTTATGTCCTTTATGTGGTTGTTTTAATTCTACTTGTATTTCTTTTTCCTTTCAACACTTTCAAGTCCTTAAATATAATAAACACAGACATTTGACAGCCAATATGAACAAAACAGATGGCCCTTATATGGTTGCCCCTAGACATAAAACAATCTATCTGTGATTCACTGCTTCCATTGCAAAGTCCTGGCAAATTATTAAAAGAAAATATTGCCTTTTTACAAATTGTTGTCTGCTTATAATTTTTCTTCTGCTCGACTAACACACTCTGAAGAGTAGATTGACCATGTTTACTATTCCTTAGTTAGGAATAGCCACAGGGTTATCCACTATTCAAGGCTTGTTTCCTAGTGACCCAGCAGTCAAGATCTGATGAGAAGCTCAGCAGGGAGCATTGTGTAATGCACCATAAATTTCAATGTGCGAATCAATAGATACTAAAAATCAGGGTAAAAGAGTTTACTTGAGAGATCGCTGCTAAAGTCAATATCTTTGTCTAAGTTACTGGCTCTGCAAAAATAACAATAAATGAATTCATAAAGAAAATTGTAGCAAGATGTAGAGATAACATTGAAATGAAATTTACAAAGCAATTATCACCATTATTTTCTTGAAGTTGCAAAAAAAAGAATGACTCTACTATCTACTCTAGTGGAAATAAAGGCAAGCAGCACGGTAACTTGGAAACCAAATGACAGAATTGTTTTAGCCAATGAACCCGTCATAAGTGATACATATTGTGAAATTGTGTGGCAGGAATTACACAGAGGTAAATGATGCCTCAGTCAAACAGATCTTAGAGATTACAGGGCCATACCATACTTATTGTATTTATAGCTCTTTCAAATGAACTGACTGAAGCAGAGGTGTACTTTATAAGAAATAAAATCCTGACCATAGGGACAGTTATAAATGTGTGTGTTCATGTCAGCAGGCAGAGTAGAGATTAGAGATTTCAAGCTAAATCAGCCTGTTTTGTTCAGCACAACCGAGGGTGCAAGATATTGCTCTGAACCTGCAATGAGTTTAGTAATGGTCAGAAGCAGGAAAGACAAAACACAACATCAAGCTTCCCATAAAATTGCCTCCCAAGTGTAACTAAATGTTTCTCATATTGTTTCTGAAATTTACAATTGTGGAAATTCCCCAGTAATCTTTAGTTTAAAGTGTAAGTAAACCCATTTTGCATTAACGATTCCCAATTAAAATGGTCTATATCTGTGTGCCGCTCAGTTGTATTCATATCTGTCAAGTTTTCTTTAGCTGAATAAGGGAAATACAGGAGGTGACAACCCATATGCGACTTCTGGTATCGGAAGGTTTACCTCCCATCCCTTCTACTACCAGGCTAAATTTGGAGGGAGGAGATGTTACTCTGCCTTCTAACTTCCCACCCTGCACATCACCTGCGACTCAATGCCCCCTCCCTCCTAGTTAACCCGATTTTAAAATCCTGGGAATAATCTAGGATTTACCTCCCATCCCTTCTATTACCTAGCTAACTTTGGAGAGAGTAGGTGTTACTTTGCCTCCTAACTTCCCACCCTGCGCATCACCTGTGACATAATGCCTCCTACCTCCTAGTTACCCTGATTTCAAAATCCTGGGAAAAATCTAGGATTTACGGAAACCTGGGATTTGGTCAGGAAAGTCACATAAAAAATGTGACTTTCCGAGCCAAACGGTATGCTTGACAGGCATGGATGTATTATAATTTTACCTGTAAATATTAAATACTGATGATCCTGTCCATAACATGGACATTCCTCACCCTGGTGTCTGCTTCTGCTTCTTTTCTCTTTAGAGTTGCCATCCACTTCCTCTTTCTTAGATTTTGTCTTCCAATGTAACTTCCTTCTCACTCAACAACACAGGTGACACTTTTTTGGAGGTGGAATGGAGCTTAAAGTGATTTTAAACACAAATGAAAAAAACACACATACATTAAATAAACACAATACTCACCTGTCAGCAGTTCAGTTGCTATAAAACCGCTACACAAGACCCCCCCCACAACATACTTACATTCTTTACTTTCAGTTCTGATGCCGGCATATTAGCTCCTGGAGAAGAGCGTCTTCTTCCGCCCTCACTGCCCCCCCCCCTCCTCGCCCCCTCCACTCCTCCTCCCCCTCCTGTCTCTTCTCTGTCGGAGCTGTAGAGCTCCGTGGGGGTGTGTGGAGGGGGAATCAGCTGCTGACGAGTTCCTGCCTGGGAGAGATGTCCCAAAAACCATTTTGGCTGTCTAGGCGCTACGTAAGGCAGTGGGAGGGGCGCACTTGGAACAAGCGCCCATCCTGCTGTCAGAATTTTTTTTATTACAATTGAGGATCTGAGCTGCAGCCGATACTGCTGAGTGACCTCCCATGTGGTAGGTCCGCTTTAATGTTCAAATCCCCTTTTACGCATCATGGTAACATGACAGAAATAAACAGCTGGCAATATAAACAGACACCAGGTACTAAAAATACACTGATCTATAGACTGAAGATAGAGATTTGACCCATGATCCTACTGTAAATACTATGACTTTGGTAAAGTTAGTGGTAAGATTTGTAGCCGAGGTACAGTAGGTAAGACATGTTATGAACGACTGCTATTGCTATGCCAAATGTTAGCCTACATATGCCTACTGAAACTTCACAAACAATGTCTTTAAAAAGTAGTTTGAAGGTATTTAATCGTTTTACACATATGTTCATGAGCCTCTTTTTTATATGAGGTATAGGCCTATAGGAATGTACTGAGAGGTGTCAATCAGAGCTATGCCATAACAAGAGGGTATGAGAGGCTGATGAAAGTATGGGCAGGTACCTCAGAACATCTACATTTTATATCTGCAGCAGCCTGTTTATTCCGCCCATGACTCCCTTGAGAACTGTTTCAGTTAATCCACTTTACAAGAGATACAATAGCTGCCTATATAAGTAACATAATCTGTCTACTGATACAGCCATTGGGATTGAACTGGTAAAGATCTTGTGTGTGTAATAGTTTAACATACTTTAGAAAGCAATATAAACTCACAGGAAAACTCTGCATGCTGTAATTGATCAGATTAGAGATGGAGAGCCTGTAAGCAATTGTTTTGTAAAAAGTCTGCAAAGCAACATTACAAGAAGATTCAACATTCTACATCAATTTCACACAAATATATTTTAGGGAATTTCTAATACTAATAAAATTCCACCACAGCTGTTAACTTCTCTGTGTAATACAATAAAATATTTAGATATGTTTAATAAAATTTCTTTTTGTTATCTACCATAAGCCTTGATTCTAAAGTCTAATCCTATTGCCACCTGCTGACCAAGCAATGTTTTTTTTACTATCCAATTGGTTGCTATATAATGGACTCTACTGATGTACTTTTTAGTGTATTAACCTCCTGGACCTTCTGCCCGAGTTATTTCTGGGTGAGTTTGTCAGTTATAAAAACTCACCCAGAGATCACCCCACTAATGCTTCTGTACCTGCCCTGATGACATCAGGTATGACAATGGAGGCGGGGGGGTAAACCTCCCATTATTTAGAAAGAGGAAGGATCACTCCACCTCAGTCCTTCTTTGTCTCGAATACTGTAATTTTTCCCTTAATCAGAAAGGGAAAACTTGACAGGTATGGTTCGGGCATTATCAGTAATGTGTCACAGAAAGTCAGGAGTCTAAGATATACCCAGTGTTGACTTGAGATATAAAAAAGCAAGCTGACTCTTGTCATGTTTTTTTCACAAAAGAGCTTAATTAAAAATCTCTGCTTTTACAAATTTATACATTACTACAAGTGGTTCAGAAACTGACAAATTAATACACAGACCTAGTGTATAATAACTATTTTTATGGATATAAAGCCTATCCACACTTTTACCTCCTCCAATGGCTACTATGATCCCCAACTCATAATATATTCCATTTTTTCTTTAGGGCATTTTCTCTCAGGAACCTCTGCTTTGAAGTTTAACTAATTTAAGCAGTACCTCTCCAAACCAATAACACATCTTCCTCTCTCTAAAAAACATCTCTAATTAGCCATGGTTTCATTCCTCCTAGATATTGTACTTAGTTACTTCCCACCTAGGTCCACTTCTTCTCTTGTTTCATAATGTGTGTTACAGTCTACAGTATGAAACAATACGGTATTACTGGTCACCTATTAAGTTGTTGATATAATATCTTATATCCCATGTAATAATGTGTCTCTATCTATTGAATATAACCAGATATTTATAGCCAATGGAGTTTTTTTGGTGTCATAAAAGTGTTACAGCCAGCAGACTCATTCTTGGGGAGTCTCCATATTAATTTAAACCTAATTTCTGAATATAATAGATTGATGGTGTCACAGTGTACTAATGTAAAACCTTTCCATTACATTATATTTTACAGGGTCGCTTGTTAAATGGCAGTGAATATATGAACAGTCAGCGGGACTGCTGTGAATAGTTACGTCAGGGTTCTCTCTGATTTTTGCAGGACTACTTATAGATTTCTAATATGTACGTTACTTGTATAGCTAGATGGTGGAAGAAAGGGAAGTGAAAACCAAACCACAGCAACCCTAACATGAATTTACCTAAAAAGTATAACTAGTTTACTTTTAGGGTATATTTTTGTATAGCAAATTACAACCCATTCTAAAGTATTATGCAAATGACATTGTTCACTGATTTTCCTAAACAGTGGATGCAAGTGGTGGTTAGCATAGTTTTTAAGTCACCAACCACAAGAGCAGTGGTTCTCAACCTTTTCAGATCTGCTACTTCAGAAGAGGATCCAAGAAAGGTTAAACCCGGTGTTTTTTTCTTGCGGCCCAACCATACCATCTGCAAAGCACTGGCCAAGCACAATTACCTCAGACATAATATGGAGGATTTGTTCTGTACATGGATCAAAACAACCTTTCTCCAGATAATATCCAGCCTGTAACCTGTTGGAGGCTGTCAGGATCCCTGTTCCTTCTGATGCCCCATGAGATCTCCATAAGATCCTATGTTTCCATCTAACTAATGAAATACACCAAGGTAAACGTCCCCTGAAGAAGCTATATGTACGCTAAATGTGTTGGGGAAATGTCTTGACCTGCTTTTTTATATTTTTACCTGTTATAAACGGTATATCTGTACATGATATATATATATACGTTGATGGAACGTACTTGTATTATGTTTTTACTATGTATTATGTGCAATAAAACTGTAAATTATTGTAAAACTGTTTCAGTTGTAGTCTAACTTTTAAATTGTAGTCTTGGGATGTTGGCCGTCGGTAGAGGTGGTTCATTATTGTTGTTTATAGTCACACCTGTATAGTAAATATACAAAAAATGCACTTAGATTAATGAGTTAGGTAAAATTATGTTAACTTCCTATTATCCAATTACAGGGATGCAAATTTTTTTTTATTTATTTGATACAATTGTATTATTAGATGAGAACTTGCTCTACTCTTTCAATTAATTTGTTACTATGGGTGATTGATCTGTTACCAACAAATCAGTTGCTCAATTTACTGTCACTTTCTTCAAGTTGGCAGCATGATCTCCAACAATGTCTGTGGGTTCCTCAACAGTGGACCACCATTATTGTCTTTAACATGATAAATTCCAGTATCTACACCCGTAGTGGTAATACAAACTTAATGGGGGTGTTAGTTATGCCTCACAGAGCCAGGAGAAATGTGATTATTTTCCACCATTGACTTATACGTAAGTCAAGCAGTTCTTCATGGTTTTTCAATGAAGATACATACTACCACTTATATCTAGATCAAGTATATACTGTATCTCTTCCTTAAAATTATAGTCGGAGGACTTATATAAAGTGTTCCATACTTTACAGGGAGTGCAGAATTATTAGGCAAGTGGTATTTTTGAGGAATAATTTTATTATTGAACAACAACCATGTTCTCAATGAACCCAAAAAACTCATTAATATCAAAGCTGAATATTTTTGGAAGTAGTTTTTGTTTTGTTTCTTGTTTTAGCTATTTTAGGGGGATATCTGTGTGTGCAGGTGACTATAACTGTGTATAATTAT
>CM070035.1:41520123-41548297 GCA_036250615.1 Ptychadena robeensis | reverse complement strand
AGAGGATGATGTGGTCAAAATACTCATTTGCCTAATAATTCTGCACTCCCTGTATACGTATATGGATACTTAAAGAATGTTAAAAAACTCTACATTTCAGTACACCTTCATTTAAGAAGAGTTCATCTTAGAGAAATGAAGTGAAAATTAGACAATGCAATGTTGAAAATGTTTTCAAGAGCAGACGGAACAGTATACCATGATCATGATTGGCAGCTATTACCTTCACATGCACATTGCCCTATGGAATGGGCTTCTAAATACTTGCAGTTCAGGAATCTTGTTGCATATAGCACTGAACTATGTAAAATATCTTTAAATATATCATCAAATTCTGTGTAAAGATTAGATATTTTCACTTCTGGCAAATTCTGCTAGCTTCTATTCTCAAAGCGCAGTGTAGCGCCTGAAATAAAACATGTTTAAATAGAACCTGTCACGTTAGGCTGAAATGAAAAGGTTGACCTTCAAGAGGCAAGTTTACACCCTAGAGGCACATATTATTCAATATACTCCAATCAATATCTGATGGCGATAGTTATTGAATGATTTATCACCTATAAAAAAGATATTGTTTTTCTTTCCCTTTCACGTCTAATCACGTTGAGGGATGTTGAATGAACGAGCTTGTTTCATTTATCACCACAGCAAGTTCAGATTCAGTGAATGTGACAATATAATATCAGAGAATTGTGAATCATAGTTGCCAAGGCTTTCTGAAACCCATGTCTTATATAAATAGCTATGGCTGTTATTAGGTAAGTCTTCAGAACTGGAATGTATAGCAAGAACCGAGGGGAGTATGCTAGAGGTATAATTTTTATAATGACCCCTCGCAAACATGTTATCCAGAAGAAATTATATTTCTTTCCTTTAGTTTATTGAGTGTATACTATATTCATTATTTTGGCACTTTTATCCATAATTTTAATAGGGAAATGGAATGAAGTTTTGGTGGTGGTCACACATAATTAAGATATATTATCCGTGCCACACCCTAAAAAAAGGGTAGATAAAGAAGATAAACTAAGGGGGATATTGAGAATATATCATATAGTTAAAAAAGTAGGGTTTTAAAGGCAAAAAGGTCTACACCAGTACTTTAAGTATGTGCCTTAAAAGCCCTACTTTTTTTAACTATGTAAGTGATATATTCTCAATATCCCCCTTAGTTTATCTTCTTTATCTATAACTTAATAGGTTTGTCCAATGTACCTTTTTACAAATATCAGAAAATTATCTTAAGCTTAATTTTAAATTGAGATTGAAATGTTTTGTCTTTCTTAGACCATCCTTTTCTCTCAGAGTTTTATTTTTTTTAAAAAGTATTTTTCATTAAATACCTGTTTTTAGACCCAGTATAATCATCTGTAGGTCTGTGTTTTTTGCTATGTAATGTAATTTTGTTATGTAAACATCATGGCTGCTGGCAGAGGCTGTAAAGCTGGTTCGTGATCCTTTGCGAATAATTGAGAACAGCTACGTGTGATGTAAGGCAATAAAATACAGTTGAAACAAATTTCGAATGTCCCTAACATATATATATTCACAAAATTACGCAAACTCGAATATACCATATGCCGCTCAACACTAGTTAACACCTGCATGTACTGTAATGGAGGTTGTTAAATCATTCCTCCCTGTGTTCTCTTGTCGGTAATTCTCGTACAGTTCTACTTGTTTTTTTTCTTTTCTTATTGTATTTCTGCTTTGTTTGTTTATTGGTTAAATAAGGTGACCAAGCCCTTTGCCAACATTAAGTTTTACTTCTGATACAATGTGTATTACTTTGGGGAAGCTTGAGGATCCATTCATCCATGGCAGGAGCTCATGTATATACAGTACTTACTGATACCTTGACCATACATTTTGGACTATTTTGTAAACCAGTAGCTTTATATGTAAAAGGCTTTGTTATTATGTTTGAATTGAATTAATACAATTTTTAAAACAGAAAATCTGCTATGAATATAATGGCTCATAACTTTAAGACAAAATAAGTAGCCTTAGTAGTCAACTTTTTTAATTATACTCACTGAAAGTGCAGACAAGACAAAGTTATGTTTCTTTCCAGGATATATCTGAATGTTCAAAAGAAAGGGTATATAGAAAAAAATGTTCAAGAATCAATACTGGAAAAGGGAAGGGACTTCCACCAAAGTTAGAGATGAATAGCGGAAGAAGAAAGATAAGAATGAAAAAGATATGACAATAAAAGAGAAATAAGAAAGGAAGTGATCATAAGGGGCACTGGTTGCTTGGCTGTCTTCTGAAAGCAAAGATGAAGAATGGTGAATCCAAGAGGAACAAACATTTTCATGCTGTTTTGGATATTACAGAGAACACTAGATAGATTTTCATTTAAATACTATGGGGATATGCAGTATTGTTAAGCCATGTGCACATAGACTGGATCTGGTGGTGTTTACACCTAACAGGATCACACAGTCCTAATCAAAAGTTTAAGAAAAATTGCAAAGAATCATATTTTACATTGTTGGATCTTAGCAAGGTTCCAAGTAGAGCTTCAACATGCAACAAGAAGAAATGGGAGTGAGACAAATTTATTTTTGAGCATTCAATTTAATAAAAACAGTGAATAAGCATAAACAGGCTGTTTTACAGCTGATCAAAAGTTTAGGACCTCCCACCCCCTTAAAAAAAAAACACCCTAAAAAAAGAAATCAAACTTCCAAACATGAACTAAGTACTGAGTAGCTCTGCCGTTATTGTTGATCACTTCAAAAAAAATTTTGGCATGCTTATTGCAAGCGTTTCTATGAGGTGAGTGGGAACATTTCTCCAAGTGGTGAAGACTGCCGCACGATAGCCATTTACTGTCTGGAACTGTTGTCCATTTTTGTAAACTTCACTTGCCATCCATCCCCAAAGGTTCTCAATTGGATTTAGATCAAGGTAACACGCAGAATGGGCCAAAAGAGTGATGTTATTCTCCTGGAAGAAGTTCCTTGTTTTGTAGGCAGGATACTGCAACATCTGAACATAGCCAGTGGCAGTTTGACACCCCTGCACTTCCACTGAAGGAAAAAGCACCTCAGACCATTATGGTGCCCACTCCACTGTGGCGCGTAGAAAACATTTCAGGTGGGATCTGCTTGTCATGCCAGTAATGTTGGAAACCATCAGGACCATCAAGGTAAAAATTTTTCTCATCAGAGAATAAAATATTCTTCCACCTTTGAAGTCCAAACGAGCAGTTCTGTGGCGTTCAAGGAGACATTCCTTCTTTGAAGATGTTTTTGTTTTTTTGGGTTATGGGGCTGCAGTCAGCACCAGTAAGGGCCTTAATTTGGGTTGAGGATCATCCAGTGTCTTGTCGGACAGACAAATTGATCCACCAGCTCAGTGCTGGTGAAATTTTTTGGGGTCTTCCACTTTACTTTTTTGTTCCATAACCCTCAGGATCATTTAAGAAATTCCAAATGACTGTCTTACTGCTTCCCACCTCAGCAGCGATGGCGCGCTGTGAGAGACTGTGCTTATGCAGTTCAACAACCCGACCACGTTCATAAAGGGAGAGTTTTTTTGCCTTTGCCATCACAACGTGTGACTACCTGACAGAAAATCACAATGAATCCACATCTTTGCACAGATTTGGCCTTTTAAAGGCATGTGGTCCTAAAATTTGGATCAGCTGTTAAACCGCCTGTTTAAGTTTATTTGTTGCTTTCATTAAATTGAGTGCTCAAAAAATGTTTCTTCTTGTTGCATGTTGAAGCTCCACTTAGAACCTTGTTAAGATCCAACAATGTAAAATATGATTCTTTGCCATTTTCAAGTGGTCCTAAACGTTTGATCAGGACTATATGAGGCCCATGTTCCTACTAATTGAATTGCGACAACCGTGATTAGTCTCTGGTGCAGCCATTTTCAACAGAGGTTCTGTAGAACCTTAGGGTCCCACCAGGCATAATTAAGCTGTTGCTTGTTGGCCCTCAGTTTTATTCTTCTGTCAAAGTCCATTCTCTCTTCTGAATAATTAATGTGCCACCATCCCTAATAAACATATATCGAATAATACAAAAAGGGGGAAAGGGAAAGAAGGACCTCAGACGTTTTCCACCCAAAATTGGAGCCTAGGCCTCCTGGGACTTTAACTGATAACTGACGCCACTGATAGTCTATATTAGTACAATGTTTATAAGTCCATAAGTTGTTACCACATCCATGGTTTGAGGTTGGTAAAACAATTGTATTTATTGAAACATCTTAGTTGATTACATATGTATCCATCTGAAATCATTTTTTAGCATTTAAGTATATATAGGTCACAAGTTGCTTGCAAGGTGTCTGCTCTCGACATGTTTTACACTATTGCAAAGCAAAAGCGGGGAAGGCTGGGGTGCTTATTTCCCCTCCCCCTTCACCCCATTTGTATTATTAGAGCTAAAAGTGTTTAGCTCACATAGGGTGTGATGGTGTCACTCATATCACATACCTCACTTCATCTCCTCAAAGTCACGTTAGGCCACCCCTCACACATCTCCCCAGCCCCATTCCTACTTTTTCCATACACTCCAAACTTTCACCCACTCACGTTTCAGTCACATTACACACCCTCTTTTTTCACTTCAAGGTGTCACTTTCCAAACTCACCCCCAGTTCCTTTTTTCATTCCCTCCTTTCCCCTCTTTCCTTCCCCTTTCTCTCTCTCCCTCCCATTGCTCTAATTTCAACCCCTCTGTTCACAATTTATAGACTCAGTGGATTTCGGCCTGGGATTGACCCACCCTGATTGCCCCCCGTTCCCCGAACAGCGATGCGCCGGACCGGAGGTGCTCTCGCCCGGGAGCCCACAGATTGCGCCCTAGTGGGTATTGTTGGTGGACTCTGTCTCTATTTAGAGACAGCGCCACACTTTTAGGCAATACATCTCACCCCCTTGGAAATATAACAGTACCTTATGCCTATTTTCTCTTGCATCCCCAGTGACTGATGATTCAAGGTGGCTCTCATATGTCTTTCTCCTGAGGAAGCGAGACAACCTCGTGAAACGCGTCGAGACTAAAGACATATGTTTTTTGATCACATTGTTGGATCATTTTCCGTTTATGTTATATTTGGAACTTTGACTATGTTTGTATAAAACTGGCTTTGTTTTTACACTGTATTTACTATTATTGCCTTGAAAGTCCCTCCAATCGGTGACCAGGGGCTGTTCCCCTAACCTTTCTTTTTTCTATTTATATTTGGGATGTTGGCAACTGCACACTCCCTAACGGGGATCTAATTTCTCTCTCTCTCTATTATTAGACATACCTTTATATATGACTCCTTATTATTTGGGTTTATCTGTGGTTCTCTAATGCTAGGCATACACATGCCGATAAGCAGCCGATTTTTATCCTGACCGACGGACGTGCGCCGTCGGTCAGGTTAAAAATCGGCCGCTTATGGGCATGTGCCCACATGGGGCGACAGATCCCTGTCGCCCCACAGCTCGGCCGGCCAGAGAACGGACATGTCCAATCTTCTCTGGCCGATGCAAGCCGAGGCAAGCCGATACCATAAGCTGCAATGAAGACGGCGTCTTCATTGCAGCTTATGGCCGGCACACAAAGGGTGCCCGGCCGACTGAAGGGGCCCCATAATGCAACGGGGTGCTAACGTGATGACGTCATCACGTTAGCATCCCAGAAGAAATCGGGACTAGTCTGCTTACACACATCGGCATCATGTGTATGGCAGGCTTAAGGCCTAAACATTCTTTAGGGGCTGCTCCAAAATTTCTCTTGCTCTGAAGAAATCAAAAAATGACAAAACATTTTTGATTACAATTTCAAATAGGGAATACCACAACCCATGCAAATGATTGCAGAGAATGTGTCAATTCCAAGATATTAAGACATATTCAGTGTAACATGTTGTGAAAAACAGAAAAAAATAAAGTCACTTGGATCAGACCCTAAGTTATCCAGTCGCCTTGTTGTGAATTATTAAGTACTGGTTGCTCCAGAGGACTGAACACCATGATTAAAGCCCAACAGAATATTTACTACACATACTGAAAATGAATGAATCAAATTCCCAGGAGTTGCAGTTTAAGTTGTTTATAGAAAATAGGTACAACGGCACATGTGAACACTAACCTCCTATGTGTATGTGAACTCAACCTACCCCTAAGCAAGCTTACATTACCAAGTTCAACACATTTTTTCTTTTTTTTGGCATAAGACATCTTCTTTTTCATGTAATCATTGCTGCACTCCCTGCTTGTCAGCCTTCATACTGGAGCCAGAGTACTATGCAAACCACTTGCATTATTCATAATTGCAGGATCTGCTGTGCATATGCTGATGTGATATGCATATATCTATATACACATAAACCCATTACTTTCCCATCCAAAGAAAATCATTTAATGACTGCTGATGTTGACAGAATCAATGTAACTTTCTTTCCTTTAGAATATCAGATGTGATATTTTGCATTAGATGACTGCAAAAAAAAGCCTATTTATGTAAAAAGACAATAATATAAAGGAATAGTTCATTGTTTAATAGTTAATGTGAATGAAGCTATTTTAACCTCCAGTGTATTAAAACCGCAAATATGTCCTATTAGATTTTTCTTTTCGACTATCTTTAAGAATATACATCCACATTACTTCTTGTTTGACTAAAGGATTTTGTTTCAGCTGTGCTAAAAATACCACGACTATCCAGTGATACAGATCTTTAAGAACGTTAAGTGTGGATGCTCAGTGGGGTGTTGTCTTCAAAAGCAAGTGGAAAATCCTGGAAGAAACGTGTTACTACAACAACTGTGAATAGTTAGGAATCAGTGGTTAAAAGACATAGTACAGACCTTGGGTGCCCTGCAGAGACATCATTGCACTGTAGACACTGACTTACCATGTAATAACACACACATTTATATGCTTGAAATGCCATGTGAATATTTGGCAAACCCTTAACACCCTTCAAGAGCTCAATATATTGCTATTTACAACTATGGGCCTAGGTGGCATAGCACAGATCTGTAAAGCAGGGCGGATTCATGTTTTTAATACATTTGTTAAGTGGAATATGATTTCTTTATGTAAGCAGATTAGGTGGAAAGTGGTTGTTGTTGTGTTCAGAGGACCAAAGCAAATAACCTTGTGTCATCTCTGGGATGAGAAAATAAATCTATAAAATAACCAACAATGGCAGCCTACTGTTCATGGGGGTCCAAGAATTCCTTGGTACTTAGAGGGTCTGCTTTGTCAGACCTGCTTGGAGAAGATTATTCATGTGTTAGATTAAATACCAGTGGTCAGGTTAAATCTAACTATACCTTTAATATTTAAAGCTCTATCTTAAGGAACAGCTCTAGAAATACATGTAAAAATGCCTACATTAATGCATTAAAGCATTTGCATATATTAACCCCCCTGGAGATAGCATGAAATCTGTTGGGTTTTTTAAAACAGAAATGTAAACAGATTACAGTTTCAGTGTCAATTGTTTCAATTTGCTGTGCTCTACTACTCATAACCCCCTCCTGCACATACCCCGTTCCCCAGTGTAACACTACTGGCAAATAGGACCCTTTCATGTCCCATCATCAATGAGTTCAGGGAGGTGGATCCAAGAAGAGGAATGAAGGATGCCGCTGACTCATGTGTAACAGGTAAGCAATCCCAACAGTTGCTCTGGTTTACCAATTTTGGTCATTAAAATCTACCCCAAGCAACACTCAGGAATACCGGGAAGGGGGTTAAGAAGGTTAAGTAAGTACTATGATACTTCTGTGATCTCTTTTATCCTAACTCCTGACTGGAAATCTGGTTATAGATGATATTTTCCATAGTTATCTTCATTGCATTGGTGTCACATAAGGGGGGCATTCTTTATTGTGCATATCTCTGTCTATAGTGAACTGTCGCTGAGTAGCAAATATTGTATGTTTTTTGTCCTTTCTTCTCGCTGGCGAACAGTATGGGTGTTCGACCCACCCCCTTCGCCGGCAAAAAGAAGTCTATAATTCTTCCTCTGGCCAAACCTTTCTGTGCCTGGTCCTGCCGGAGGAAGAATTATTTTCACTAGAGACCAGGTAGAGACACCCAATCTCTAGGGCTTTATTGGGCACAGGCAGGAAGTGATGTTCGAGCTATGTCACTTCTGGTTTAGGAACAAGGAACTGTGTGTTCCATATACCGGAAATGACATCAGGGACGTCACTTCCGCTATAGCCCCGATTCTTGGATTTCCCCGCGAACAGGCGGACTTATGTTCTTGGGCGGACACGGCCAATGTTCGGCCATCACTATTTATGAGGGTGCTGAGGGTAGAAATATAGAGTGACACAGAACAGTACAAATTGCAAGGAAAAAGTCAATCCAGATGAAGGTTCTAAAAATGAACATCAATGGCATTTGCTAAATTGATGCTAATTATTTTTAGGCCTAGGCTATACATTATTAAAGTTAATTTCCTCGAAACATACTATTTATTTACTCTAGTCAGAAGGAATTCTTACATTAAAGTAAGGCCTCTGGTACCTTAATCTTTACAATAAAAAAAACCTTCAAATCACATCAAACGTCCATTAAAGCAGAAGCCGTATACACTGTAATCCGCGTGACAAGGCCAGCAACCTTCTCTGGATTTAATTAAACTCAACTTTGCTTTCTTTTGTTTACTATTTAAATGTTGCTAACTTTACTTCAGGGTTCCCTACCTGACATGTCCATTAAAAGTGCAATGGATACTGACCTCTGTTACATCTACCAGTAACTTGGCAGTGGAAATGCCCAACTGGATGGGTTTTGTGTTATATAAATAAATGCATTGTACGGTTATATAATTTTTAACAGTTTAACATCAAAATTAAATACATCTGATGTAGAACATAAGGGTCATACACCTCTTACAGATGCCTCTTCCTGATTCATGGAACATGAAGTCTTGTTGGGACCATATTAGGTGACCACCTTTACATGGCAATGGCAAATGACTGAACACAGTGTATTATATCATCATGATCCAAGGAAAGCATGCTTATAGCCTCCTATGAAGGATATCCAGCCATGAGTGCACACAATATTCTGTCGCCATAATTAAACCAATCCGAGAGCTGCCAGAGAAAAGATTTGATATGCTACTGGTAGGAATACTATTTTTGAGGTCTATTTCTCCATCCATTGATGAATGCTGAAGCTCCAGCATTACTTTTATTTTTGTACAGGTGTACAGGCTCCTGTCCTATACTAAAACTGCCTTCTTTCGTTTTCCTACACACAGTGAGCTTCTTATTGTATGCATTAAAATTTGGAGCAAGTCTGATTGAACCCACCTTCTTCCCAAATGATGGACCTCTGGCATCTTTCCTGCTGAATTATTCTATCACCCTTTCATTCATTGTTCTTTTATGGAGGTTCAGCATCATATGTGGACATTGGTCTGTTAAACATGAAAAATGTTTGCCATATAAGTTTGATAGGCAACAAATAAAGGGTTGTTCCTGCCCCAAACCTAGTGGGGTCCCTTATCCTGTGCACTTTGATAATGATGACTGCATAGGAGGGATATATATCTACAAACCACAAAGATCTGTTTTGTCGTCCTAATATATCTAATAAAGTTGCTGTTCTGTAATTCTTGAGTTAGAAATGTAACCCATGTGTTACCGGAAGAATACACAGTTGAAAATAAAAGAAAGTAAAAATAATACTAATAATAGATACATAAAAATTAACTAAAATGGCACATTAGCACATTATGGTGTACATATAATGAGGATAATCTGTTCTTCATAGTTGGTTCTATGATGTCGCTAAAGCAGGTGAATTTCGCATCCACATTAATCTTCCCTGTTATTTCTAGGTGATTTAAATCTCCCCAGAACTTTGTGCTTTTACTTAACAAATACACCCCAAGCCTCTGCCAACTGCAAACTTTCCAGATCAATGACACTAACTTATTTATGGAGCTAAGAACAATAACTACAAGCAAGGTTTTGCATATGGGATTCCACTGTCTACATACGCCTTGTGCATTTATAATTACTACCCATAAGGTATTTGTCTTCCTTTGACAGCAGTTCATATTGTTTAAAGTTCTCCAGCAATGTCCTGCTGATTGGCTGTTGTGTAATATACTGACCAATTTTGAACCCTTGAACTCTGAGAACGGCAAAGGCTTCTAGCAGTCTGCCATCTGAACTATGTTAAGAGGCAAGGAATTGCTTTCTTCTAATGACACGCCTTTCTCCTTAACAGTTGGTGGCCGATTAAAATAATCTAGGTGGATAAAACATGTTAAAGTCGGCTTGGTCTGCGGTTAATAGAGAAGAGGCCTGTGCTTTAAGTTTACATTTGCACAATGTCTACCTCGAAAACCCCCCAAAAATATCCTACGCACATCTATTATTTTTTTATGAATGCCAGCTCAACGTGAAACCAGCTCTTGACCCCCTAATGTACTGTCCACCCTGTTTAGTCATCAGGTGCTGACATTCTGAGTTACAGCCATATTAATTGCTTGATAAAAGCTATAATCCCTTCTCTTTGAAGCCCTAGGCTGATTTTTAGGCAGCACTTCAAAAGCTGCACACAACTGAAGAGGCAAAATTTCCAACTGCACAGAACATTAGAATGTGTCCTATCTACATGATCCACATTTGGGTGTTCAGCTAACAGTGTAGCATTGGTCCCATGTAGAAACCTTTGCAGGACTTTCAATATTCTAACAATGGACTTTATTCTTATATACAGGTAAGAATTTTACTTTAGACCCCACTAACTTCTTAACTCAACAATCTAACCATTCCACATTCACCTAACTGGAAAGATGTATTAGTACAAATTTACTAAAAGTGCATCAACCTCTATAATTTTTTTTTTCAGTTTTGACAAATACCTGGCAGCACATTAAAAATTAATATAACATAATTCCTGGGATGTCTAACTAGGCAACTGTTGCAAATGTAAAAAAAAGAAAATCTCCTGTGACAGCACGCTGACAGCTTCATATATTCAGCCGACGTAATTAATTTTTTACTGTCTAGCAGAAAATATTTCACGCATTAGACACTGTCTGTTTGTAGGGTGCTCTATTCACTTTTGTGCTGTAGACTTTCTCATATACTGCCAAATATCCCTAGCATTAGGTAAGAAGAAAGGTTAAAAGTGTTTGAGATCAAAGGAGGAGCTTTTTTTTATATATTATTATTCTGTGTTGGACCTGTGGGGCTGTTTTCACTTCCACTGTCTCATTTGCCCGGGATTTCAATACCATGTCAGGATTTGTTTGGATGCTGTTAATTTACATTAGTCCATGGCCAACGTGCATCTTGAAGAAAGCTGCCAGCTCGGCATGGAGTACTGAAGCAGATCTGCAGACAAAAGGGGGCTTTAATTTTTAATTTATTTAGAATCATTTTCAAATGCGGGACCCTGGAATACAGCTACTCAATTTCAATAATCAAATATAAAGAAATATAGAGTTTAACTACACAATTATCCCACTCCAATAAAATCAAATAAATTTTTTTCAATGTTCAATACCCTAAGTGTTTATTTAAAGCATTGCTCCCAATTTAACACTCACACTTGTATGTTCTTCATGTAGAGGTCATGACTTGTAATAGCTGAAATAAATATACACAACCTCCCGTGCTATCAATGGGCTTGTTAGTATACTGTAAAGAGCAGAAACACTGCAATAGGCACAAACATCCTGAGCAGACCTAATGCCAAGCATTTGTCTTTAGAAAAATAATTTAGCAAACCACATTCAAAGACCATATGAGATTTATTTCAATAGACCCAACAGCAGAAATAAGAACCTAGAATTTATGTGCCAAGAATAGCACTGATAATTTAGTAAGAGCTAATAAAAATATAAACAGCACACTATCCAGCAAAGGGGTTTTGTTAGCTGTATCCCTTTGAATTGATAAACAACAGCGCCCCCTACATGCAGCATCCTTATTATTAATAAAATCTGAAAAGCCCATACTGTTTGCATGTGTTTCACAGGTAAAACAAACACACATGGCCATTGTAATGTTGCTACTGCACTTTGAACTTATGTTACTCATCATTTATAAACTATGAACAACAAACCCCGCTGTGTCTGGCAATACTTTAAAGACAGACCTGGAAAAAGCACTGCGGCTGGAAGTAAAATGTGTTGGTGTTAACATCATTTTCTAACCCGCCCAGGTTATTAAATATCAAAAATGGAAAAACTCATTTGCTTTCAAAACCCATAACAAATTTTTAATCTAAGTAGGTTAATACATTGCATTATTACTCCAACCAACAGAACGTACTAGAGAAATCATTCCCATAAACTACTTATTAAAGACAAATATTTTTTTATATATAGTATGAAGTATTTTGCAACTTGGCTTTGTGCAAAATTAAACATAATTTCTTCAGCTTATTTCAAAAGATATTATCTGCTATAAAGCAAGTAAAAAAGGTTAATATGTATTGCGTTTGCCCTATTTGTGCCAGTCCCTTAATTGAGTGTCTACTCAGTTCTTTTTAATTACTTCTGACCAATGGATACTAGCTAAACGTTTACTGATAATTACAGTGTATCAATGCACGCTACATTTCAAAGTGCATTAGCAAAGAAACTTTAATCAATTTAAGCCGACTTTGTTGTGTCTAAATCCTACTGTAGACCAGATAATGAAATAAATATAAATATATATATATATATATATATACACACACACACACACACACCTGTATAATTTATAATTCACACACATATATATATATATATATATATATATTTATTATATATATATATATGTTATATTATATAAAATGTTATATCAATCATTTTCCGTTTTAATTTTTTTTTAATATGTCTTAGCAAAAGAGAGTAAAGTATATTAAACATTTGAATACCTTATCTTTTTTATATAAATGAGGGTGATGTTTAGTAGCTTCATATATACCAAATTGTGTCCTATATCTCACACAGTTTTTTTCATCCTATCGTAAAGCTTCAGTTAGTTCTGTTTAATATCCATACATGTGTGTATAAGAAGCAAATTTCCCTTTGTTTTTACACATGCACACAGACATATATATATATATATATATATATATACACACACACATTATATATGTCTGTCAATTTTATTTTTGAGAAAACCTGAATAAAAAATGTCTGCAGCCAACGTGTTCTCACCCACAGAGCCTGACAAATATTACTGCCACCCAATCCAGCTATTAATATCTGACATTGTGTTTAAATCAATATAAACTTGTTAATGTTTCTTTGCTTAAAGTGACTGGGTGATGAAGCTGATAGGGTTAATCCATACAGTGTCGTAGGAGAGCAATGCGGCCAAATTTCCTTTTATGACTTTGTTCATCTGCAGAATCAAATTAAAGTAGTGAAAGAATAGTGAAAATCATTGTTTCCCTGCTCTTTGCTTGTGACTGCTGTAATCATCAAGGCTGATTTACAAATGCAGCCTTGAAGGTTTCTCAGCTTCCTGCAGTGTAGAAGACTGTTACTTTGGCACTCACACTCATGCCTTTGTAATCACCACTCAGGAAAAAAATGTGCCCTGGTACTTCCAATTCCCAGTCTCTTGATTGAACACCTCATTCTGTGCTAACAAGGTGACCAAGGTTTGTGAACGTAGACCACAGTCAGAAAATTGTTAATGCTTCTGCTCATTAAGACTTGCTCTACTAGTTTTGGTAATTTGGTTACTCTGTAAATTGTACTCTGATTTTTTGTTTCTTAAATTTAATGGGTGATGAGACATCTGCCTTTACTATATACAGTTAGTGTACTGTTGTGTACATCACATATGCCCTGCTGTATAAAAAAGGAAACAAGACTTTAGGATGTTGGTGTATTTCTATGTAGACTGATACACTCAAATATTTAGTCAGCAACTTGCCTTGAAATTTGCAGGATTTGTATTCATGTAATTTTTCTTTTCAAATATTATATCTATTGCTGTCAATTGGGAATAGAATTAAAATAATAATAAACACAAAAAGCCTATTACATTTCTCAATATTTATACAGTATTTTACATGAGCCATTTATTATAAAGTGCTGCTTAAATATTGATGTGTTATAGTAAGTTTTCCATATCCTTCTCTTTGATATACTTTTATTTCTGCTGCATTAAAAAAAAATTAATCAATCCTTATTCAATCTTATCCTCTATCATTTTCAAGCTTCCCAAAACTTCAGAATTACATATAAGATTTATTTGGTCCAAACATAGGATGCTTTTCAGAACCAAAAAACGACTAGGATGTAGCAGTTGACTTATTTATGTCATTAGTTAGTTTTCATTTTATTGGTTTTACTTTCTCCCTTTTACATATACAACAACAATAAGTAAATAAACACATAAATAAATAAATATAAACTATTGTGACTACCAAAATAGTAACACTGCCATGAAATACAACCACTAAGGTGCTATCAATCTGTAATATAAAATGCCCTTGAAATGGAAGAGTAAACTATTGTATCACTTGCTACTTCTTAGCATGAAATACAAGGGCTTTGATTGTTAATATGATTTTAGGATTAGCAGTAAATTCTGCAAGCAGGAAACATAATCTCTGCTCTGCTGAATAATATGCTTAATACTCAATTTTAGTTTCAGCGCTGTGGCTTCACACATTGAAGCTGATGACTTTTAAAAGTGAAATAAAACCTGCGTGTGTTTTCTTCCTCAATTCATTCTTGATAGATATTTGTGCCACTTAGCCACCCACACCAGCATAAAGGTAGGTGAATATAATGTATACGGTAATATAAATCATGTTACATAAGAACCACTCCCCTTATTAGGTGCAAATGATACATATAATATATTTATTACCAAAACTATGAATGTGGTGTTTGTATTTTTTTATTATTTATTATTATTATGCTGTGCTGTAATAACAGTTAGAGGACAGAGGCCATTGAATACATGATATGCCTTTTTAAGCCAATAAAATTACTATTATATGGAGCAGAATCTTTTAATACTTTACCACCTGACTTCAAAGGAAGCACAATGTTATTTCAGATAGAATGTCCATATAGTGTGATTTCCAAAAGTGATGTGTGCATGCAATAAAAATGGTTAATTTCTGGAAGTATAACCGAGCAGGGGCAGGGGTACTTAAAAGATTTTAAATGTGTGTTAGTGTGTATGTGTGTGTCACTGTCTATACGCATGTGTGTATGTTTATGTGTTTTTATTCCACCTACAAAGAAATTATGAAGTTTTGATTCCTAAAACCCTATCGATCAATTTATTCAAATAAAAAAAGTGCATTCCTTGAAACTAAAACATAACATTTACATTTGTAAACGTATATATGTAGGAGTCAGAAATATCAGTTAGGTATAATTAGAGTTTAAAACACATACGTAGGACATGTTAACCTGCATTTCACCTCTTTGTGTCACAAAGTGTGTTACAAACCTTTCAAGCACTGTTGGAAATGTATTACAACTTATCATCCATAATTTTTTTTTACAAAGTCTACTTTCATGCTGAAAATAACAAAGTGCTTCTGTGTTTTTTTTTACTGTATAATGATGCAGTAAAAAAATTTTTTCATTGTTTATTAAAGAAGAAAAGTTGCTGATCTATGTATCACCACCTGTCGTGATGCTGGTACAGTGAAATATTTTTGTGCTTTTCAGCACGATGTGATCTCACTTTGATTTTTACACTAGAAAATAGTCGCAACAACAACAGACAAGCATAGTGTTTGTACTTCAAGTATTACCCGCATTCATTAAAAAACAAATAATAGTTTGCACATCTGGCTACAACAAAAGCTTGTGTACAGTGGAATTATCTGCAAAGAAAACACACATACGCTCATTGGTAATTACATAGAAATCGCTTGGTGTACGGATTTAAATACCGTTTACTAAGGGAACTGAGCGTTTCATGTTTTACTGTAATAAACTTTGAAAACTATATATTGTTTTTTTTTTTTTGACAGAACACAGCCTTCTGTGAAGATGGATAAGAAAGAAAAGGCAACAATAAGACAACAAGACAGAAAGCTACAGAGCCTAAAAGGTCTCAAGGATTTCAGTTTCTAAAATATGTTCATTGTCTTTAATTTGAGTGGCAATAACTTCTTATATGTTTTAGTTTAGCTACTTAGCATTAAAATCAGTATTTATTAGCATTGTTCCTAATATTTCTATATATACATAGTGAAGTTAAATAGTATAAGTCAATGTGGTTAGTTCTGAGCTACTTGGTAATTATAAATCATTGTATTTAGGAATGAGAATGACTTTATTATCAGCAGAAAAGGAAAGTTTGTGTATTTTCAGATCAGATCCAATTAAAGAGTTCATCACGAAACAGTTGAAAAAAAGTTTGTAGAATCTGAATCTTTAAATAGAAGAGAGCTGCTATGTTCTGTAAATTAAACACTAAACACTCAAAAAATTGTGCACAGGGCTGATGACTGACCCATTCTTGTGATTTTAGAAGTTATTGGTTGTATGTGTGTTTTTTTTACTTTTGCCCCTTACTCTTGAGAAAACAAACAATATCCTTTTATATTATTTTGCGTAGTAATTTAATTTGTATTTAAACTTTTTTTGGAACAATGGGCTTCATAAATACAAAAAGATGTAGACAGACCATGTCACTCTCTTAATAATAAGTCTGCATCTGGGTTCTGTAAGATATGGTGTATTTGTAATGTAGAGGACAAAGAATAGGGCGGGAAAAAGATGAGTTTGTATGAGTTAACTAATCCCTTTAGTCAGGCATGTCAAACTGGTGGATTTTTTTTGGGCCACATGTAATGTAGCCCACACTCTTTATTTGTAACCCTAAGTCACTTTAACTGTGTTATGAAATTCAGATGTCTCTTAAACATTGTACCAGATAAAAAAAATTTTAAAAATCTCACCTACAGTTCATCTAGATGAAGACTACAGCAATGGAAAACTGACACCTGGAGAGTCAATGTTTCATCCCAGAAAACCAATATAACTAGTAGGTCCTGTAGCGATGTGAAGGTGGATGAGAAAAATCAACGCAGGTAGTAGTAGAAAAGTTACTTTTATAGTGTGATCTGAATGAAGTTTTCCAGCTACACTTCCTAAAATGTTGCTGTAACTATTTGGTTAAAAATCAAAAGCTATGCTCTTCATGAAGTTGAGTAAGAGTAACCCCCAAAAGACATAATGTGGTTCTTCAAAAATAAATTCTTCTTAACTTGGCCTATTGTATCATTTTGGGCTCATTCTAATGTTTGTAGTTTTTAGATTTTGGGATTTCAGTTTAGCGTCCTTTGAGTGTATGAATGTTTTTATTTTTTATTTTGCAATTCAAGAAACATATGTTTTATACAAGGGCCCATAATCTATTTATTATATTAGTAGATTCAGTCATGTAATTTATAAACATTGTGTATTCAATTACACAATAGTTATGGTGTTCATTAGTAATGCCCTTGAATTGCCCATTGCTACTACTGAATCAACTACCATACAGATGGATTATCTTTTTAATTACCTTCTCCATTTTCACTACATGACTATGCAAGCATCACACATAATTATTATAAATATAACTTGGCTGTAAGTACTTATGGCAGTCATTGTAGTAATTGTCCTCTTCAACAAATGTTGACATTTCTATTAAATTTTATGAGTTATCCTAGATTAAGAGACAGTGTTGTGTATGTTGTACCACGTCATGAAATTTTACTTTGAGAATTGCAGTTTAAATATCAACTTTAATTACAAAATCATCATATAAAATTTCCCACTTTACTGATCTTTTTAAAATGGTTAGTATAATGCATGGACAGTTATTAGTTCTGCACATTAATTGCATTGCAGTAACTGAAATACAAACATTTTATTTGCTGGAAATGTAGAGAATGGGTAAGGGAACATTACAAAAAGAAAGTGATAATGAAGAAGGATGGTGTCTTGTTTTCAAAAAGGTATATACAACACCTTGCTCTACCCTCTGACCAGCCATGATCTTCACTGGAAGCTACTGAAAAAAACAGGGACAAATTGAATTTCAGCATTAAACAAAGAAATTTACCAAACTCCTTTAATTCCTTTCCATGGCCTAAAACATCGACTTTAATGCTAAAGAAACAACAAACACATAAATTGCTATGTCATAACTCATACATGCGGAAAGATGTAAAAAACTGATTTCACTTTAATTGGAATGTTTTAAAGAATGTTCATTCAACTGTACTAGTTGGTGTTCAACCAGACACCATTGCGTAATAAATATTGACTACTAGGAATATATACCACCCACACTAGAATAGTCTGGCATCATTGTCTATGAACGAAACCCTTAAACTAAAGTCTGATATTCTGTTTCTGACTTCTGTAGACTGTTTGCCTTTTTTTGGGGGTCATTGGTTTTGATCTCTCCAGAGCTAACTTTATTTTCTGTATTGCATCAGAGTACAGCAGGATACCTGATTCAGATACAGCTAATTCTGACAAGAAAAGGTGCCATCTAGGGGTCAGTCAACTTGTGTTAGTTCAATGTATTTGCTGGCTTTGTGCATGTCTTGGGGATTTCTTCACTTGACTGATGTCCTGAATATGCCCATACGTTGAGAACATTTTGAGAATTGAGTATTGCATAGAGAGCTTGCATATGTAAAAAGAAAGCCTGTGGTGTATATTTTGTAGTGCTGGACTTGAACAGTGAAAACTATGAAAGGTAAAACTTTTACTCAGATAGTGTAAAGTCTTCACTTCATTTTTTTTGACAAAGCAATATCAAAGTTCAAAACTTTTGGGTAGAGTGGTGAGGGATTAGAATCATTGCTATGCTTATGATGCTTTCAGAGTACCCATTAGTGAGATTCACTCTTTTTCTTTATAACCAATGTCAACATAAATGTAAGTGAGCGGTACATCGTTCTAATTCACTCCAGGAATAGATAGAACATCTTTCAATAGTTACAATACCATGACAACTGTCCATAAGAGGATTTTCCTCAAATTAAAAAATGTTCTACTGGTAAAGGGAGTGAACTGGAATCTGAAATATGAGACCCAGGTAGAACAAAAAAAGCCCAAAATTTACAGCGGTTTAAAACACTCTATAGTCTACCCAAGGTGAAAAAACAGCTCTGACTGACCATATTTTTTATTGTTTTGTAGATATTAAAAGTAATGTGCTATTCCTCTGCACTTAAGGTGACCATGCACGTTTAGATTTTGTTGCCGATTGACTGCTGTGCACACTCACGTGGTCGATCTGCCGCAAAATCGGCCACAAATCTAATGCTTAAAAGCTAAATTCACCCGTATATTGGCAGGGAAATCGATCTAAGAAATTATGGACATGTCCATAATTTTTTAGAAAGATCCCATTACATTGGATGGGAATCAGTGTCCCCATTCAAAGTAAGGGACAGCACACAAAGGGTGCCCGGCCGATTCTTGGCAGGAGCGACTGCACGTGATCATGTATACCAACATATCTTAGCAGATACCCATGATTTCATGTTCATGAACTGAGGTGAACAATCCATGATGGGCTATTGGAGGCTGAATAAGGTAATATGGGGTAAAATCATTATTCAATGTTGTTAAACACTAACCCACCATTTTACAGCTAGTAAGCTGTAGGCTTTAGTGAATGTCTGTTGGAATAGTTGGCATAGAAAGGGCATCGAATCCTGCCAAAATAGCATTTTTTTTTCTGGCAATTTATTATGAAAGTTGATAAAGAAGTGCGGGCCCCTGATAGACTTCCCTTGCCTAGTAACGATTCTGTGTACTGGTAAGATAACTAAAATATTACATCATATAACAGGCCTTTCACAGCTTTTTTTTTCAAAGTTTCCTAAATATATGACACTTTTTTTTATATTTTGTTGGGGAACCTTTTGATGAGATATTTACTTTTGGGTTCTTACATCTTAATACCTGATGTAATTAGATTAAGCTCTTCTTGTTTTTTTTGGGGTATTTTTTTGGTAAAACTAAAGATCCAAATGTGAAAGAAATAAAAAAAATAAAAAAATTTTTTGTAAAGATTTTATGATCTTTGTACAAACCGTAATAAAAGAAACATTTATTTATGCACATGTCTTTAATTCTACAATCTTGCAGATTTGAAGAGTGTCAATTCCGATTGGTTGCTATATTATATAAAAAGATAAATTTTATCACTTTATTAATATATTTTTGTATTGATAAAGTTCAGCCAACGACAAATATATATTTTTACATGTTTAACTTAATTGATCCCAAAATAGAACACTTATTTAAAACCTCAAAATCTTTTTTCAAATGACTTACCTATTACCTATACCCAATGGTTACCTATATGTAACAAGTGCATATTCCTATATAAGAATGACAGATTAAAAAATAACATTAAAAACTTTTATTTTCATTTTTATATAGACATCACTGGCTTTGCACTGGCACAGTAAACCATGTTATACTGAAAATGTCCAGATTACTTACTATATTTTAGAGTGTGTTTTTTTTTTGAGTGCAGACATATGTGTTTGTCAGAGATAAAACAATCTTCAGGGGGTTGAGTTGCCATGTGTATTATATACATAAAAGCATTCCTATATCAAATATGCTTTTAGAAAATCATGATGGTAATTAATTTTGGAGATAGACTTGAATTTCCCTTTCCTTAAATCATGTACTCTATATATATATATATATATATATATTTATGTGTGTCTGTGTTTTCGATGATTCCAAAAGTTTTACGCAGTACTATTAAAATGTTTCAGCTCTAACATAGTCCTGGTTCTTATCGTATCTTACATGGTCAATTGCAGCTACTGCTACCAACAACCTTACCAGGTTTCTTATTTAGTCGTAATGGTTATCACAGCTATTATTGTTCAATTTTGTGCTGAATCTCATCCTCCATGCTTGTTTATGTGGTTTCACATTATTTACATTCTAATTTGCAAAGTCTTTGTCCTTTTCACTTAAGCGCCACACTCAACTGCACCTGCTGATATATCATCTTTTATCTGTCTATATGTCCGTGGCCTGATTCTTCTCAGTGCTGCTTCGCCTTTGTACTATTCACTTGTACTACTTGTTCTCACTATAAAGCATTCATCCCGGTTGCTGCCAACTACTAGAACTGTTTTTCTCTGTCAATGACTTTACATCCTGCCCCTTGTAGAGCAGAAAGCTTATTCTTTAATTGTGAAGTTTTTTTCCAAGATTATCAAGTTGATTTAATAGAATGCCCTGTAGAAGCAGTTAAATAAAAACACACTGCGAAAAAGTTAGCATCGATGTCTATTTTAATTAGACAACTAACTCATGGTAAGAATATACTAACCTGGTTTTTCTTTATTTTTTGGGGGGTATGGTAACACATAACACCACAAACACATAACTCATTGAAAATGACATATGAAACATTACATGTGAAACAAATAAAATAAATCAAGCAAGGATGTGAATCCACTCATTCTTCTCATCTACTGACATAGAGGGAAACAAAAGTCAGCTATACAGAAATACAGAAATACAGAAATACTGTAATATTACTTATTTTGTGACTAGAAAAATAATATTACATAAACATTGTACATAAAGTACATAGTCAATGTGAGATGATTGTAAAATCGGCAAGCAGTGTGCCTAGGCAGCAGGTAAAACTGAAAATTCTAAAATCCTAAGAAAACTAAAAGTCTAGGGGGGTCATCCGTTAAGACCTCATTAAGAATATTGTGTCTAGTTCTAGAAATCTCATTTATAAAAATTAAAAGGTAGAAAGGACTTGGGCAGCCAGTGGGCATCATGGACTCGCCAGCGTATAGCTATATTGGTGTTAAGGACCCCTTACCCATTAAGAGGGGGTTTTAAAGAGAGTTCTTAGAAATAAGTAACACTAAGAAGAAAAATCTTAACTAACAGTTCAACCTTTCCACATACCTACCTGAGCAGTATATACTCCACCATTGTAAATCTATCAGTTCCCATGAAGGGTCAAGTGTTATCTGAAGTTCCAACAATGATCTTTGTCTCTTGCAGGTCTGTTGCGACAACTTAATAAAGATGGGGGGCGAATTGTAAGGACATATCATATGGGTATATCGCACATTGGCAGGGACTGTGGGGACCTCCAGGGAGATATCGCCACTGGAGCTTCAGTGAAGAGAACATGCTTCATGCAACATTTGAACTTTTGTGGGAACTGATGAGTTTACAACAGTGGAGTATACATTGTTCAGGTAGGTATGTGGAATGGTAGAGCTGTTAATAAAGGTTTTTTTTTCAGTGTGGTGACTTATTTCTAGAAACTCCATTTAAAACTTCCTCTGAATGGGTAAGAGGTCCTTGGGACTTCTATACTCATTTATTAGGATGGGGATCAGGATCTGGGGGTCCTCTTGTTAAAGGGGAACCCCAGATATTCACTGAACCCCCACCATTGCCCCCACATGCCTGGGCATTGTTGTGGGGAAGCGACCCCCTTACCTTAATAAGGGGTCTTCCTCTCATTAAGATATGCCATGGGGCCTGGTGGTACAGGGGTTGCCCCCCTTTCCCCCTTTTTTTATAGGCTTGCCAAAAGGGGTCTGGTATGGTCTGGAGGGGGGACCTCATGTTTTTCTTTGCTCTTTTTTTTCCAGAGCTCTCCAGACCATATGCCAGCAGGGGGTCTGGTATTCTCTGGGGAGGGGGGGGGGGGGGGGGGGGGACGCTGTTTGTGATCCCTCTTTTCCAGAGCATACCAGACCCTATGTTTAAATATCTGTCCATTAAACAGCAAAAAACATGTGCACACTTTTTAATTGGTATTAAACATTTTAACACATTGTAATTATTAAGGCCATTGAGATTCCACAGCTTTAATATCTTTCCATAATTCATTACAAATGTAATCCATGAAATAATACAGTAGAAACTTCAAAAGAAAAAGTCCCTGACAATGTCCCTGTAACCAATATGTAACCATGCATACCAGCCACATGCCCTTATATTCCCAGCTCAGGAGGAACATAACTAAAAATCATCACTTCAAGCATACTTAAATCTTCAGAGACTGACACATGTATAATCAGCCCAAGATATTCATTTTATACTATAGACTTTTTCAGCCAACAGTGTAACAGTTTCCCAAATTATACCGCCTTCTATATTTCCCTTTTCTACCATAGCCCACCCAGTGAAGTACCCTATCCCCTACAGTTTCACCTATCAGGGTGTATACTCATTAGACTTATTTATTCCATAATAGAGGCATGGTGATGAGTAAAAGCAATTAAAAGGTGAAGCCTAATAAAATTGAGTGTCAGGATCCGAACCCAGGGACACTCCGATGTCTGGCTGCAGCTCTATCCTCTGAACCACCAAAATCTTTGCTTCATTACCTTGTCAGATACCTTACACTTAGACACTTGTTACCTAGTTCTCGTGAACCCTGAACCCTTGGCCCCTCCCATGGACATCCCTTAAAAGCCACGTCCCAACTGGGATTCAATGCCAGATTATTGTGCTTCCAGCCAGTGTTTTGCTTCCTGTTTATCCCTGCTCGTGATTTCATCATCTTTGTGTACCGACCCTTGCTTTGACAACCCGACTACTCTTTATCTTGTGACTCGACACCACCAGCTTATGACCTACGCTTGTTTTGACCACGCTCCTGCTTGATGCCTTTCGCTTCCTGTTGATCCTGCCATAACTTTTTCAGCTACGGGACTCAGAGCCTGACCGCAGATGGTTACATTGAGTCTCAACTTTGGCTTTAAAATAAAGCTTTATAGAAACTTCAAACAGAAACAAAGGGGTTGTCACTGCTTTCTGAAGTAAGAAGGCCAGCGTTACAGCCAGCAAATGAGAAATGAGGCATTTACAGAATGATCATTTTTCCATCAGGAAAACTTTCTTTTATATCACAATCAACCAGTTAACTAAAGTTAGTCGACTAACCAAAGATGAAAAGAAATCTACCCAACCATAACATATATTCATATGTTATATTTTAATTTTTTATAGCCTTTTAGCCTTTAGAAAAAAAAGTCACCCTCTTTTACAAGTTGCAGTACACTAGTGCTATTAATAGATGTATTAATCAGACCATTGGAGAAAAATATTCAGTAAAGGAACAATCAGGGAAATTTATGACCTTGGTGGAATGGATGAAAAACATATAAAAAGGAGAACCTCTAATGAATGTGATTGGCAATATAAAATATGCATTTTTAAACATTCCACAGCCATCATTTGTGTTTTATCATTTTAATTGTATTCAGCACTGGTACAATTTACACTTCACCTGAGTTTCTGTGAAATGTATGTGTCTTTCCTTTCTTTTTTTACATGACCATGCATATCTTTTATTTACACCTCTAGTATGTAAGGAAAAGTGAGAAGATATGTATGCACATTAAAATTATAAAACACAATAAAATAATAAATGTATTTAAAACAAAACAGAAGAGAAAATTTACATATTTTCTTAGTATGTATTACAATCTCTCAAACTTGGTCAAATAACGTGAAATGGCAAGGGGTGAATTTTAATGGGATATATTTAAAACAGGTACCATATTATTTTGTTTTATATTGTAGGGCGATCAGGCAAGGATTTCAAGTTCATGATGTGCAATCCGCCTATTGATCGCTGCATTGGTGTAAAAGAAAACTATTCATTTGAACTGAACATGGAAAAATGCTGCGGGTGTTTTTTCCATGCCGCACAGATATTGCGCCTCATTGATGCCCATGCCAAGCGTAGCTTCAATAATAATGGGGGGGGGGGGTATGTTTAAAAAAAAGCAACCCGGTCTATTTAACTATATTGGGATAGGTTGTGTCTTCACCCTGAACACTGGGATTTCATTGCACAAGCCCCAAGGATTATATCACATAGGCACCTGGCTTTTTGTCCTAAGGGGAAATCTACTAGAGCTGAAACTGGGATAAAAAAAGGTGGTAAAAAGAGAGTTTGGGCAGCCCTGAACGTGGTTTCAACTAAACTTTTAACTTACTTTCTGCAAAAATGACAATACTGTTATGTGTTAGAACCATACTTTTTTTGTAATGTTCCCACAATCATTCTCTACATCTGCAACACTTTTAGTGATGATTCCTTATTTAGGGATTTCATAATTACCGTATTCTTTGTACCATGAGACATACTCCGCCTCAAAAATTGGGGGGATGTCTGCGTCTTTTGGTGCAAATGTGGCACAGGTAGTCGCACCTTTACCCTCCACCAGCCCCACAAAGCAATACGTTTAGCCGGGGAGGTGAAGGGGCTGTCAAATTGAAGATCTTCCATTTGTACTGCATTGTTTATGTTAACTCACATACAGTGGCAGAGGCAGGTGGAAGAGCCACCCGCAGTCAGTTATTCTATCTGCACCATATGTGAGTTGGGTTGCTGCTCAGATCACAGGCAGAAGCTTTTCTGGTCATGGCTTGAGGTTGGAAAGCTATCAGCTGCTGCTACCCCACCTTCTTAATTCCCACTTTGCTGGTCGGAGCACCAAGCATCGGATAGCATAGTGGGAAAAATACAAAGTATTTTTTGGCAATTGGACGCTCAACCCTTTAGGGTAGGTCCTATACAACAGAGCATCTAATGGTCCAAAAACTATTGTAACACCCAATTAAAATAGTAGAGATTTTAAAACCATATCTAGCACAAATACTTTCCACAACTTTGACCCAGAAAGCAATGAAAACCTGAATGGGGTTCAGGTCAGATTTCAGGGCTTATGTTCATGGCAGAAATTTGAGATGTTTTTTGAGACCTGCCCACTAACTAGGTAATATTGGTGAAAATCTGACCTAATGCCTCTATCACACCATACGTGATGAGTTGTGTACATCACACATTAGCGCTTCTGATAAAAGTGTATTGCATGCAAGTGTCTATGGTAGAACAGGTTCCCTATGACTAAAGGCAATGTAGAATGTATAGTGTAAAAGAGCCCTTAATCTTAACCTGGCTTTGTTCATGCTTTTTTGAATTGGGAATGTTGCTGTTGCTGAATAATTCTTACCCACCACTTTAATTCTGTTTCTTGTTTATTCATGGCCAATCTGTGAGCAAGCATTTTGCAAAGACCCAGCTATGACCTCTTCAGCACCTGCAACCTTATGTCCAGCCCATATGCTGATCATCTGCTCTGTCCAGACTACCAATAGCCTACTCCAGAGAGCACTGAGCAGTACTATGGTGTAAGGGAAGCCCACTTGTCAGCTCTCCACCAACCAGGTAGGTCACAAGCTCTAAAGCTGGAAATAGACGGTACGATTTACCGTCTATTCCTAATCCGATTCTCCGACGTCATCACGCCCGCCCGCTAGTGCCGAGAATCGGACTGCACTCTTAATGTGCAGCTCATTACTTCGGCTGGGGGCAGCTGTCCCGAGCCGAACTTATAGGATCGGGCTACAATTTACCGTTCTGTCCGATAACTGTGCGATCCGACAGGATGGCTGATTTTAGCCCAATCCTCGTCAGTTGCAGCCTCCAATTCCTGCACGACCCGATCCCTAAGGGATGTGGGAGCGCGCACGGCATCGGATCGGCGGTCGGATCGTGCAGGAATTGGAACGTGTATGCCTAGCTTAAGACTTTACTAATGTTAACTTAGTTTTAACTCTAACTAGAATTATACTTTGTCAAAATTAGAAAGTTTACTTAGTTTTCCCTATCATTAAAGTTACTACACATAAAACCTGCAAACTATCTACTAACCATGAATTTAGTCCCTGAAGGAAACCCTTTACCATAACTTATGCCATAACCTGATCCAATTGCTATTTTTAATCATAAACCTGCACATAACCTTGAAACAAGAATTAAACCCATAACCATATTACTTTACTTAATATATGAACACAAAGCCAAGTCTAAAATAAGCCCAATCCCTTTCCCCAGCCGGAGAAGCAGCCAGCCTGCACACCCCCCTCCCCTCTTCTGGCAGAGCTGGCCCTGTACTGGCCCTGCCCCTTCACACACAGCCGTAGCTGATCACAGCCTGTGTGTGCAGCTCAGCTGTCAGCCCATCCATTACATTGGATGGTGACCCGCGGTCCCCATTCAATGTAATGGATTTTGACCAAGGTTTTTTCAACATGTTAGAAACCTGTTTGGTCGAGTTCCTTCGAGCAGGATGCTTTGATCCTGCTCGAAGGAACCATTGATGGCTCAAATGAAGAAACAGAATAGAGTAACATCAGGAGCTATGAGCACACACGGCGCCCAATGTTCCTCTAATCTGTTACTTCATCGAGCCGTGTGTGGCCAGCTTAATACTACGTAATTTTTGAATATTTTTAAGAACAAAAATATATGTTACATCTTACTAAGTTTCATTTTTGGTGGCCCCATTGGTTTTCATTTTTCAGACTCAAACTATTTGTAGCAAGTACAGAAATACCCATTGATTTTTTTAGATTGAAAATGTTCCTGTGGATTGAACTAAATTCATAAACAATCTTATCTTTATTTCAAGCTATTGTCTTCATATTTCCACAGCATCCAAACAAAGGTAATGAAGACAGATGAAGAGATGAGCTTGTAGTGAAAATCTGTAAAGCGACCTTGTGTGACTGCCATGACTGCTATAATAGATACAATGTCCATATCACAAAAAAAGGGATATTCTCAGGATTGCCGGGTAAAAAAGTGACAACAGAAAACCAATGAAACCATGTCATCAAATGTCAGGTTAGCTGTGATACGTAATAGTATATGGGTGTATACACTAAATAAAGAGATATACTTTATAGGTGTTTACATGTATGGCTTATCACTGTAGTATTTAACTATGACTTTAAGCTTACCAAATCACCAACCCCTAAAATCTGGCAAATCTGTTCTGGCTCTTCATCATATACTAGTATATATGCTTGTAGATGGAACAGCAGATCATGATCAGCAATCACTGCAAGGTGCCAAGGCCACTAATACTTCTACGATGGTCACTGTAAATTATACACTGCAAAAAAACATATTCAGAACAAATTTATTATTGATATCGAAATATCGAAATGGAAACCCTCTAAGTCCAAGGTGCCCAACCTGTGGCCCGGGAGCTGCATGCGGCGTTGCTTGGTGGCCCCCCTTGGTCCTACACGTGCGGCCCCCAAAACCTTCCTAATAATGCATAGGATCTTGTCTGTAAAGTGGTCACACACTCACCCTGCCTTCCTAATCAACTTTGGCAGTCCTACATCAGTAA
>CM070035.1:41507170-41518579 GCA_036250615.1 Ptychadena robeensis | reverse complement strand
ATCACTTGATCATACACCATCTAAACAAACATTATATAGAAAAAGCTGCCACGTATTTAAATGTGTAAGGCCAACATCCCAAACAATATGGAAATGTTATCACTGGAGAAGGGGAACCAGATGGGTCTTCTAACAGGAGATTAGATTCCCCCCTGAGAAAGGATCAGGGGCTATGGTGACTTTAACGCCGGGGTTTCCTGTGTAAGGATACTGTATCAAAGGTAGGTAAAAATAGTAGCAAATTTTAATGTATCTTGTTAATAATCAAAAATTATTTAAAATTATTAAAAAACCACAAATTGGACATTTGATAGCTGATCTTATTTGTTGCCAGCATTGTAAAGGCGGAGACACATTCAAGAAGAGGTACATAGTAATATTAAGCGATAGACAGTGATCCAACTTAAAAAACTTCGGATAAATAATGCCAACAAAGGGAGCGTGCCAAAGCGCGGTTCGTGATTGTTTACTTCAGGGTCAGGGGGTGAGGCGTTTCCATGTAGTGAGGTAAATGGATCCAGAATGACGACAATACATACAACAACCAAAACAGCCACCACGGACCAAAACCCAGAAAAGCGAGGAGTACTAGTTAGCGCCTCAAAGTAATATATGATATTTTGGGATAGAAAGTTGTGTAAAAATAGCTATAGTACTCAATCTGGGGACACAAAATTAAGAGCCACAAGACAGCGGCGGGGCGGCGATAGAGCAAATCCCCGAGAGGCCATCGAAAACCACATCGCCCAGGAGCAGGGCCTCAGACCAAAAATCAGCCTAAGTATGAAGGTATATATAAGGTATGGTATTTATGGTTGAATGGGTCATGAATAAGTTGATTACTTCCCACATTCTGGTTTGTGAGTATAGAAATCATTCATGAGGAGGAGGAATAAATGGGGAGGAGGAGGGGGGGGGGGGGAAAGGGAAATGGAGCGGGGGGGAAAAAAAAGAAAAGAAAAAAAGAGAGAGGAGAAAAGACGGTAGGGGGGGGGGGGGAAGGAAAAGAGGGGAATGGGTGTAGTGTAGGGGAGTTGTATAAGACGGCTTGATAAAACAAGGCACTTAAATATAAAAAGCGTGTCATGTGGTGAGGGGAGGGGGGGTGAGGGCAGAGAAAAGAAAAGCAAAAAGAAATGAAAAGATGAACAAAAGAAGACAAAAAGAAGAAAAGAAAAAAAAAGAGCAAACAAGGAAGAGGAGAAGAAAAGAAAAATGAAGAAAAGAAGAAAAGAAAAGAAAGAAAACGCAAAGAGGGGAAAGGGGGGTGATTATGAAAAGGTTGTTGTGTATGTTGTCAAAAGTGCTGTGGGGTAGGTGGTAGGTATTGGGATGTCATTACGTGTAAATGGATCGTGGGGAGAAACAAAGAGGGGGGAAAAAGGGGGGGGGGGGAGAGAGGGAGGGAAGGTGAGGAAAAAAGGAAGAGGGAGAAGAGAGGAAGAGGGGAAGAAGGGAGGGGGGTAAGAATCAGAAATATGGTGCAGGGGTTGTGAATATGGGAATAAGTGTGCGAGTTGTGAAGGGTGTGGAGAATGAGTATCAAGTTCCATAATTGGGAAGTTTAGTAAAGAGGTAGGGATGAAACCATTAAGTGAGGAGAAAATAGTAAGTACAGTAAAGCATATAGTGAATATGTGGATGCAGTGAAGGTTTTTGGGGGGGAGTTGAATGGATGTGAGGAATATAAAGAAAATTAAATAAAATAAAAGGGAGAGGGGAAGGGGGGGGGGGGGGTGAAGAAGAAAGAGGCGTTGAAGGTGAGGAAAACAGTCAATAAAGAGCAGCGGGGTGAAAGAGGGAGGGGGGGGGGGGGGGATAGGAAGGGGGGAGAAAACGGGAGGAGAAAGAGGGGGAGAGGGAAAGTATAGGGTTTATAGGGTGGCTAAGGTGATTAAAAGTGCATTACCATAATTACAGTGCTAAGGGAAGTGATACCAGTATCTGAGTGAAATAAACAGGTCTCTAATATGTTGAAGAGGATATATCACCAATGGGGGGGCTTCAGTTAGGTAAATGGTGAGCCTTCGGAATATGATAAGGAAGTGTTGATTGACCTGTAGGGTCTGAACCAGTCCCAAAGGGATTGAAGGTCAATGGTGTCGACACCTACTCAGGAATCAGTGGACTTCGTCTAATGTACGATGCGTAAAAAAATAATAAATAAAATCCGCATATTCAGAGAGTATACAATCAGACATATCTGAAAGGTTGGAATCCTAAATTCTTACTTGGTCAGAATGATGGTGACATAGGCACACATCCCACAGGCAGGGGCTGTCGGTCACAAATGTCCCTGGGCTGAATGTCAGGTCATTAGCCCACGGGCCCGCTCCTTTATTGGCCCCCTCGCGCGCGGCGGGCAGCGCTCCGGGCGCGCATCCACCCCAAGCACGCGCCATAGGCGGGCACATGGCGGGTCACGCCAGGAGCGGCGGCGTACGGACAAAACATGTGGGCGGTCTCAGGAGTCATGGCAACGTGAGGCCGAATGGTAGTGCAGTGGAGACAGCAGGGGGGGCGTGGCGCGAAAAGCCACCAAAGCAGCCCCAAAGCCAATCAAGGCGCGAAGGTGAACCGTTCCAGGGATCAGGTGCAGGCCAATCAGGGCACAGCGTCATCGGTAGCCATGTTTAAAGCACAAGCGTCAACACGGGGCCAGATAGTAACAATGCGTGTCCGCATTCTCGTCCGCGGGCACTGCATCACGCCGGATTTCAAGAGGGAAAGGGTGGGGGGGGGAGAAGAAGGTCCATCCATGTTCCACGGCAACCCAACAGCGCTTTCTGAACAGGGCACCGTCCAGGCCTGACAGTGGAAAAGCATCACTAGGGAGATACCCTCCAAATAATTCCCCACATTATGGCGGGTGCAAAGAGCATCCCCACATTGAGAGGATCGCCGCCTCGGCGGCATTGGGGGGGTCCGAGAGGAATGTTGACCAGTGTATCCCGACAGTACGGTCAGGGTCTCCAGACAAATAGTTACAATAGTGAGGATTTGGGTATTATGTTTATATAATTACTAGTAGATTGGGGTAGTATAAGTGGGGTTCAAAAACAGGCGCCAGTGTTCTTTCCGGATGCCCAGTGGTGGTCTAACAAATACAAAGTAAATGGGTTTACAATAATTAAAGGTATTATAGAACATTTTTATGGTGGGCATGGTATTCATTTTAGGTCAGAGAAAGATTTGTCGAATAATATGTGGCAATGCCAGTCATCTAGATTCAATATCGGAGTCAGGTTTTTATTAGGGTGGTATATATAATATTATATCAGTTGGACTATGTTAAAAGGAAATTTGTGAAAGAAAGGACGTGATTGTTTACTAGGAAAAGGAAAAGAGATTAGTTATCCTGAGATCAAAGGAATTCAAGTATCAGATCTGCCAAAGGCAAAACATCTATTACAGACCCTTATAATATATACATAGGACGATGGTCAAGTATATAGGGTTGATGTTTGACAAAGGGTTGTGTTATAATTCACTAGTAAAAAAATGTACACTGTAAGTGTGGAACTGAATATTCTATTGAAAAGTATGTGGAAGAATGTAAGGTTTAATTTGAAGAGGTTTATAAACGTCTAGGTCATTATACCAGGTTAAAGAAAGCATTTATAGCTTTGTTTGTCATTCAGTCCGGGGCTTGAGGTAGCCCGTATTCGAAATATCAACGTGTCCGGTTGACAAGTAAAAAAAGTTAGCATCGGTGCCTCCCCTGGTGTTTGGGTGTATCCTGTCCAAGCACGATCACAGAAAGGCAGTTTACTGTCATGATGGTGTTAAGGGCTATATGATTCCTATTGTGGGGTTTGATAGAATCACCATCGATACCAGAATTTAGGTGTTCACACACCCGTTGTTGACAAGCATTCTTATCGGTTCTTCCCACGTAGAAGGGTTGCACGAACACAGGAGACGATATACAACCCCAGTGGTATTTGGCAGTCGGCAAAGTGTTGGGTTGTGTACTGTTACCGTTTGGGTAAGATTGATGTTTGAGTTGCTGTTGGATCTATGGCAATGTACATTTCCAATAGTGATCTGAAGGTAAATCTTTTTTACACTTGTCACCTCTTGTGAGCCAAAATAGTGGCTTTTGTGTGAGCCGATCCTTTAGACGAAGTAGTCTTTTATACGTAACTTGGGGGTTATTCACCCACAAAATTTTATGTGGAATCTTAGTCGCCGTATAGGCCAATATTGGCAATGCGGGTTCTAAAAAGATGATGTTGATTGTGTATGGAAGTAGTATGATTCTGTTGAATGTTCGGAGGTTTGGGGTTTAGATCAAAAAGTAAGGTATTGGGCGGTCGCTTCCGTTTGACTTTTTTATAAGCCTTTTTCACACTTTTTTACTCTATCCTATCCAATACTAGACGTTTTTTTAATTTGGATGGCCTCAGTTTCGAAAGTGATGTGGAGCTAGAGTGACGGAGGAGAAGACGTATGTATTGGGCCGAGGTACGGGATGATGTTAACCCAATGGTCTGGGGTGGGAGCTGGTTGCATGAAAGAAAAGCAAGAGTATTCCCAGTGTTTCTTTTCTAATAGTGATTCATGTGTATTAAGTGTGTCTTCCCCTTTATAAATGGTTCAAATACAGAACTGTTAGTGATGCGGGCCGCATATACGTAAATTTAGTTTAGTAGTTAATTTGCAATAGCTTCACGAAGTCCTGATAGGGCCATCAAAAGGTCCTTCCCACAGCATAAAAACGTGCATCATGTACTCACCCAGATGTTTAGTGATGATGGGTAAATGGTTCCAGCTGTTCTGAGGAGAAAAATGTTACGTTCCCAGTCCCCCGGTACAGGTAGCGTAGATAGGGAGGCACATGTTGTCCCCATAGAAACCCCTGTACTGGAGGGTAGACATCTTCCCCAAATAGAAAAAATAGTTGTATTAGGATGAATCTAAAAGGTTGCAGGATGAAGCCGTATATGGGATTTGGTCATTGTTGTTCATAAGGAAACAGTCGTATCGATTCGAGACCTTTGTGAGGAATTAGCACTGTATGTGCCTATAGTCGAGGGCCCACGCCACTAAGTGATGGTTTCATCATTGAACTTGATTCTTCAAGCATCTGGAGTAGATGCTTAGCGTTTCCGTGAGGTAGACGGTAGGGCCTAACACATGAGTCTGAACTATTGCAATGAGCGTAATAGATTTTCAGAGTAGCTACGAGTTCGCCCGAGATTGGGGCGTACCGGTGACAAGTGGCATTTTGTGGATTTGGGTAGAAGGCCCCGTGTTGCGCCGTGTGCTGTTTAGCCAGGGCACCGAGGACGCTTGTGCCCTGATGGGTATGACCTGATGCTGGGACGGGTTTCACCTTAGGGGCGGCATGATTGGCTAGGGAGCTGTGTGGTGGTTTCGACAGAGCCCACCCACGGGTGTGTCTCCCACGAACCGCAATTAGGGCCTAACGTTCGACATGACTCTGGAGACGCCAATGTTGTTGTCGTACGCCGCCGCTCCTGGCGTGAACCGCAATGTGGCCGCCTGATGGAGAAGTGAGTGGGGGGATGCGGCGGCCGGTAGCGCCGGGGGGGCGGCGATGGGGCCTAAGGACGCGACGTGGGGCTAAGGACGGCTGATTCAGGCCCAGACATTTTTGACAGAGGACCGGTCCTGTGGGAGTTTACCTATTGTCAATCATCTGCCCAAGTAAGAATTAGCGATTTACAACCTTTGCAGATATGCGTCATTGGATACTCTCTGTATATGCTGATATTTATTATTATTTTTTTACGCATCTAACATTATAACGACAGCAATTCTGTATTGGTGGGTCGACACCCTTGACCTTAGTACATTGGACTTTTTTTCGACCCTCGACCAGGTAATCAGGCAATTCCTATATAATTAAGGCTAAATGTTACTACTGAAGCACCCACCATTGTGAATATACTTCACATATTCGAGACCTGTTTTATTTCTGTCAGGGGACCCTGGGCGTCGCGGCTCGGGGCACCCCACGCCCACAGTTGCTGTGGCTCCCCCCGGTCACTTACTGGGGCTGGCGATTCCTAGGGTCTCACAGGGTTTGCTGGGGTTTATCCCCAGGCGCTATGGTTGGAGCCGCAGTCGGCAGTCGCCCGAGCTGTGCGACGTGTCCCCGTGCGCGTGGATCCCGCGCATGGCGTTTATGGCGAATGGTACATTTGGGGGGCGCGAGCCGTGCACCGGAATTTAAGGGCTGGCTTGGGGGTGTAGTATAGAGTGTACGGCCTTCCTAACTGGGCGGACCATGGAGCACACTTCCTATATAAACCTGCCAGACGTGCAATCAGTTGCTGTGTGGATACAGTCCTGAGGTAGATGGTTTTGGGAAGAGTATGTTTTGGATTGATTACCCGTATTTGACCCTGTGGCTTCGTACCGACCTTCTCTGACTTATGGCGTCCCTAACCGCTGTGCGTGTTCCCTGACTCTTCTCAGGGGGTGCCTGCGCCTGCCTCGACCCTCCGACGGTTACCGACATCCGTTGCCGGCGCCGGGTGCCCTGACCCTCCGCCTGGTACAGACTACGTTACATAGTTACCAAGCTTGAACTGTTGGTCAGCTGATACTGCTCACCTGAAGGGGTCACTCTGGGATCGTGTCTGCAGCCTCCTGGGGGGGGTCACTGGGGAACAGGGACCTGGCCACCTGGGTGCGGGGAAAAAATCCACAGGGTACCCTCAAGGGCTCCCTGCCTAATCCTCATAGGGAGGGCTCTGGGAGAGAGACCTAGGTGCGTAGTCCCTGTCCCTGGTGCCCCTGTGCTAATCCATGAGCGTGATTGTACAGAAATGGTAAAGTAAGGTTGTAAAGTGGGGCTTTACACTTTTCAAGTAGCTTGGATTTGTATTATTTAGTCGTGTTTCTATATTTAAAATTAATTATTTATCATATTACTCATCTGAGTAACTACTGTGCAGCACGTACCTCTGGCTTTTTCTTTGGCTTGATAGCCTGCACTATAACATATTATATTTCAGATTGTTACAATGCATTTAAAAAAAAATCATTTGTCTTAAAAGCACCATCAATGAAAAATGCTGGCCACTACATGTAAAGGAAAAACATTGTCAGCTTCTAGTAGAGAAAGGGGAATTATTTTTGAATTATATTTGAATTGTACAGTCCATTTTTCATTTGATTGATTCACCAGTAAATCTTTTACTCAGGTGGTATTGATGTTTCCTTTAGTGATTTAGAGTGTGTCACTAATGGGATTTTAAACCACTTAGAAATGTGAGTAGGAAGCTTACATGTGTCATTTTGTGTGAGGTGGTCCAGCACCCTGTTCTCCATTGTTAACTCTTAATTACTCTGCCTATTTAAATCATTCTTTTCTGAGTAAAGCGTTGTAAGTAAAAGAGATAGTTATTGTGTTTTTTACATTATTAAATGAAGAAGCCCCATATGAATATTGAATTAGGTTAAAACTAGAGCCTAGGGATTTCTCCTGAGTGGAGTGCCAAGGATGTGTTTCAGCCTGAATAGGTTTTAGAATTTAGAAGTGAATAAAACTACTCTCTGCTTTAAGCTGATTGTAGGTGGATTTGCTTGCCTGAATGGTTCTCCATTTCGGTTCAAAAGAAGAAAACTCCTTTGACCAAGATGAATAACATTCAAATCTGCTTTTTAATTATAGGAAAAAAAAATTTTCTTCCATTTAAAATTTCATGTGTAAACTTACGTTTAAGAAATTAAGTTGGCCAACCATTTATAATTTAGAGAACTGGTACCTAATTAATAGGACTTCCCTAACAAAGATGACTTTTCTGTATCCATTTGACATTTTGTTATTATGTGACTTCATTTATAAAGTCTGTTTTATGGAGCCCTGAAATACTTTTAGATCAGAAGCTATATATATATGGGTGATGGATTGGCATGGAGGGATTTACATGCTGCGTGCCAGAAGGAATGTAGCATGAACAAACAGAAAATGGTTCTGATCTGAAGTTTTTTCATCTGTAGACTTCAGCCTATGAAGTATGTACTTCTAGAAAATGCCTTTTGGTATCCTGTCTTTCTACTCCTTTTAACTAAGTAACAGAAGTTTTGTGGGTATGACATGGCTGGGATCATGTGGTCATGGAAACACATTATATCTCTTCAGTATCACAGCCTGGCAGGAAGGTGTCCATTTGGGGAAGCGATCATCATATTGACCTTTTATAGAACAGAATTGTGGTTAAAGCTGGGTATAGACATTTAGATTTCCCATCGATCAATCTTTTAAACGATTGTGCATGCGATTCCGGAATTGATTCCATTTACAGAATTGATTGCACACTGCACCACATGATGTGTTCGAATCCTAGTCAGTCACAGATCGTGCGATGTCCAGCTCGCAGCTGTTCTAATCGGAGATGATATAATGTGGGTTGAATGCCAATAGGTCGGACGCGAATAGGTTCCCGAGGGATCAACTAAATTTTACAGACAGGTCGGATTCGTGCTTGATCGATTTTACGTGTGATTAAAGCTAGCCACACACGGTTCGATTTTGGTTCAATCGATGCTCGATTAGATGAATTTTTTCATAGATTGAACGAAAATCGAGAAATGCCCACATGGTACGATCGACAATAATTGTTCGATGAAGGCAGAAAAATTGATCGAATTTTGATTGGACATGTTGGAAAATCATCGTCGATTGTGCCAAAATCGTTTTATAATCGTTGATGTTTGTGGTGTTTCTCCTGGATCTATTAGATTCGATATAATAACATAGACCACTTCAATCTGAACTTCAATCGTTTCCATACCAAAATCGAAGATTTTAGTAATATTTTGGAATAAAAATCTCACCACAATCGCAAACTCAATGTGGGGTGTATGTTGATGCGATTAAGATCGATTTTCGATTAGACGATTGAATTCCTCGATCTAATCGAGCATCGATTGAACCAAAATTGAACCGTGTGTGGCTAGCTTTAGGGTCAAGTCAATAGTTTGATCACTTTGTGATCATTCATCGATTTGTAATCGATCGATCGCAGCGATCGATTCCAGTGATTGATCTTACAGAAATCGTACTGAAAATCGAGATGTCTATGTCCAGCTTTACAAAGTAATTTCTGCATTTGTCTCTTTAGCAGGAGCTATAACATACACAAACAGTTTCCACATCTTAAGTTTTTAGCACTTTCATTAGAATTGGGTATATGCATGGTGTCGGATATGGGGTTATGGCTTTTGGTGACAAAGAGGCAAGTGAATTGCCACTTTAAAAAAGTTATTTTATTGTAACATATCAGGAAATTATGAACAAAAACAAAATGAACTGAAGCCTGTCTGGCCAGCAAGCCTTCTACACTTTGTGCTCCCTATCTAGCTATCATATAATGGCTTGTGAAGTACAGTATAGCACTATAAATGTAATTTTCCATCCCTTCCTGGAAGCAAGATTGTTCCCTTTCAGACTTAAGGGTACCCATACACGTTGCGATTTTTCGGCCGATTTTAGCCCTTCCGACTGATCCAGTCGGTCGGGTAGGTCGATCGCTCGGGATTCATAACATGCAAATGTATCCGACCGATGCTGTTTTTAGAAAAAAAGTCGGTCGGGTCCCGAATGATGATGCCCGTAATTTTGAATTTCAAGATTCCTGATACAACCGGCCGATCAGTCGGTGGGCCGGAGACTAAAAGAAAAATCGGCCGAAAAATCGTGCATCCGACCGACTTTTAAAAATAGCAGTAAAGCAAAAATTGGGAGTCTAAATCAGATATCAAATCGGTAAACGAAAAACTGCAACGTGTATGGGTACCTTTACTCAGGTTGCTTTTAACTCCTCATCTCCTCCCCTAATGACAAGTAAAAAATCTGGACTCCACCAGGTGGAGAAGGAACTCTCACATCTCCTTTGTTGGCCAATTTCAGAGCCCTATAAACCAGCTGTTCCACATAGTGTGACGAACACACGCAATTCCATGTACCCTACCTTAAATAGTACTCATACCTGGGAGCTTCCTTGTTAAAACCTGGAATACCTTGTCACAATGAATAGACTTTTTCCCCTGAAAACCAGGATAAGCGTTATTTTCAATGATAGTCCCCTGCCTGAGACACTCATTTATTATGCAAGGCATGTGACGGATCTAGGTCTGGGAAAGCTTCATCAAGAATGATCATCATGGTAATGAGGAGATCATGTTGGAGTCTTTGAGCAACTAAGGGATATAAGGGTGTGGGATGTAACCTCCTAAAGGTGGTACATGGTTGGATTTTTCCATTCCATCGACTTAAAAATGGATAGTTTGAAAATCGTTTGGTTTTTACCTGAATTGATCAACCAAAAGTGTTGGAAATCGAACATAAAATCGACCGAGCAGCGATCAGATATGTAGGTAAATTCAGTAGAGCATTCTGGTATCTGACGGGTTTTATACTTAGAATTTAGATTTGTATCATATTTATGATGAAGCATGCGTACTGGGCTAGGGAAAGGAGTTGATGAGGCCGAATGTGGCTTCCTAAAATAAGACATTCATGGCTGTGTGGGGAGTGGACAAGGCGTGCTGTAGAGGGCAATCTAGTAGTGTAGACAGTACCAGAACAGGCCTACCACAATTATCTCAAATGTGAAGCAACTGACAGTTGTGTGCCTTTACTGCTTAAATAGAACATTTAAAGGCTATGTAGTCAATAGGCAGATTTTACTTTGTAAAGAACTGTCTATGCAACACTCAGTGTTCCGATTATTCTCCCGACTGATTTTTCGTCCGATCGTATCATCCGATTTTCACCTAAAATGTAATGGTCGGTCGGTCGGCTGGCACGGAAAATCGGAATTCGAATTATCACCGATCCATCAGCCCGACCCTATTTATTAACAGCAGATTGACCAAAAATTTACGGACAGGTCTGAAGCGTTCCCTACCGATGTTTCGGCCGATTTTGAGAAATCGTGATCGGTTGGGTACATAATTCCGTATCCGATTAATCTCCCGATCGATTAATCTCCCGACCACGTTGGTTGGGCAAAATCCGTACGAAAAATCTGAACATGTATGGGGGGCTTAAGGCTTTCAGTGGTTTATAATTCAATAGAAATTCAATAGCATTCGCAAAATCGCATATGTTAACAAAACTGGTGTCTATGTATCACAAAGTGCTGCAAATAAGATTGCATACACAAAAGACATGTCTACTCTTCTGTGTAGGTCTGATCGGTGCGCCAACACAGCATTATTGTTGAGTTCGAATATTCAAATTATGAATATATATTCAACAAATAACGTCTACTGTATATAAGAATTGGAAAATTTCGTGAATATGGTGGCTGATATTTGCAATTTAGTATATTGGAGATATTGTGCATTGGAAAACGTATGGCCATGCACTGCGAATTTATATCACATGTGACCATTCATGTTGAAGGTAATCATGATGTGATTATA
>CM070035.1:41496560-41507070 GCA_036250615.1 Ptychadena robeensis | reverse complement strand
GCACAAACAGTGACCATGTCTGGAGGGTTCACATACTTTCAGGCAGCACTGTATATAGATATAGTATCTTAGCAGATTACTGAAAATTGTCCTTACACTGTTAAAGACGACTTAAACTGTAATAAATACCTAAGAATATTTTAGCTACATATATATTATTGGATAAGGGGCATTACATTGTAAGCTTCTTTGAGGGACAGAATTATAACTATGTGCTATGTAATATGTCAGCGCTACATGAATATAAGTTTACTGTATTTTGCCAAGCTGAGTATAGGACGTAATTAGGATAGGATTGTAGAGGGGTTTCACACACACAAATTGTAATATTTTCGTATTGCATTTTGCTGGGCCTAGTCCTGAATGAACTATGTACGCTTCCTAATAGTAGTGATAAGTGACTAGGCAATATTCGAATTCGTGTAATTTCGCAAATACCAGCAATGATATTCGATTTAGAATTCGTTATCTTGAATATCCGCATTTGTTGACAAGAATCGCAATCTAAAAATTTTAATGTGATCAAATATGCGCAATGCATGCAAGTCAAGTGGAGCTTGGATATTCGACTGGGAGAATATTCGTAATTTCCATTAAGAAAATTGCCTTGTGATTATATTATCGCGATCCCATGCAATGAATGGGATCGTAAAAACTTGCAATAAATCTAAATAAGTCGAAATTCGAGCTAAATATTCAAAAATCTAATATTCAAGCTAAACACTACCTAATAGGAGAAGTCTTTTTCGATTTTACAAAATCGCCCAGGTGCTTTGGTAGTACAGCTCTACACTGCAATAAGCAGATGGGTGCTGGGACTACTGGTTAGGTGGCTGATACGGTGATACACTTTTTGTTCCAGCTGCGTTTCGGCAACTGTTCCTGCAGAGAACAGAAAAGTGGATGCGTCTCTGTGAGTTGATTCTGACTGTGCATCAGTCAAACCAGACTAGTAAAAATCACTCTAACATAAGGAATGACTAAATTAAGCTGTATGGACAGATTAACGAAAGATAGATAGATAGATAGATAGATAGATAGATAGATAGATAGATAGATAGATAGATAGATAGATAGATAGATAGATAGATAGATAGATAGATAGATAGATAGATAGATAGATAGATAGATAGTAATGAATATATATTTTTGTATATGTAATTTATAAATGAAATATGCCATTTCTACCATAAATTGACAAGCGGTTTCATTAGCATTTCATGTGGTTTTCAAGGCTGATAGCTAAACAATGAACTTGCTGGGTTTTTTTTTCATAACACTAGTGGAAGAACACTTGCGGTGCTGACATTTGTCAGTGTCTAAATGAGTATTAAACAAATGATAGACAGTTATTAGTTCTCCTGCAGAAGAAAAAAAACACTTGCACCTAACACATTAAAGCCATGGGAAAAATCGCTTGGTATTTTCCTGTGGCAACTGCTCATAATTTGATGGAAAATTGATTAATCACACATTTAACTCAATGCAAGATCCTCTGCACTGTAATAAATTATGGCCATTAATCAATAAGTACAAAGTAATTCCGGGAGTCAGGAGACATGCTGGTTTCTAATAGAAAACTTGCGCTCGGGCCTATCTGCCAGTGACCACTTCATCTGAGGTATTTTGCACCTGCCTCAATCCAATTAGATGACATAATTAATGAACCTCAATGCACTTGATAATTTGTTATACAAAGGTAAAATGTGTTTTGGCATATCTATTATACTGCAATCCACCACACTGTAAAAAAATATATCCATTATTCACATTTGCTTTAAGAAAAAGAACAACATTTTATGGCACTATTTGTGTGTCAATATGACTTTTGTGCAGATAAAAGTTAAAGGACTACGATGCTACACAAAAAAACTATTTTCCTAATTGTAATTATTAAGTCTTATACAACAGAAAGCACTGTGGGGTTTATCTATTAAAGTAATATATTTTAGCACTTATTCCCTTTGCAATTTTGCATAATTTAAAATCCCTTTGCACATGGATGTTTAATGCGAACACAGGTCTACTAGCCTAATAAAACCTTATGTACTCTTTTAGTAGTGGACCCCTATTGCAGGGTGACCCACATGAACTATATTAATTTGTGCTGCATTCAGGGGCTTAATTGGCCCCAGAGAGAGGAAAATGTAACACAACAATCTCATAAAGTGAGAGTTACAATATATAAGAAGAAACAAATACTTTGCACATATTTACTCAGATATTATATATTATGCATTACTAACCAACATATTAATACACTGTCTGGCCCCAAAAAAAATCGCCACCAAAAAAAAGGTCACACACTCTGTTTTTTGTGGGACTGCCATTAGCTTTGATTACAGCACATATTCACCGCTGTGGCGTTGTTACCATAAGCTTCCGCAATGTCACACGACTTATTTCCATCCGGTGTTGCATTCACTTTTCACCAAGATCTTGCATTAATGAAAATAGAGTCTGACCGCTGCGCAAAGCCTTCTCCAGCACAACCCAATGATTCTTAATGGGGTTAAGGACTGGACTCTGTGGTGGCCAATCCATGTGTGACAATGATGTCTTATGCTCCCTGGACCACTCCTTCACGATTTGAACCAGATAAATCCTATCATTGTCATCTTGAAATATGCCCGTGCCATATCCATAATCCATTGATGGAATAACCTGGTCATGCAGTATATTTAGGTAGTCAGCTGACCTCAATCTTGAAGCTCATACTGTTGCTGAACCTGGACCTGTACCTATTTGCTCAGTTAAATCCAGGTGGCGACATTTTGTTTGGCCAGGAAGTGATTCTTAACAAACACTTTTGGATGATGAAAAGAGATGAGAGTCAAATCATTTGTATCAACCATTTCAACTCAGATGTACTCTCAAGATAATTATTAGGTCTAGGGAAGCCCATTACCAAATATTTCATTAGGGTCAGTGAAAATACAGCCTTTTTGATTAACTAGTTGGAAGAAAGCCAGGCTTACAGATGACTTTTGAAAAAAAAATTGATCAAGGTCACTCTCCTGGCTTTGTCAAGTAGTGTTGGTATCAAAACATAGTACAGATAACATCAGAAAAAATACAGATAACATCAGATAACATAAGTTAGCCACAGCTTCGGGAAACCTTTCCAACCTTGAGAATGACTGGGCTACCCAGTATAAAGCCTGCCATACACACACCGATTAGCAGCCGATTTTACCGCTGACCGACGCATGCGCGCGCGGTCGGCTGCAAAATCGTCCGCCAATCGGTGTGTGCCCACATGGGGCGACAGATCCCTGTCGCCCCACAGACATGTCCGATGTTCTCTGGCCGATGCCAGCCGATGCTGTTACCTTGAATGAAGACCGGCGTCTTCATTGAAGGTAACAGCCGGCACACTTCCCCTGCCGACGATGCAGGCAGCTCGGGAATGCAGCGTGATGACATCATCACGCTGCATTCCAGAACTCATCGGGACTAGTCTGTCGGCACCCAACTCGTTAAGTCTCTTAATGGTACCCATACACTGGTCAACTTTTTGTTCGATCCCCGATCGCACGTGGCATTCGCTTGGGTAATGTGAAAACCCTTGTTCGCTTCATCCCGTTCAAAGAAATGACGATCGACACAAGGAACTAACATGTTGGTAAATCCCTGTTTGATCGCCATTACTTGAGATGGGAACCATCCAAATGCTAAGTCTGAAAATATACCGGTAAATAAATATTGTTAATATGATATAGAATGTCTACAAAAATATCTGTGACTAGTAGTTATCACACAACAATCTATCTATCTATCTATCTATCTATCTATCTATCTATCTATCTATCTATCTATCTATCTATCTATCTATCTATCTATCTATCTATCTATCTATCTATCTATCTATCTATCTATCTATCTATCTATCTATCTATCTATCTATCTATCTATCTATCTATCTATCTATCTATCTATCTATCTATCTATCTATCTATCTATCTATCCAGCCACCATGCACCTGTTCCAGTCTATAATGATGATGATGATGTTGAAAAGATCTGTAAAAGGTAAAGACTTTGACGATAAAAGATAATCAGTCTTCTGCTAATTCTGTCACTAGGAGACGCCATGAGCAGATTTTGTTTAGGAACTGGAAAACAATTAGCTGAGGATTATAGGACTAAAGGACCTTTCCTAGCTGTACCTGTAAAAAAAAAATACTTTGCCCATTTAATGCCGTCTAAGCTGTCATTGTGCTTGAACTTCAGTCCCGGTGATTAATGAAAAGCTGCAGGGCACAGCTAGAAGCTAAAGTCTCAATTATAAAAAAGCAGTAACTAGTTTAATGTGCTGATGCTTTATATTTAAACTGACAGCTGTGAAAAATTGCAATATTTCCAATCATGCTTTAATAATGTATCATTAATTTATTGGCATGTCCAAAATACTTTTCACTCTTGCTTGCTCTTTTTCATTTGAAGCGTGTGGCATTTGAAATTTGTTGGGATGACAAGGTTTTTAGGAAACATTAGTCACAAGACACAATACTTAACATAGACAGAGATATAAACGTAGATTATGTCATGTAACAATTTATCATATCTTATCTAGCCATGTAGATAAACCCATTCTCATAATTGCTGTCAGAATCGTTTAAGAATGCAAATATGCAAATATGCACATTTTATAGAAAAGGGACATGTCTGAAATGTAGGTCCATCATGTGGGAAAATGATATATATTCCATATGTTGCCAAACATAGAAACAATGCAGCAAACAATTAGAGATGGTCGAATTTTTCGACTAGCTGATTTGTGAGCTGATTGCAAAGCCTCTGAAAATGGTATCATTGCCAAAATTGCTGGAGATGTAGTGAAGGGTTGAAAGAGCATTTAAAAAAACAAGTGTTGTTCTAGCACATGTAGTTCTTGCATAAATTAAGTTTAAATAAGTCAAAGTAAAAATTTAGATTTTCTAAATTTTGACTGACTTTGAACCTTTTTTATGTAATAACTATTTTTGTTAGAGACATACTCTTTTGTGTAATATCTACAGCAAGTTTGGTAATGACACCATGTTCAGGGGGTTTGCAATTAAATTCCAAATCTTTGAAATGGTCAAATAAAAAACAAAAAACTACCAACGACCATCTCTACAAACAATATATAGTTATGAGGTCCATCCATTATTGCAAACTCAGCAGTGGAAAAATCTAACCAGTCCTAATTAGGCCAATGTTAAAATGTTCTTATTAAAGATTTTTTTTTCTTTTAACCTCCCTGGGGTTATGACCATTTCGTGCCCTTTTTTACACTGTAATCTGCCTTAATTCCCCATCCTCCCCCCTCCTCTCTACACATTGCCAGCATAATTGAGACGCCGGCGACGTGGGCTAGGAAAAGTGATGCCGCTCCATTTACATGGAGGTCTATGGTGCTGCCCCCCACCCCTTTATTACCCTGTCATCGGTGATGCGGTGCTAGAAGGGACCAGCGAGCCTGCAGCATAACACCAAGGAGGTTACATTTGAGTTGAGTTAATTGCAAAGCCTCTGAACATTGTATCATCACCAAACCAAACTTCAAACATTGTATCATCACCAAACTTTCTGGAAATTCAGAGAATTTCTCTAGCACATGCAGTTTGCAAAAACACACTAGAACACACTTTTTTTTGTAACGTTACCAATTCTGTTCTTTACATCGGTTACATAACATTTAACTTGTTCAACTTGTTCAGGGGGGTTGTAGTTTACTCTGCTTTACTTTTGCTGCATTCTCTAGTTCTCATATGCCGAGTTTTGTTGAGCATTTTAGAAACCTCAAAAGTATCTTATTGTTGTGATTGTCACTCCCGCAGATCCTGGGTTGACGCGGGGGTACCAGGAGCAGGGAGTCTAAGCCACCGAGGGTCTTCACCCAGAGCCCCCCTAGCGGGAGATAGGCAGGAGTCCCTTGCGGGGAGCCTGTTGGCTTTTCCCACACTCGGATGGCTAGGTCCTGCTTCCCTGGTCAACCCCCCCAGGAAGGTGCGGGCAGGAGCCCCAAAGAGTGTCCCCTTAAGGGGAAAGGTTTGAGGGTAACTAGGAAACTGGTCGGAGGTTTACACAGAGAGTTAGTCAGAATCCGGAGCGTTAGTCGGGGCTGGTGGCGTTCGAGACGTAAACGGGAGGCAAGCGTAGGTCGTGGCAGGCGGCAGACAATACGGAGTACCAGGAACAAGCGGAGGTCAGGGAGCCAGAGGTCAAGAGGTAGTCGGGGACGTAGCAAGGTCGGATGCCGGGAGATCAAGCCAAGGATAGCAAACGCTAACATTCACCAAGCACAGGAAGCTGTAATACACCAGCACTGGGTGGAAAAACTGGCAGGCTTATATAGGGAGTGCCCTCCTGGGGCCGCCCAGGAGGGAGGGACGGTCACCTGGAACACTCCCCCTACCCGTCCTTTAAAACTCGGGTGAGGGCGCACGCTACCGTCCCGCGGCTCTACAGTGGATGGAGCAGGAGAGGCCCCGGATGAATCCCCAGTCTCCCCCACAGCAGCCCCAGTGGAAGTGTCCCCAGAAGAGGCATGAGGTACAGGTGAGGAGGGGACCAGCGCTGGTGGGGGCGACCCAGCAAGACGGGATGATCCAGGGTCCTGACATAGCCCCCCCGCAATGCCAGACTCCGGACGGCAGCAGGAGCAGGCTTACCCGGGAAACGAGAGTGAAACCGAGCCACCAGCCGTGGAGCATGTACCCCCCCCGCGGGAACCCAAGAGACTACTTCTAGCCCGAACCCCTTCCAACAGACCAGATATTGGAGGCCACGGCCATGCAGACGAGAGTCAAGGATGGACGCCACCTCATGTTCCTCGACCCCGTCCAGGAGAACAGGAGGAGACGGAGGCGGCGAGCGACTTGAGAACGTGTCCTCCACAACAGACTTGAGAAAGGATACATGAAACACGGGGTGGACGCGGAGCGAGGAGGGGAGGCGGAGCCGAACCGCTACAGGGTTTACAAGGCGGTCAACAACATAGGGACCAAGAAAACGGGGAGCGAGTTTCCGAGACGGACAGCGCAGGCGGATGGAAGCAGAGGAGAGCCATACCTTATCCCAGGGGTTCAGAATACAGGGTCATTGTAGATCTGGGCGAGTTTTTCAAAAAAGCCATCGACTGTGTTCAGAGCTGGGTCCTGCCGTTTTGCTAACTTGAATGCCCAACGTTGTGGTTCGCCCTGGAGGAGGGACATCACTGTGCCCACCTTGATGCGTTCATCGTAGAACGTGCGAGGAAGGAGGGAGAAGTGGAGTAGACACGCACTGTGAAAGGTGTCGAAGTCCGACCGGTCCCCCGAGAACCGTACAGGTGAGGAGGGGACCAGCGCTGGTGGGGGAGACCCAGCAAGACGGGATGATCCAGGGTCCTGACACTTATCAATTAAAGTGGTTGGAAAAACTAATGGAGCAGCTGAACTCCTCCAATGTAAACCAACTGCCTATAAATCTCTGTTCTGTTTTGTCACTAAACCTTCTACTTTCATACTCTCTCCTGTGTTTGCCGCAAACGTTCTACCTTCACATGTATTTGCACTGTTTGTTAGTATTCATGTAGTCTGCTTTATTCATGTTTGGTCAGGTATAAACTGTTAGTGTAATCTTTACCCCATGTCCTTGTCCTTTTATAAATATGTGACTGTATGCAAAAAAATTCAGATACTATACAGATAATAAAATATACAAATACAATAGCAAGGGTTAGTATATGAACTGATTAACAGATATTGGAAAATAAACTTCTAAAATGTGGCCTAGTAGTCTCTAGTCACAATCAAGGAATTAATAGTTGGTGTCTTAATCCCAATTGCTAAAATAAAGAAAGTGAAAAGGTAAGGTCAAGATACATGTAACAATCAGCTTAGTTTTATAAACACTATGTAATATGATGACCTTTCCAAGTTATCTGGTCAATCTGCATCAAATCAGACATAGTTGTTAGAAGATCAAAAATAAATTGAGAGATTAAAAGATGTGTGTGTTAAACTTGAGCGCTAGAGCAGCAAGAAATAAATAAGACATTACAGGGATTTAAGACATGGGGAAGAAGAGAGAAGGAATAGAAAAACCAGAGGCAATGTAAAAAAAAAATGCTCCCAGAAATATAAGTTATTCGTAGTTAAAACTCCCAGTATTTAGATCCTAGTTGCCCAACCTGCGGCCCTTTGGGTGTTCTTTGGCGGCCTCCCTCAGTCTTCCACTTGAGCCCCCTGAAACCTAGCTATTTATGCATAGGGCATAGGAACTCGCCTGTCGAATCGAAGGTTATGTTCCCCATCAATATAATAAATGGCTTTGAAGCATATAACCTTTGATGATAAACATGACACATCATGTGCATTACCATACTACATTATTCCCTGATGCTTGAAGTATCATTTAAAAATATTTTGTTATTAAAAAAATGAAACATAATGTCTTCTAGCTCAACCTGCTGTCATTTGTTTCATAAAAAATGCTTTTACAAGTCAGTATAGATTGAAAATGTTATGTGCGGCCCTTTAGTGATGCCGAGGGCCGCACTTGTGGCCCTCCATATCAACAAGGTTGCCTACCACTGATTTAGATAATCAATACAAAATGACCAGATTCTCAGAAATTGATTATAAGTGGGGTGTGAGCCTTATTGGCCATCACGTTCCATGTCCTCCTAGTGTCCACAATCTCTTCAGGTTGAATGACACTGTGTCTTATAAGTGAAAATATTGAGGTATCATGGCCTCACCCAACTCACTCATGGCCTACACCCAACTCACAACTCCCTTTCCTCACAATGTATTATTGCAGACATGGAAACTATGAATACCAAAGAGCAGGGAACCAGTGTTTCAGTCAGTGCTTGATTGGAATACATCATATTCAGAGATAAAATATGTTGGTAGACTCTGACAGCAAACTAAATTACAAAATTAATAATTATCTGTTTTTACTAAATCTTAAATTGTAGACTCTCTACTGTTAGGTTTCAGAGAACTTAAGAGTTTAGGTTTGAGCTAGAAAGAAAGAAAGTATTATATAACGCATAGGACACATTAATGGAAAACTAGATATTTTCTGTTGGGTAATTTATTGTCTTCACATATTAATGTGTTCTAAAGTATGTCTTCTAAATTTCCTGTCATAACTTCAACATTACACATGTACTGTCTAAATGTATTCAAATAAAATGTGATTTAATAAAGTAATTTCTTTCTTCGTCCTTATTCACGCCATAGTTTATCGTTTTGCTGAATTAACAAACAAAGCATAGAGGATGAGACTAGATTGCATATTTAGTCATCCGCTAATCTCACAACTATTTGTGATGAAAATTAATTTGGCCTCTTGGCAGACTAGAAAGAAATTCTAATTACTGGCTCGTGCTAAATTAAGCCTATGCATCATTTTTTATATTGTTAAGAAAGACTATTTTCACGTTTTATTCATATGTCTAATGGGACTAGAGAATAATTGATAGAAACTAGCACAGAGTGGTATGTCATCTGAGATACATTTATGGCTTGGGCCCTTTAGTTACATCTTAAAAGCAAAATATACCTAAGAGTTTAGAATTGGAAACCAATTTATGTAATAATGCTATAAAATGTAAAGAGTAGAGGAGTTTTTAAAGGTTTAAACAAAAACGCAGTCCATTTTTCTTGATTATAATTCTATTAGGTAAGCTGGCCATAGATTCTTCAATCCGAGGCCGATTGGGCAGCAAATCAACCGCCACGCACGGGTGCCCGGCCTATTCTCGACAGGATGGGCCGCACGTAATGAGGACATAAATGAGGTTGATCTGTCTGCATATCAGCGGAGCATCTAAACGTAAGTGGGAGGCTTTAAAAAGGCTTTCTTGCAGAGGTTAACTTGCAGACCTTTACTTGAATGTTGGTTGTCACCGGGCATTGTCCCTGCCTAACAGCCAGCAAGCATATGCCGTGTCTCTGGTCTCAAGTTGGTTGTTAATGTAAATTTTGGGCATCATTAACATTAGCTAGTAATTATCAATGGTGATCCCCTCCATAAAGCTTTGCAGCAGGCTCTTATTATTTCAAGGTTTGCTGAAGACATTCATTAAGAATAGGACATACCATACTTCCCGCCACAAAAACAATTTTTTTATTGTGGTTTTAGATATACTTCAAAAGCATTCAAATTAGAAAAACATCAAAGGTTTTAAATTTCAAATACCACAAGAAGCAAACAACTCTGATAGTATTTCTTATTTTCCGTATTTGAATTGCTGTGTTATATAATTACTGATGGCCAAACTTCGGCCAGGTCCGTTCGCGAACAAGCGAATCTGACTTTTAAAAAAGTCAGATGTCCGCCTGTTTGTGGGCAGATTCAAATTCCCGGCCTGTTCACTGGGAATTTGAATAAAAAAAACACAGGGTTCCCGGATTCTCTATCCGGACGTGACATCACTGACGTCACTTCCGGTTTATGCCGGTTTTCTTTGACGAGAGATCAGCTTCTCTCTGCGGTCTCTCGTCAAAGAATTCTTCCACTGGCCGGAT